>PPLP02000002.1:600000-957285 GCA_003706525.2 Suhomyces canberraensis
CCGACTACTTCTGGAGCTATTGCTTCCTTGACTCATTGCTTGAGACAAGGTGTCGAGATTTCCATAACGGCTGTTGTTATTTCTAGCCAAAAATGAATCGAATTGGACTTTTTCCAAAAGGTTGGTTTGAGATGCACGAAGCCTATCAGAAGAGCTATTGCGGTTGGTGGCGATTGGAACGTGGTAGAATGACAAAGATCTTGGTGGGGGTCTGCGTGTGACCGGTGGATATCCTGGTGGCATTGGTCTTCCACTGATTGGGGTCACAAGCCCGGTTGGCTGGTAAAAGTAGAGATTGCCGAAGCTATCGGAAAGTAGAGAATTATTCATTGAATTGGGAATTGGCATGGGTGGTTGAATGGTTTGTGGCGAAGGACCTGTCATCACAGGATAAGGTATAGCTATTGGTACTGGAGCTGGCACTGGTCCAATTCTAGGTGCAGCGTACGCACCGTAAGGTTGGAATTGGGGAGCAGAACCTTGAGGTAGGACATTGCTATGAGGACGAGAACTTAGCATTGGAAATGTAGGTGGGGGATTGGAAAAGGCTTGAGGTTGAACTATTGGTTGATCTGTAGCATCATAAAATGTATCCTGTCCAAAAGTCAATTCTTCTCTACCAGATATCAATTCTTTAAGTTCCAAATCCACACTTTCATTATCACTTGACAGCTTGTCATGATATTCATTCTGACTTGATGGAGGATTAAATCGGGACGAATTATCATGTGACACATCCAGTTGCAAATTGCTAGCATTATACTTTCCCTTTTCTTGTTCATCTCTCACGAATATCATATTGCATGAGACTCTTGACACTGAATCAAGATACGGAGTTTTGAGATTCATTGAACTAGCCTTTTCTTGTAAACTGTTCAAGAGATGGCAAATATCTAGTTCAAATCCACGAGCGAAATCGTACCCAATTTTATTTGAAACAATTTGTTTGGGTAAGTAAGGACAGCGAGCAAGTAATGCAGCTCTGGATTTCTCTTTTTCATCTTCCTTCATGACCTCTTCGTTCATGATATTATATATATCCGTAGAGGCATCTCCTGTGCTAAGCATCAAAAGATTACTTCCAAGCTTACCCAATTCTGGAACAATACCTTTAAAGATTGGAAGAGCAGAAGAATTGGAAAGAAAACTTGCCATTCCGGCCTCCTTGAATCTCATTGCAAGTATGTGAAGAGATACTCTTGTCATTATCGTTTTCCATATTTTTGCCTTCAAGAAGTAGCTTTGAGTGTGTTTATGTATTTGGAATTGATTAGATCCAAATACTGAATCATACGCCTCCTTGACTACCCACACACGGCCCCCAATGAAATTCTTAATATTCTTGAAGTTCAAAGATGAAACAACGTCTTGGGACGGTTTTCTGGAGATAGTCCCGATTTCAATTGCTCGTTCGTTATTCACAGAAATGAAATTGTTATCACTTATTTTTCTGCAATCAATTTCCGAGTATAATGCCAAGATGACTTTATTGGGAAATAACCGTTCAATATCTCGGGGATCTGCATAGTTATCGGAGTAGTCATAGAAGATTAAGCAAGCTTTGTCGATGCAATGGTTCAAAAACGAACTATTTTTTTGCAAAAAATCCAAAAATTTGGAATTTATAAATACGTAATGGTACCTATTTCCTTGACTAACCAAATCCGAAGTCAAAGTTGCAAGCTCCAGAAAGGTGTTTGCGAATCTAGAAGGCACCGTCTTCAAATGGGCGTTTGAAGTGGAGATTTTGAATTCTTTCATGGGTTCCGGAACCGTTGTGCACGGAAAGTAGTGAATATTGCACCCATACTTGAAGAAAGCATGGCACAAGAATTGATGGGCCGAAGTTTCTCCCGCAATAAGCACATTCGGCGTTTTGGTGACCATTAGGCGAAATGAGCGGTCTTTGGAATCACTCGAAGTTTGCAGTCGATGTTAGACCAATTGAGCTCAGTTCACCTGTTACAAAGTTGCAAAAATTGCGACCACAAATGTCCCGGCCCAGGCGTGCACAGAGCGACAGCGGCCGATACTCACTGCGAACTGGGGTAACAATCAGTGATCCGCGGGACGGGCATAAGCCGCAAGCGGCCCAAGACGCCGTTAACTGAGTAAAGCCCCTACCCTTGATAATCCCATTTGTGACCAGGACATTTTTACTTCAACAGGCGAATGTAGCCCACCATTGTAATACGAATTGGTCATTACGAAAGACCCCGGGGTTCTATCGATAGATATTCCCCACGTCAGTGTCGATCACATGAGCCTATCTTGCGCGTAATATTGCCTAGAATGATAGTCGGAGCTTCGGATATCTCCATACTTTCTCAGCAACAAAAATTGAAACTCGGTTCTTGAAGATCACTATATGATCAAGACAGCGTTCGCCAATCCAGTTCGTCGTCAATTTTATTCTGCAATTACCAGAAGTCGTTTTAGTACATACACAGCCATGTCGTTCAATTACAAGCAACCAGCCCACAAGTTGACCATGATTCCAGGTCCCATTGAATTCTCTGATGCGGTTCTTGGGGCCATGGCCACACCTTCTCAAGCCCACACTTCTCCAGAGTTTGTTTCCACCTTCCAATCGGTGTTGAAGAACTTGAGAAAGTTGTTCAAGTCCACCAATCCTGCCACCCAGCCATACGTGTTGTCTGGTTCTGGTACTTTGGGCTGGGACGTTGCCAGTGCCAACTTGATCAATCCTGGTGATAAGGTCTTGGTTTTGGCCACTGGGTTCTTTTCCGATTCCTTTGCCGAATGTTTGAAGGTCTACGGTGCCAATGTGGATGTTGTCACTGCTCCAGTTGGAGACGTTGTGCCATTGGACTTGGTTGCTGAAAAATTGAAATCTCAGAAATACTCTGCTATCACCATCACCCATGTGGACACCTCCACCTCTGTTGTCAGTGATGTCAAGGCTGTTTCTGAAATCGTCAAAAAAGAGTCTCCAGAGACTTTGATCATTGTTGATGGTGTGTGTTCCATTGGTGTTGAAGATTTGGAATTCGACAACTGGGGCATTGACTTTGCTTTGACCGCTTCCCAAAAGGCAATTGGTGTCCCTGCCGGATTGGCCATCTTCTACGCTTCCGAAAGAGCAGTAGCAAAGGCCTTGGCCAGAGAAAAGGAAACCACTTTCTTTGCTTCCTTGAAGAGATGGACTCCAATTATGAAGGCTTATGAAAGTGGTAACGGGGCCTACTTCGCTACTCCAGCCGTCCAAACCATCACTGCCTTGAAGGTTTCTTTGGATGAAATCTTGTCTGAAACCTTGGACCAAAGATTTGCCAAGCACGAACAAGTTTCCTCTCAATTCAAGTCCTCTGTTGAAAAGTTGGGCTTGAAGATTGTGCCTGTCAACCGTTCCGTTGCTGCCCACGGATTGACTGCCGTCTACTTCCCAGAAACC
The DNA here is from genome assembly GCA_003706525.2 of Suhomyces canberraensis. NCBI lineage: Eukaryota > Fungi > Ascomycota > Pichiomycetes > Serinales > Debaryomycetaceae > Suhomyces > Suhomyces canberraensis. Next base: position 603,416 of record PPLP02000002.1, read on the forward strand.
ATCAACGGTCCAGATCTTCTTGCTGCTTTGGGCAAGAAGGGCTTCACTGTGGCTGGTGGAATCCACAAGGCTTTGGTGGGCAAATACTTTAGAGTGGGTCACATGGGCTTTTCTGTCTACGAAGGTCATGTGGACAAGCTCACTGCTGCCATTCAAGAATCATTGACCGAACTTGGTCATAAGTAAAGAATCACGTATCAATAAATTTACACTCTCTCTTATTTCACTCGTATGTCCTCGCATATTCTTGCAGCCGTTGGCACTAGATCACTCGCACTACAACAAGCTGCGGTCACGTGCAAACTTGCCATAGGAGGGAACCACCACTATCTAAATGATCGTAGTGGTTCTAACAAGTTATATTGATTGTATTCTCTAAATCTAGGATTCTTCCCTTTCCCAAGCCCAACAAGTGCAGCAGAAATGTTTGCAAGCTCGATATTTATTCGACTGTCCCGTATAGGGACGGCTATGTCTGGTATTAGGTCATTGTCCAGACTATCTAGAGTTCCTAATCATGGAATCAGAGGAGTTGTTGATAAGACCAACGGGTTCAAAAGCAATACCAGGATCCAATTCCAATCCAAATACAATTCAAGACAATTCCATTATTCTTATAGATGGCTCAAAGAGAGTAATGATACCAAAGACTCCAAGAAGAAAGAGCCTGCAAAAACAGATTCGTCGACACTCTTATTCGGAAGAGAAATCACCACTTCAGAGACCAAGATGATGAAGTCATTACTCTCCACGATCTGGCCAAAAAATAATACAAAGTTCAAAATTAGAGTTCTTGTGGCACTTTCATTATTGATTGGATCCAAGCTTTTGAATGTTCAAGTTCCATTTTTTTTCAAGCTGATTGTGGACGAAATGAATGTTGATTGGGCAAGTCAATTGGGAACAGTGGGAACCGTTATTGGATCATTGATTTTGGCTTATGGAGGTGCTCGTTTCGGAGCAGTTTTATTTGGAGAATTAAGAAATGCAGTTTTTGCTTCTGTTGCCCAAAGTGCCATTAAAAGAGTGGCCCAAAATACCTTTTTGCATCTTCTTAACATGGACCTACACTTCCATTTGTCTAGACAAACTGGTGGTTTGACTAGAGCAATTGACCGTGGTACTAAAGGTATCAGTTATGTGTTAAGTGCAATGGTATTTCATATTATACCTATTACTTTTGAAATCTCTGTTGTTTGTGGTATTTTGACTTACAATTACGGGGTTTCGTTTGCGGCCATGACTTTCTTGACCATGTTGGCATATTCAATTTTTACTATCAAGACTACGGCCTGGAGAACTGCATTCAGAAGACAAGCAAACAATGCTGATAACCAAGCAGCCTCTGTTGCATTGGATTCGTTGATTAATTACGAATCGGTAAAGTATTTCAACAACGAATTATTCCAAGCTTCCAAATATGAAAATGCATTGACCAAATATCAAAATGCATCTATTAAAGTTGCCACTTCGTTAGCATATTTGAATTCGGGACAAAACTTTATATTCACCAGTGCTTTGACAGCAATGATGTATTTGGGATGTCAGGGAGTGGCCAATGGATCATTAACAGTTGGTGACTTGGTGCTTATCAATCAATTGGTTTTCCAATTGAGTGTACCATTGAACTTCTTGGGTTCGGTCTATCGTGAATTGAAGCAATCATTATTGGATATGGAAAACTTATTTCAATTGCAAAATTATGAGGTCAAGATTAAGGATGCACCAGGAGCCAAACCATTGGTTTTAAGCAAAAATGGAACCCCTGGAGAAATCAGATTCGAAAATGTTTCTTTTGGATACCATCCAGAAAGACCTATTTTGCAAAATGCTTCTTTCACTATTCCTGCCGGAGAAAAGGTTGCAATTGTAGGGCCATCCGGTAGTGGAAAATCCACCATTTTGAGATTGGCGTTCAGATTCTACGACGTTGATCTGGGTAGAATCTTAATTGATGGACAGGATGTTAGCAAAGTGACTGTGGACTCACTTAGAAGAGCCATTGGGATTGTTCCACAAGAAACCCCACTCTTCAACGAATCGATTCTTGAAAACATCCGTTATGGACGTTTGGAAGCTACAGATGCAGAAATCCAAGATATGGTGCAAAAAGTGCAATTGGACAAATTGGTTGCAGATTTGCCCGATGGAATCAACACCATAGTGGGAGAAAGAGGAATGATGATTTCAGGAGGTGAAAAGCAGAGATTGGCCATTGCACGGCTTTTGCTTAAACAAGCCCCGATTACATTTTTTGATGAGGCTACTTCGGCGTTGGACACCCATACCGAGCAATCACTTTTGCGCACAATTAGACATATCTTCAGAGAGGAGAAAAATACCAACATTTCCATTGCCCATAGATTGAGAACCATCGCCGATGCAGATAAGATCATTGTATTAAACAAGGGCCAGGTCCAAGAAGAAGGAACGCACCAGGGATTGCTTACAGATAACAATTCGTTGTACGCACAACTCTGGAACATCCAAGAGAATTTGGATCTTGAGAAGTCTCTTCTGGATCACGATCTGGACCCAGAGCCTGCGTCCGCACAGACTACAAAATTATAGACAATGTGGCAAAATTTCGCCATCCGTGCTGCGTGCAGGACGATTCGTGTCGATTTGATATAGCGGAAATAAATTACAGATCGAGATTTATAGTAACTAGATCACCATAAACTACTAAAATGTGCAGACCCACTCCTTGTACCTCATGCCGTAAGTTGAAGAGAACATGACTCTGGCCAGAGCCCCAGGACTAACCTCAGCAAACACCACCTGGATCGGGTGTGGATTACATATTCCCAGAGCCATGGGTGGCGTTCCCAAGGATCAATGGTGTACATGTGTTTCCATCAGTGGAACCGATATAGGAGCGTATCCTCCCAAAGCCGGAGACGGTAAAGCATCGGAATAGATGTATCATTAGAACATGCAGTATATGGAAGATCGAGCCATTCTCAAACGGCCCGGCCACAAATTCAACTTACATTAGAGACAAGGAATGAAAAATTATTGCCCTGGAAAATGTAGCGTAGTGCGACAAGAATACCGGGGGAGACGGACGGATAATCAGTGGAAAAGAATGCTTGGATATACGATCTGAGTGTTGTTGTCAGAAGAGGAGGTGTATACACATTCTAGAGCCTTCCCCCTGCCATCAAGTTTCAACCACGCGAATCTAAACAACCCCTCCAGATGTGACCATGTTACGTAGTGACTGAGCACGTCCACCACGTCTAGAGATCAGGCGCGATGTAGGCTTCGCGTCAAGGCAGGACGCTTGATGTAACCAGCGACGTCGAGTGTTTGGATGTAGCAGAGATGAATCTAAGCCCAATCCCAACGGTCGCTACCCGAAGCAGTCTTAGACGAACACCAGAAATTGAGGTTTGGGCCGGACATGACAGGTCTAGACAACAGTGTAGCGACTCCAAACGCCATCCCTTTCTTAGCCGAGGCTACGCACGGCAATCTGCGACGCCCAGGCGCCCCTAATCGAGCGTGTCTAATTAGGCTACAGATTGCAACGGTCGGGGTTATGTATTTATATTGATGGATCTCCAGGATTTGGCATATCAATGATATCATATAATGGAAGAAAGACGGGTTAAAAGATGGTTGAGTCTTCACTCAAGTTCCTCCTCTGCTTCGTCATCCTCTTCAGCATCCTCATCCTCCTCCTCTTCAATTCGCACAAAATCTCCAACAATATCGGCCCAGCAACTGCAGTTTTCCGCAGTGAAATATTCCTCCCAGGATCCAAGTCAATCAAGACTGTTCAGACTCAGAGCAAATTCTTTGCCTGCTACCGTCTACAAGTTGTCTAATATTCATCGCCAAAATAGCTTGAAGTATGGCCGCAAATCAAATGAGTTCAAACAAACTCCTCCCACTCCAACCTTGAAACCTTCAACTTCCTTTCCTACTCTTGAAAATTACACCAACGATTCCTCCATCTCTTCCAATGCTGCTGTCAGCCATTCCCACCACCGCGAGGCCTTCATTCCTCCTTTACCATCTATAGCTGGGGTGCCTACAGTAGAGCCCATTTCAGTTCTACAACCAGTAACGTCTCTGGATACCATACGACACTCACCTTCCGATGAAGTCGATAGATTGGCCAATTCCATTCTCCACGTAATTTCCGATAATGAAATTGAGTGGGTGATGTAAATACAAAAATTTTCACACTTTTCAATTCATTCAGTTCTCCAACTTCTAGACGGAGTTGCAAAGGTTCGGAGGTGTTACCAAAAAGGTCCTGTATCGCGTATGGGGGACCTTATGCATGAAGACAATAGATTCATTTACTTATGGTAAAAAAATATTTTGTTTTTTCCTATACTATATACAAATTTCTCAGCATAACTATGCCGGTCATGAATAAACGTTTTAAAGATTCGATCTAAACCATGTACTATCTTTCCAACGTGCATCAATAGGTTGTTCCGATATCGGTCAATTGGTTAGGAGCTTATACTTTTTTGATGATCTCGACCCCCCTTTTTTTCGTATCTTTCCCCTATTCCATTCGCTAGCCAATGAGCCCCAATGCATGACGGCTAACGGTTTGATATACATATAGGAGCGGGAACATTTTCAATTCTCCAGACTACCACAATGTGAAGCAAATCGTACATTTGGTTTTACCGAGGAAAAATAATGTGGGTTCAAGCGGCACTTTTCTCAAAACCCCGTGGCACCACCAGTGTTCTACACCACTGCTTAGAACGGTAACTCCGAAATCAAGTCGTCATAAAATGTTCCAATGGTAGTTTTCTCGTAATTTTCCATTTCAAGCTGTTCAACCAATTCCGGCAATCCATGTCCTGGTAAACTCAACTTCAGCTTGATGAACTTTTCCCTAAGATCTACTAGCTCTGCGTCATGTTGCATGATTTCGCCTAAAACAATAGTGGAGATGTTTTTCACCGTAGCAGCCATTTGTTTGGCCCAATCAGAACCCTTTCTCAAAGACTTGCGTACCCATTGGTCATAGTGCAATGAGTACCAATTGAACAACTTGAGTTTGTCCTGTTTGGATGGCTTGTATTGGAAACCAATCAATCCCAATTCAATCATTTTGGAATCAATGTTGGTCATGACAAAGTTAAGCGTCTTGTGCAAAAGGTCTGCGTCAGTTGCAAAACCTAACGATGAAAGGGCAATGGTTTGTAATTCATGTTGAGTGACATTCGTGTTGGCCAACAAAGAATTATTGGAATTCTTGACAAGTTCTAAAATTCTTTTATATTCTTTTTGGTTTGCCTTGTACAAAGTCAAGTTGAACATGGATGATAATAATTCCTTAGGGATAAATTGTTTCTTGTTACCAGGATTCAAAAAGTTTTTCATCAACTTCTTGACAATTTCATGAGATTCAGCATTTTTAATACCGAATTGCAATACTGCATTTCTGACTTGTATTTCACTCGACGAGTATTCGTTGGTTAATTCGAATAAACTGGTCCATTTGCCTAACTTTCTGTATAAGTTCAAAACAAACTTGTCAAGCCAATCTCCGAATTGCGAATAGTCACTGAAATGCATAAGAATGTTGTTCACGGTTTCCAAATAATTTAAGGCAACCTTTAATACTTGGTAATCAGTTTGCCACTTGGGATTGGACAAAGCATTGATTATCTTCAAGAGATCAATCAAATCTTTACTGGCTGAATTTGAAGTTCCCAAGATCTTTCCATAGTCGTTAATAATGGCAATGATATTCTGTGATGATAATTGATTGTTAATAATTTGAGGAATAATAGAATCATTGATAAGATCTCTAGAGAACAAGGTTCTATAATAACCACCACGTTTGTTGTTGACACAGATCAATTGAGAAGAAGGAATATCCAATTCCAAAGTTCTATCGGTCATGATGATATTCAAAACCTTTACAGAATCTTTGGCATCTATCACCTTAATTAACAATGGAATATGATATGGGTGATCTTCTAATTTAAGGAGCTCGACAGTTGTATCATAAAGGTATGCATGCTGTTCAAAAATGAGTTTGTTCTTGGCTTCATTGGACTTGACTGTCACTAATGGATAGCCTGGGTGCCTAGTCCAAGAATGGATAAAACTTGGAAGGTCAATGGCAGAGAATTCATTGAGAGTGTTCCAAATGTCAAATGCTTTAATGGCTTTGAATTGATAAGTTTCAAGCACCTTGGTCAATCCCTTAAGAATCTGAGTGTAATTTTCTTCACTCAAATCTTCAGTGCTGGAGCCATCAACTTGAAGAATGTTGGCAATCATTCTCAAGAGAATGATTCCCTTTTCGTAGGACTTAGTTTCAAAAATAGTTGACGTAGAGGCATTAATACCGGTGTCGATTTTACTCACATAATCATGAATGCTTGGTATCATATATCCATTTTCATCGACCATACAATCTTGATCTAAAAAGGATTCATATCCTTCAATTTCTTGAATTTTAAATTCAGAATCAATGCTCTTTTCAAACCCGGCAACGTTGACAACATAATTACCCAACCAGGTAGCAAATGCTTCATTCAACCATAAGTTGGTGTAGTCATCAAAAGTGACCAAATTTCCTATCCATTGGTGGACAGCTTCATGTGCTATTAATTTTTCCATTTGGACCTTCTGTTCAAGTGTACCCTTACCTTCAATTTTAATTTGGTTACAAATAACAGTAATCATACCCCAGTTTTCCATGGCACCATCGCTCAAGAATGGTAAGCCAACAAGATCGAGCTTTTTCAATGGATACTTGAAATTGAGTAAATTTTCTAAAGTGATAATTGATTCTTTCAAGATTTCCAAAGCGTAGGTCCCTTGAGTAGCTTCTCCAATAGCATTGTAAACCCTTACTCTGGTTTCTCCGGCGTAGCTTTCAACATAGCTGAAATCACCAATTACAAAGCCGAAAACGGAAGGAGAGATTGGTGGGGTAGGCTCAAATTCAAAGATTGTAGTTCTATCATCATTTTCGATCAACAAAGCATTTGACATGACGTGGAATTTAGCTAAGGTGTCGATAGTCAATTTAATAGGAACTTTATAGTGAATTTCGTCAATCAATGGAAATAATAATCTTGCACCGTGTGGTTGACAGTGAGTAGCCAAAACGAAATTGTCTGATCTTCCAGTAATTTCGTCCAGGTAGTTTGTTTTGAATAAACCACGAGTTATATCATTATATGTTTGAGTTTTGTTGATTTGTCCCATATAGTTGATAGTAACAGATTTGGGGTTAGTAGCGATTACACCTGCGTGGAGACTGATGGTTTGATTGGGTCTATCATATGTGATTTTTAAAGGATGTTCACCATTATCATCAGATAAAATGGCCTTGGTGATAATCAACTTCTGAGCATGCAAAGATAATTCAAAAGTGGCTGATTCCGGGTACTTTTCAGTATTTTTGATCAAATCTATACGAACAGTACCATTGAAATTTGGCTTGGTATGGTCAATAGCCAACTTCAAGTCATACAAGGATGGAACATAGGCGTTGGAAAGGGAAAGTAGCGATTGTAACTTGGTAGAAGCCAATTTATCTGAGAGATCGGTCATTTTCTTGGAACCCAGACTTTTCAATCAGAATCTTTCACTACTATCAAAATTTTCCACAAAGCTGATTGATCGATTAGGTAAAGTCTGAGTCAGCGTACATGAGTAACGATATCCATTGATCTCCAGTTTTTCTACCCCCTAGCACGTCTGTGAGCCCACCCGTAATTTCTGCACAAAAGTTGACACTTCCTTTGGATTCACTTGGAAGTGTACGCTCTGCTCTTTTTTCTATTAGAACCAAAGTGAGTGAGTTAGTGTTCTGATTGCGATGTCCGCATCTCCTTCTATCCGATAGTATATTCCTTCCCCAGTTGAATATCCCCGGATAACGCAAATTATGGGGTACATTGTTCAAACAAACCATCTTCATTCTAATTCAAATCATTACTTAAGAAGATACACTTCGGTGCTTTAGCTAGTAGCCGCAAATAATCTCAAGAAGTAGTTCCACTTGGACCAGCCCGTTCATCTTGATTCACGTGAATCTTACACTCTCTGGTCAGAAACTATATCACCTCACAATCTGTTGAATTCCTCGGATACCGGAGCTACTAATGGGATCTGGTGGCTGCAATAAAACTCCTAAACACCCTCACCCAACAAAATCTAAAGAGAGTGTCACGTGTCCGGCTCCGCGACTTCCTCGACCGCGTTCTTCACGACAGCGGCCGCTCGCCTATCGGCTGTACGAGAGTACGGCTCAACAGATCTCCATCTTCGTAATAGCAGAGGCGCCAAAATTGCCACCAAGTATGTTGACGCGCCCAACGCATTTAGAGCCGCCTATTGTCGGTACAAAAATTACCGTTGTATGATAACACTTTCCCGTTACGGTAAGTAGTCGGCTCCATTACTCATCCAAAGCCCGAGGATAGATGCGTTTTTTGGGGAACCCTCACCTCACACAAAAAAACTTTCCAACAGAGTCCGATACAGACTATACGAATGTTATAAGTAGCAGCCCAGTTCTAGAAAGTGGTAATTGAGCACGGCGGAACCTTTTTATTTAATAGAATTAACATCGGGGGTCAACAACTTACCCTATCGAGACATAGATTTTCCCTAGATCACCGTGGTATCCCTGTCAGTTACTAATCCAATACTTAAACGAGATCAGCATATACGATAGAAAACAATATGGGAAAACCACAGAAAACGAAGCTCCAGGCAACAGAAGACATCAATTTGGAAGACGCCTACCCCGGAACAATCAAAATCGATTGCTCCGGCGCGTACATTGCCAATGACCATTTGCTAAGAGACTCCACACAATCTTCCAGTTCTGATTCTACCACAGGAACACCCAGTCCCAGTCCTGAAGTGAGTTCAGAATCGGAGGAAGATGAAGAATCAGGCGTCACAGATACTTCCAAATCAGAAATAGAAGTAGATCCAGAAGATGATGAGGAGTTTGATTTAACCAAGAATATCACACTTCCACTGCACAATTCCGAAATTATCCATATGTCGGTGGACATTGGAGGTACATTGACCAAATTGGTGTATTTCACCAAGAGCCGGAAGAGCCAAAGTGGAGGAAGATTGCATTTCCGTGATTTCCAGACAGAATTATTTGCTACCGAAACCCTTCATTTCATGATCAAACTTGTACAAAAATCCATAAATAAAGCCAGTGACCCTCCCATCACATATATCATAGCCACCGGAGGTGGAGCACGCAAATTCTATCAATTGATGAGCAAAACATTCCGTAAACATAAATTACCCATGAAAATCGTGGCCAAAGATGAAATGGAATGTTTAATCAAAGGATTGGATTGGTTAATCACCAAAATCCCCAACGAAATCTTTACTTATGACCTTGACGCTAATAATACAACCGCATCCAGTGCACTCCAGCTTCAAGAAGAAATATACCCTTATTTATTAGTTAATATTGGAAGTGGTGTTTCCATGATTAAAGTGACGGGACCTGGCCCCGAGGGATTCGAAAGAATCGGAGGATCTTCTCTTGGAGGAGGTACGTTATGGGGACTTTTATCCTTACTCACCGATGCAAAAGATTACAATGAAATGTTAGAAATGGCACTGCGTGGTAATAACGAAAATATCGATTTACTTGTGGGAGATATCTACGGAACCAACTACAACAAAATCGGGTTGAAATCCACGCACATTGCTTCTTCATTCGCCAAAGTATTCAAAAAACTCAGATTTAATTCTAAGCCCATGACTGCGGCCGATAAATTGGCCCAGTTCAAACCCGAAGACATATCCAGATCATTGCTTTATCTGGTTTCCAACAACATCGGGCAAATTGCATATTTACAAGCTGTTCGTTTCAACTTGAAGAGAATCTATTTTGGAGGCAGTTACATATCGGGCCATATGCAGACCATCCACACTCTTAGTTATGCGGTCAATTTCTGGTCACATGGAGACATGAAGTCGTACTTTTTACGCCACGAAGGTTACTTGGGCAGTGTGGGTGCATTTATGATGGGACCCAATTCGGATCTGGTGAGGTCCACTCAGTAAATTATGACTAATGAACATCCGTAGTGATTCCCTTTTCTATGTAACCTTTACGCGCAAATGTTACCACCACGGGGCTGGCCACATGGCCGTATTGGTGGTAGTAGCGTCGCAACCACTTGCCCCATTCGTCGTCTCAAAAAGGATCCATCCTGTCAATCATTATCTCTGATCACGTAAGTTGTATTGGCACAGCTTACGGATTCTGGAGATCAGTTTCCGGTGATTTCCCATGACACATGGACCGCGGCACGACTGCCCCTCCACCCCTCATCTACAGAATGTATTCAGCGAACTGGCGTCGTCTTGATCGATATGGTGTTCTATATTGTTACACCATTCACGGTTGCTGGGTATCTCATCGCAAGGCCGTTGCACCACATACATTTGCTAACATAAGATGTTCCATTTCTGTGCTCCATAGTTCCATAGTTCCATCTGCAACGTTCCATCACTGTAACACACCGTAGGTTCGCGCCACAAAAGACAAAAAGAGTCGTCACCCAGTCCGATAATCTCTGTCTAGATTGTTACTAAAGGGACAGCCTGAAAAGATTTTTAAATTTCTAGATGAGTCTTGATACAAGTGGTTATTTAGCACATCAACACGAGTACACCAGGGACCCAATAAATACTCAAAGTTCATCAACCACATACCCCACCACCAACAGAACCCATCACTCCCATCATAACATAGAGGTAACGTCTCATTACAGTCGAAATCCCCAGAGTCCTAAAGTCATTCAAGACACAGCAGCTAAGTACACCCCAAACAGCAGAAACTCGTATTATCCCACGGAGTATCGCAATCGTCTGTCCCCAGATTATTACACTTTAAAAGATAGAGTTCCCCACACCTACCAATACCCCAGTCCTTTATACACTTACCAGTCAGAGTGGAGAGATAGTCCCGATTTGTCGCCGTCCAAGAACCGCTATTACGACAACATGAGTGCTGTCCAATTGCAGCACCTGAAAATGGAGACTCCTCTGAAACTGAAAACATACAGCTACATCACCCCTGTGAGTGATCGGAAAGTCAACGATATAGTTATCAACGAAAAGCATTTGGACGACGAAACGTCGTCCGTTTCTTCCGAGGAACTCGCCTCTTCAACTTCCAGTTCCACCGCCCATAATGTGACTACCTGGGATATTTTGTGGGATATGCTCAATGATATTACCGGTAAAGATAAATTGGCAAAGACCGGCCAATATGTCTTAAAATTGCTTCTTTTCCATGCCGACCAATCCCAGACCTACCTCAGTGACAAATCCATCAATATCAAGGTCATTAATGCTAGATATCACAACAAGGAAAAGAGATTGAACTTGATCCGTAACTTTATCAAGCATCCTCGGGACTTTATCAAAGTCATCGCTATACTAATTTTCTCCACCTTTCAATCCAAGCTTTCTGGAATGGTTGCCGGCTTATCCACATATAGACAATTTTTGAGATTCGGAAAGAGTCCGTTCAGATTAAGAGGTTTGCTTAAAAAGTTCAAGGACAATATAAATCTTAAGGATACCGATATTGACATCAATTATGCTAAATTAATGACTAGAACCACAATGAGTGAAGCATTTGGGCTCTATTATAGCATTTTTGATGAAACGAATTTACTTTTAAAATTGAATTTCTATTCTAATTCAAGCCTTAGAAAATTCTCCGCAAAACACGAAGCTTTGGCATGGTACTACGATACTTGGTTAAATTTGTATAACGCTTATGAAAAGTCCCAAAATTTAATTCAACAAGAAATGGATATCAAGGTCCAAATCCAGGTAAGAAATAAAGCAAAGGTGTTGTCAAAGCAGATTTTGGGAGGTCAATCTTTTCAAATCTCCAACAAGGCTTCTGGTAAGGCCTCCAAGGATGATTTGAAGCTTTTGGACGATGTACAGTTTAAGAAAAACAATGCTTATTTGGATATCTACAAGAATATTGCTGATTTGATTTTCAATACGTACACTGTCTTCAGCTTGAATTTACCTTTCGAGACCATGCAAACCTGGATGGGTATTGCTGCTGCCCTGTTGAGCACTGTTAAAGTCTTCCGTGAAACAAAGAAGAAATTGATTGAAAAAGAGATTCAAAAGAGAAAGTAATTCTATGTATATTATGTATTAGTCTTGAGGATTAATTAGAGTAATGATTAAACACCTGTATTATTGAAGATACAAATGTACAAACCACAGATAGGACAAGATTACAAGTTCGTACGAAAATGACCGATAGGACCATAAGCTACTGCGATTGAACATTAGGTATATTTACTGCAATGAGTACTTATATATTTACAGGTTAGTGGTATGGTTTATTCGGAATTGATGATATCATCGATAGTCACATCATCGGGTTGTAGTTGAGCCAATTTCCAGAACTTAGATAAATGTCTAGCACCAGAATCGCATGCAATTACCACAATCTTTTGGCCAGGGCCGTATTTGAAGGCAGTTTTAATTGCAGAAACACAGTTCACAGCTGCAGAAGACCCCCAAAATAAGCCATCGTTGATACTCAAGTATTTGGCCATTTTCAACGCTTGGTCATCGGTGACTCTTATGGCTTCGTCAATGTACTTTTCTCCTTGTTTGAAGTTCCATGTGAGTCTGTTCAAACCGATTCCTTCGACCGCGGTATCGACTTGATGTCTTCTTCTAGTTCCTTCTCTTTCCACCGTATCATACATCACACCATAATTAATTCTGTTGGCCAAGCCTGAACCTTGGGGATCTGCCAACACGATTTTGATATTCTCGTCTCTTTCCTTCAAGTATTTCGATACACCGGCAATGGTTCCACCGGTTCCAGAACCATTTATAAACACATTGATGTCACCTTCCATCTGGGTCCAAATCTCTGGTCCGGTTGTGGTGTAGTGGATTCTCCAATTGGCGTCGTTTTCAAACTGGTCGGCAAACACGGCGTTTCGTGGGTTGGTGGGATCATCGTTAATCTTTGAAGCTGCAGTTCTGGCAGCATTTGTATATTGGTTGGGGTCCACGATGGAAGCAGGTTTCACAGGCTCCACCTCAGCACCCAACGATTTGAGTAGCTGGATCTTTTCCGGTGAAGTATCGTCTGGCAAACAGATATGGGCCTTGTATCCCAAGGCATTGGCCAACATTGCAAACGAAATCCCCGTAGAACCGGAAGTTCCCTCAAATATAAGATCGCCATGATTAGGACGTAATTTGCCAGCCTTTTCATTAGCTCGTATCACAGCAAGCGCTACTCTATCCTTTGCGCTTCCGCCGGGATTGTTCAACTCCATCTTGGCGTAGATCTTACATCCTGTCAATTTCGAAAGGGACTTGATTTCGATCAAGGCGGTATTGCCTATCAAGGACTCTATGCCTCTAGATTTGGGAGATAACGTGGTGAGACGTTTGGAATTGGAACCATTCCATTTGTAGAGCTCTGCCGCTAGCACCAAGCCTGAAAAAACGACGGCTCCCGTCTGTAGGATTTGTTTCCATTCCCATATGTCCTTATTAAGCCCCATAGTGAAATGATGCTAATATCTGAAATAGTAACGCCGATCGCAATTTTCCATGCACAGTCAATTCAATATAATCTATCAATCCTAATATCTCCGAGTTTAGCCACCGCTTTTTTCCAAGAATCATTTGCCAACTTCAACGTGAGCGTGACTGTGTCCTGTATTACTAAATCCGTCCATTGTTTCTGTTGATTTCCTTCCGTAATCTCACTCGTTGTCGACCATGGCCATGAACCCAACCCAGAACCAAAGACGCCTGAGAAGTTCCAGAGCTTGTCTGGTTTGTCGGGCACGAAAGATTCGATGTGATTCGGATAAGCAGACACCATGTACCAACTGTGTGACGTTTAAAACAGACTGTATTTTCCCGGAACCCAAGCGGGCCAAAAAGGCCCCTCAACAGGCATTATCCATAACCACCATTATACCACCTACAAACCAAATTCCTACTCAGGGCTATGGGCCTTATATGGACCAGCAGAGGCGATTTCCAGAATATAACGATTCTAATGGATATGCATATAATCAGCAACAACCCCCATTTATGCCTTTTTATGGGAATCTGGCTCCCCAGCCCTTAGGGGGACCGCTAGGTACCCAAACATTACCCCAACCCTACATTCAGGCATTACCTCCGCAACCCCCACAGCATGTACAACCTCCACAACATGTACAACCAGTTCAGCCGGTTCAATCTGTGCAATCTGTTCAATCTGCGCAGCCTGTTCAAATGGGGCCTCAGCCAATGGTGAACTTACCCAAACCTGTGTATCCATCGCCAAGACCGCCAATTCTACCTCCCCCTTCGTCATCTACGTCTCCAAACCCCAACACACACGCTGCCACACCGTATCAGTTTGGCGAAGCTCTCAATACTAAAGAAAATGATTCTAGATTCACCATTTCGTTTAGTTATAATCATCTCGTGAGAGGCCAACCATTTAATTATATTCCACCAAATGTTGCAACATCGGGTATAAATCACCAAATCGATCAGAATACCACTTCATATGTGCCGGGCGAACCTATTCGCAATATCTCTACAAGAGATTTGACTCCTATTTTCGACATTGAACGTAATACCTTCCAACAGATCACTCAGGAAGGTATAAAGATATCCCTTAATAGAAAATACAGTGAATATTCTTATTTTGGAGAAAGTTCGTGTTATACGTTTCTACAAGATGATAAAGATGAGAATAAATGGAATATTCCTGAGCGAACCAACGAGCAATATGGCCAGCCTTTCCGCAAACCCCATGATATTCCATCACAAGAAGTTTTGTGTGAATTGGCAGTGTTGAAATTGAAAAGAGCGTTTGAATTACCCTCAAAATTCATTTGTTCTCTATTGATTGAATCTTTTTTTGATAACATTTTTGCACAAGTGCCTATTATTAATAAGGAGGTTTTCCTTAGGCACTTCAATGACCCCAACCCAAAGAAACATCCTCCTATCATGTTATTACAAGCTGTATTATTAGTGGGCTCTAGAACTTGTAAGCATCCTGCAGTATTGGATGCAAATGGAAATATCTCAACGGTTTCAGAAGCATTATACCTCAGAACTAGAGCATTTTGTGACACCACCTTAAAATTCGAATATGTTGGAGATCTGGCCCTAGAAGATGATGGTCATATCGTGTTCAATTATCCTACCGTATTGGTTCAAACCCTTGCATTATTATCTTGGTATTGGGATGCTCCGGAAGATGTTTCCAGAGGACCCTATTTTGTGGTTAAACACGCAATTGCAGTGGCAGAAAGTTATGGTTTCCATAAGGACATGGAACGTTCCATCATTATAAATGCTTTAATGAAAAGATACCGTTCATCCAAAACAATTACTCCACATAAAATTAGACAACAATGTTTCTATTGCAAAAAAACTTGGTGGTTTTTGTTCACTCGTGATCGATCGTTATCTATGAGTTTTGGAAGACCATTATCTTTAGACATGAAGACATGTGAAGTGAAGATACCAACAGTGGAAGACTATGATCTTTATGAAAGTGCCTGGTCAAGCGACAATGGAAAGAACATACTTGTGCGAGACTTTTTCATTTCTTTGATACAAATTTCCGAAATCATAGGTATTATACTTAATGAACACTACGTCTTACGGGAAAACACATCATCTCAAAGAAGATACAATGTTGTTAAGCATTGCAATTTCTTAATGGCCAACTTTTTGAGGCAACTTCCTCCCACACTTCAATTCTCAAGACAGAATCCTTCTTCCATGAACATTTATTCATATTTAATTGGATCCATTTATTACGTTGGATTGTACCATATTAATCGTGTTATGTTGGTTTCTGTTCATAGTACCACTTCCTCCAATGTCTATTGGGGTATCTGTTTCCAGTCTGCATGCATCTTTTCCAATATTGCACAATACTTTTTGTATCATACTACGGAGCAAGAAAAGTTGTCTGCTCCATTCCAAATGTTATATACCACATCGATGTTTATGATTTTTCTTTCATACCATTCTGAATCGTTGAACAAAATTGTGGCCAAGACTGCTGTCAAACAAATGGACCATTGTATCAAGTTTTTGGAATACTGCAACTATTTGTGGCCCAGTATGACCTATCTTTTGACCAGTTTCTTTGAAGAATACAACAAAGATGGAGAAAGTCAATTTCCTATACGTGCTAAGCAATTAATCTTCAAAATATGTGTTCAATACCAAAGTGATATTAATCAGCTGAAGAGCAAAGTTCCCGACATCGACTTTTTGTTGAACCAGCAAGGCACAAGAACCAGTCGAAACGACTTTGAATTGGATGACTTGGATTTCACTGATTCTTACTTGCCTGTGTATCGGGTGCGCACGATGAAAGTTCCCAGGTTGAATCCAAATGAAGATTTCTATAAGAATTTCAGTGCTGTACAGCTCTTCCCCACAATCAAGGACAAGAAAGACAAAATGGACCCTGAGACGTCACTGATTTCAGGTAGTCCGGAATCACCGAAAAATCGACAATCGGAAGACCCTGGAATTCCCTCCCCACCAAATCTCGATATGGGTGCGGGAGATGAGATTTCGCGCATGGGCGACGAAGACTCCATCTTTTCCAATAAACGGGGACGGAGCTCGGAAGCAGACACTATGGTGGTGGACGGATCTGGAGATTCTGGGGATGTGGAGATGAACGGCATCGATTCCCATATGATGTCACCTTCCGAGTTCAACCATTTATTCGATAATGACTATTTCTTGACTGCACACAGTGGAATTGACTGGTACGACATAAACTAATGGAATTATGAAACTGGCGAACTGGCAAGCTGGCGAACTGGCGAAGCCAATGAAATATAGATTGTGCTATAATACGAGATACATAGCTATAATATGTATCACCTTTTTACTTTGGAACTGTAGCCACGTCGTCCTGTCGGATGACAAACCAATGTGTCAACACCCACCAAATTGTTCAATGCTCACCGTGCATATGTATGACATAACCTTGCCAGCTCCTCTGCATACGCGCGAGGACCCTATTCCTGGAAAACTCGGCCCAGGTCCGCATAAGCGTCCGCATAAGCGTCCGCACCAGCGTCAGCGTTATTACCGATGGATGTGGGGGACAGAGAGTCGCGAACTCCTCCACTAAAATTTTTCTTGATTACCCCAGTATTCTGGTGGATAGTGCGTCAAGGTACACACTTCTGTCACGGAGACAAGAATGGATATCCCATCGTTCCGGAAGACGGAGCCTTCTCCCAACTTCTCCGAAGCGCAGAGTTCATCCGTTTGTGTAGGCTCCACCATCACCCCATAGTCTCTATCCAATTAGTCAGAATTCGCCGTATTTCAATTGAGCCTTGTAGGCAGGGCCCGAATTTTACCCGCAAATTTACGCACCTCAAACAATACCGTTCAATCCAGGTCGCAGTTTAATATCTCACTCCGGACTATTGCTACCTCCAAAACCAAACAACATGGGCACCGTCAAAAAGGAAGAAGACTCCAAGCACGTGTCGACGGGTGGGTCCAGCGAAAGATCCGAACATCTTACCGATGCCGAAGCCGTCGCTCAAGGAGTCAAAAAATCCCACAAACAAGGTGAAAAGCCAAAGTCATTCACCATCAAGTACAAACGCCCTAGAGGAAGTCGAGCCTGTACGGTTTGTCGGTCCAGAAAGGTTCGTTGTGATGCCGAGATCCATATTCCGTGTACCAATTGCATCACGTTTGGTTGTGAATGTGTGTTGCCGGAAGCCAAAAAGAGAGGCAACTCATCCCAAGATCCCAAGGTAAAAAGAAAACAACCACAGGCTATTCCCAAGGGAGAAAGCGGCGAGCATTCGCCTCACGGAACACCCTCCGAAGGGTCCTCCAGATTGGATGAAACCAGCAATGAAACCATTTTGAACATCTCTCAAATCAGTGTACCCCCATCTCTAACATCAACTTACAAGTCCCGGCCTTCAATTCACAAGAAGGAAATGACGAACTCCAAGGGGCACCTTGTCCCGCTCACCTTTTTGGGCTCTTCTTCCATAGGGTCCATCGCTCAAAAAGTGGACGAAAACCACATCCAGTTGACTACAGACGTATACGAATTTGGTGACGATGCCTTGGATTCCGTGGAGTTGGAAATCTTAAAGTTGAGAGGGGCGTTTTTGTTGCCTTCCAAAGAACTCATGTCCGATATTATCGAATCGTACTTTGAACACGTTCATCCATTGATGCCAGTCATCAATCGTACCGAATTCATGAGAAAATTCGAAGATCCGGAAGATAATCCTTCCCTAATGCTCTTACAATCAATCTTGTTATGTGGAAGTAGAGTATCGAGAAATCCGTTGTTGCTTGATCAAAATAATTCAACCAACTTGGCTTCTTTGACTTTCTTCAGAAGAGCAAAAGCTTTATATGATGCAAATTATGAAACTGACCAGATATCAGTTTTACAAACACTTTTGCTTATTGGCTCGTTCTGGGAAGGTCCCGAGGATGTCACCAAAAACTCGTATTATTGGACAAAGGTGGCAATCGCCTTGGCCCAAGGGTTTGGTCTACAAAGAGATGTGAGCAATTCAAAAACTTTAAGCTTTTCAGATAAAAAAATATGGAGAAGGATATGGTGGTGTTTATTCGAAAAAGATAGAAATGTGGCGATTGCTTTCGGCAGACCTGCAACCATAGACTTGAATGACTGTGATGTTCCAATGTTGACCATGGAAGACTTCGATGAAAATGATCCAGAACTAGGCATTGCTTCTCCTTATCCTGTAAATGAAACACAAGCGTTGTATTTTATTCATTTGGTGAAATTGGCGGAAATTACGGGTATCATTATAAAACATCAATATTCCGTGAAATCCGAGCAATTGAAAAGGAAGAGTAAGTTTTCCATCATTCAACATTGCGATATGTTGATGGGTATCTGGTTCACAAACTTACCTCCACAGTTGGTGTTTTCAGTGAACAACCCTACTAACCAAAGTTTTTATTGTTGTTTATTGAATGCTCAGTATTATAATCGGTTATATTTAATCCACAGGTCTAATTTGATCCGAATGGCAAAGTCCAGCTCTACAAATCCAAATAACTACAAGTATCCTTCGTGGGGTATCTCTTTCCAAGCCGCAAGAATGATTTCATTGGTTTCCAAAATCTTGTACGAACGTGACCAAGTCAAGTATTGTCCTGTGATGTTTGTGTATATTTTGTTCAGTGCATTAATTATGTTAATTTATCATGTGGATTCCTCAAATCAGGTTGTTTCAGTCACTGCTTCGGATTCTTTATTTGTTACCAAAAATGTCATTCGTGAATTGAGCAAATTTTGGCCAATTGCAAGAGTTTTAAACAAATTGTTTGACAAGTATGCTAACGACAAAATTAAAAGAGCTCAGCTTATCGAAAATGGTAACAAAATTGCAGACTACCAAGAGCTCAATGCTAATATTAAGGCTATGAACAGGGAAAACAGTATCAACGAATACTATAGTGATGGTAATAAACCAGTCAGCAGTCAAACCGAAACGGAAACTGTGAAGCCCGCCTTTACTAACCAATTCAATTTCCAAGGGAACCCAAGCTATGCCAGGGGAAGGCAATCACCTGCTCACTCAATAGGATCTGGTATTTCACCAGGCGGTGCAGTATATGATTATTCCAAAAATACACCTAGTTCAAATCAACAGCACCAACCAGTTAAAGGTACAGAAAACTTTGAAGAATTGGTCCAAAAATTCAAACAACCAAAGAAACAAAATAATAATGATCAAGACACAGCGGACATTTCAGGAGCGAAAATCACAAATGACACATCCCCAGCAACTTCATCTCATTCCTTCCCTGATATATCGTTGGTTACAGAGACTTTGCCATCCAATTCTAATTTCTTTGAGAATTTCGAACCAACACAATTGTTCCCAGAGAACAGACTAAGTGCACCAATTACCAGAGCTCAGTCTCCACAGTTTGGAAATGACAATATACAGGGTACGGTTGATGGTAATGACGTTTATAACAATGGAAACCCAGACCAATATGTTGGAGGAGAAGACCCATACCCACCCACAACCCCAGGAGGTACATTGAATACCAACTTTGTTGACAGTTCATTTATCAATATGAACTTACAATCTGGTATTGGAACCAATTATTTGGGAGAAGATATGAATTCTTTGTTCAACTTTTCCCATTAAGTCTTATTTATTTGCCTATATGATCGATTTTATGCCATTAATATTGTATTGCTACTGAATTTAAAGTGAAAGTATGACTAGTTCAAATGTAGATCTCAAGTTTATACAACATACAAGTAGGCAAATTCAGACCATGGTTTCTAACTTTCAGTAATTCTATATTGACCTAACGACATTTACCAGAGTCTCTTGGACTTTTTTCCTTTATGCTTAACCTTCTTCAAATTCTCCAAAATTTCTTCTCTCCTCAATTTTTGGCTGTATCCAATAAAATTCTGAACCACTGATTCATAAATTTCAAAGTTCTTTTGTAGATCACCTAGGTGGTTATTCCACACGCTACTCAATCTTAATAATTCATCATGATTACTTTGGAATTGTTTCAATTTCAAGTCCAATGCTTCTTCATTGGTGGAATCTTCCAAGTATTGTCTTGTTGAATTGTTTAAATTATCAGTCTCCACTCTTGACAAAGTCTTTGGTGTTGATTCCAACATCTTTACCTTTTCATCATTTGAGATGTTCAACGATTCGAATTCTGGAATATCGAACCCTTCCCATTTTATATCCTCTGTACTCACCGATTTTGTTCTACTGTGTGAATGTTTCACCTCCAAATGTGATGGTTTCTTCGATTCATCTCGTGCAATCTCATCCAAATTGACAGGAATACCCAACTTGATCAACAAGTTATGACGGATTTTCAGCTTTGTCCAATTTGGAGGTTTTAAGTGTGGTAATGCAGCCAATTCTTGAAAAATTTCAATTGATCTTTCTGATAAGAACTCGTGTGGCAGCAAATTCGTCTTTTGCTCAGGTACTTCTATGTTTGGGAATACGGTAGTTAACACCTCGTCCAATTTCTCTTGAAACAACTCCGGATTGTTGAATACATCCTCTGTGAATCCATTGGGGTCAATTGTGGGCGTTATTGGATCCTCTTCGATCGAAGCATCGTCAAACGATCCGAAATCACTATCGTCGTCTTCATTGGCTTCATTAAAATCATCAAATTCGTCATCTTCCTCCTCGTTGTCCTCTATATAATCTTGTAGTTCTTGTTGGATATCATCTAAGCTGGTATTATTATCGATTGCGGATATCGGGCTATCTATTATTTCTGTGAGATCAGCTATAATTGCTCTATTTTCTTCCTTTTTTATATCATTCTCTTCAGTCATTTCATGAGTTGGTTGATTATTGACAGCCAATATTGCTAGCGCGACGCAAATCAAATCATGTGATTCCGATTTAGTCATAACTTTTACTGAGTCATCTAAATCTATATAATTGGCACATCTCTCCAAAAAGCAAGTGGAAATCTCATTCAAAAATGGATACGGTGGTTATATTCTCGATTGGAAATCCTGGCCCTATAAATAGACACTCTACAGGGCATTTTATGCTCCAGAAGTTGATGGACCATTTCGGTGCTAGTCCTTTAACCAAAGGTGCGAAAGGAAAGTATTCTACTAGTGAAATTGGTGGTGGAAGTTTGATATTTGTCAAGTCAAACACTTATATGAATGAATCGGGACAAGCCTTGAAAGAATTCACCACCACTGAAAGAATAAGTCCGCTGTCTATCATACTAGTGTTGTATGATGATTTTGAGAATAAATTGGGGAAAGTCAAGCTCTCACAATTTAAGTCCAATGATTCCCATAACGGTATTAAGAACATCTTACAATTTATGAGATCATCAAGATTCGAAAATGTTTTCAGGTTGGGAGTAGGTATTGGTCCAAAGCCAGCCAATGCATCTAGAGATCAAATGGGTACTTGGGTGCTATCCCCAATGAAACAAGATGAAAAGAACGTTCTTGTTACTGAAGTGATAGACTTATTAATCATCTATATCCAAGAATTTTTGGAAAGAGATGGCCAAATAGAGGACTTTAACAAGTTCAACTCGCAAATGACAAAGATATTTGCAGCTAAACAATGATAGAGTATTAGAGGGTTAATGGGATTATGTATTATATAGCATTTAATAGAACAAATTTAGAGGTTACTTAAATTGAATAAACAAACTTAGAGGTAATTACATTAAATATAACAATCTTAGATGTTACTTACATTAGATAGAACAAACTCAGAGGTTATTTACATGAAATCTTTGGTATATTTGCGACAATCGACTTCTTTTTAAATTTTACGAAACTTTGAAGAAATTCAAAGGTTGTAAGTAAATGAGTGTTAAGCGTTCATTTCTAGTGGATAGATATCTATATAATCGTGTTTCTTCTGTTACCTCCTTTTCCTTTACCTGGAGAAGGAGTTCCTTCCGAAATTTCACTATCTTCACTCATCGAGCTGACTCCATCATCGCCAGTAGATGGAACATAATCGTCATCCGCTTCATCTTCATCTTCCTCACTTCCAACAGGGTAAATTTGCTTCCCCAAAGTTTCCTTCAATGACTCTTTGAAAATGCTACTCTCGTATGCACTCAGATCACTGTCAAAATCATCACTATCTTCATACTCCACGTCATTGATATGAAAGTCATTTGCAATGTCAGACCCATCAGAAAAGACGTTACTGAGCCTATTCGAAAGATTGCTGATTTTTCTCCCTCTTTCTATGGCTCTTTCTATATGCAATCTATGCTTTATGAATAGTAATTTTGGGAACATAGATCTTTCACCTTTAAGAATCATTTCTTCTAATTGTTCTTCTGTCGGGTCGCTCAAAATGTACCAGAAGTCCTTAAGCTTGATTTTTGGCCATATGGTAATAGTTCCAGAAAAACGTTGTAACCAAATATTCAGCCAGTCTTGTTCCATGAAATGGGGCAAAAGGTCTAAAGTCTTCATAATCTGTAGCCATTTTGTGATTTCTAATTTGAAAAGTTGCTCTAATGCAGTGGCTATAAATCCTCCTCTCAATGATGCAAACTTTTCTTTGTGTGTTTTGCGCTTGGGTATGGCAACAGGTCTACCAACAGTACCTTTAGGAGCGAAAAAGAATAAGGATATATGAGGATTGACTTGAGAAACAATGGAAAAATTCACATTATAATAGGTGTTGAGAGCTTCCACTGGAACATCTGTTCTCAAAGAACCATCTCTCCATTTACTTCCTAATGAAAATGGAATGATTTGATCGTTGTTTGGGTTCTTCATCATCAAAACGACAGGATTAAGAATCCCCGGAACAGCTGATGATGCCAAAAGTGACGACCAAATTATGCAGTTTGGAGATGTGATGTTATTACAAAGAATAACAGGGGAATGGGGATCACCCGGAACTGTAGAAATATTGAGCTTTCTGCCTGTTCTTTTATATGCTTCTTCAAACGTGGTGGATCCTCTGGTAAAGAAATTTGCTTTCCTAGCCCAACTAACTGCATCAAATCTTGCACCTGTCTTTAAAAATCTAGGAATCCAAATGTACCATGGATCTTCACAAGCAGTGATTTTTCTTGCCAATTGAGGCACCAACAACTTCTTTAATTCTTCATCAGTCCTGGTACATGTGAGAGCAGCAACCACGCCTCCACCTGATGTACCAGACACAATAGAAGGAAGCAAATCGTTATCCTGTAAAGCTTTTACCAAGCCAAAATGAGTGTAAGCAAAACATGCCCCTCCACTTAAACAAAGAGCCGTTTTGCCATAATTTTTCAGAACACTTCTGAAAAACTTTCTCTTTGCTTCGAATGAAACCAACGTAGATTCCGAGATTTTATCGATGCATTTCACCACTTCTTCCACATATTCTTCTACCAAGTTCTTAGTTCCATAATAACGGTGGGAATAAAGCTGTCTGTTCTCAATACCCGCAAAATTCTTTTTGAGACACCCTTGAAGAAATATCAACATCTCATTATCTGCACTATCCATCCGTAATTTGCGTAATCTGGAAATGGTCAACGCCACTGTTTTGTAGTCATAATATGAGAATTTGGGGTTGGTGGTCCATTTATCCAAATTTAAAAATTTATCCAATTCCAAGGCATTTTCTATCCATTCGTTATAATTTTTAGACTGCCTCAAACGGTCTCTCAATTTCTTTCTTTCTCCCACCCACGTAAAGAAGTATTCCAGTAATGCAACATAAAACCGAACACTTATGTATAGAAAACATAGAAATGACACCCACCATATAATAAAAAAAAGAACGGGCCATCTCAATAAAGAATATGATGAACTGGAACGGAATTCGTTAGGTAATTTCTTGGAGCTGAATTTGCTGGATCTCCGGGATCTTTTCTTGTATCGTCTATGTGAATTTGTTAATGGATACCAATCGCTTTTAGAGGTAATCATGGCTGGTTTTTTGGGATATCCTAATCCCGAGTCAAGTGCTTTCAAAGTCTTTGCATCTTGCTTGACTTCATTTGTTCCCTCTTGACGAGTCAAATCACTGACGATTCCTCCTCCTGATTCGTTACTTCGATTCTGGTAGTTCTCTGAGCTTTCTATATGCTCTTCATGGTCCTCCCATACTAATGCTTTAGCAAATGCTTCTAAATGTTCTTCTTGAATGAAATCCCTATCCTCCTCAAAGAGTGGAATACGACCATTCTCTCGATGCAATATGGGAACTGTTCCGCTCATAGTCTATATGTGAATGCAAAGTATATGTAGATGAATAGTATGTTGGGTCATGAAATTGTCTAAAATATCCTGTTATCTTTTTTTGGGCGCATTTTGCATTCAACCTGCGGTTGCGATTAGGGATGATTCCTCACGTGCCTTAATTGTTCCTAGGATTAATTTAGTTTAGTCTGCCATTATGCATACGATCCTTACCTAAATTCCA
Organism: Suhomyces canberraensis; assembly: GCA_003706525.2. Lineage (NCBI taxonomy): Eukaryota > Fungi > Ascomycota > Pichiomycetes > Serinales > Debaryomycetaceae > Suhomyces > Suhomyces canberraensis. Next base: position 628,417 of record PPLP02000002.1, read on the forward strand.
TTGACACGCATCCTATTTTGTGTGCCATTTCAACTTATACAATTAGTTTTTGAGAGTAATTACGTAGAAACACCAGGGGTTGTTTATTTGACTTCGTCGGACGGTTTATTTGCTCGATATGTCACGAAAGCTTTTCTTTTTTTTTGAAAGATTATTTTTCTTGTTTGGTTCGTGTGGGTGTGGGTTCGCAATCAAAAAAAAATTTCATAATTGTTCGTCATTTAAAACATGGAGAAATGATTGCACTGTAGCAATTATGGGTCTATTGACGGATGATTTACATTTAACTAAGATTGACTTTTTAGAGCCAATATAATGAACATTTGCAACAGATCCTACGTACTGAGAAATAGCATGGTTATGAGTAGCCTTCCATACAATAAACGAAAGATTATTTCTTCGTTTGTAGGGGCCAATTCCAAATTTGTCAATTCAAACCTAGATGGGATCTATGATAAACTCAGAATTAGTTTGGAATTCAATTCAGCTTTAAACTTTTTTAGTCAAACAAGGATTAAAACGAATGACACTTGAATAAACTTTATAGCTGGATGGATATTTTTTTCCCTCCTTGCGATTTTTGCTCGTAGAAAAAGCTTATGACTATTTCTTCTTGTCAACCAATGGTTGCGAATAAAATATGGTAGGTTCAAGCTGAATTCAGTCCCCACATTTTCACTGCCTCCAAACCCTCCAATTATGTAGCATTGTTAGTCATGAGTCGCCAGATCTTTATATTGGTCATTAAGCTGCAGATTAATATTGCAGCTAAACACTTACTTAAAGAGGAAATTTTGGTGATCTTTTAACGTCAAAGGCAAATCAGGCATATATAGCTCGACCAAATCATACCTCCAAAAACCCCTTAAGCCAAGCTGCTTGGAAAGAGTGAGTTAAAAATAAAATAAGCAAAGCTGTAAAGTGGAGTAATACAAGGGATGCCAATTCTAACAGGGCAAAATACAATATATGCGATAACTCCGTCAAAGACGAGAAGCAGGGTTATAGAAGACGCATTTAAGTCGGATCCAAACAACCCCTCAAAAGCGCAAGAAACCTCGGAAATCAGTACTACTTCATTCACCACAATCCTTATTCTTATTTTAGTCTCGTATACTCTGATTAAGAGTACCTTGGACACCCCCTATAATATCTGTAGTCACAATAATTTTTACATTAATCTGTGATAAATGTGAATATTGAGTCACGATAGGTGTATCCCAGAGGAAATTGGTTTCCTAAGAGCAAAACTTGCATAGACTTAATGGATTAAATCAAGTGAATATGTAAATCCTAATATTGTGTGTACATGATCAGTAGAATTTATCCAGATCATACTTCCTCCAACACTCCGATATTTATCACCATAATTCATTTTAGGGTGGCTTGTTCTTATTGTCTCAAACCACGATTAGAATCATCATTTTTTTTCAGGCTTCGGGCTTCGTCATTTTCATCATATTGTGCAAAGTTTGAATCACTTATGGTGTTAATGGAAGGGATTTGTGCATGAGCTGGGTCATGAATGGATTAGAGTGTGTTGACGTTTTGTTTTTTGCTTGAGTATGAACTTGGGGAGGTATGGAGAACCGGAAGGAGATTGTGTTATATTATGAGGTTTTTCTTAGCTGCTAAATCCTATACTAGTTCGTTACTTAAACAAACACAGCATATTAAAATAGATAATTATTATCCTCTCATAGAGATTGGCATACAAGTTTATATAGTTCGAGATAACCTCGTATCTCTATCTCAAAATCGCATCCCAATCGGGAATGGTTCCAGTCAATCTTTGAGACCCTTTAAGCGTAGAAGTTTCTTTATCAGTCCCACAGTGTGACCCTTATCTGTAGCAGATCGCTTCCTTTGTCTTCCTGATCTGGAGTCGGCAGTCATGATGTGGTACACTCGCTTTCGGCTTTTCAACACTTCATGTGTCGGTTCAGGTGACTGACTCTCACTTGGATCCGGAACCTCAGAGGAATATACGACAGGTAGAGAGTCTTGTGCGACTTCTGAGTTGGATTCGATAGAAATGCTAGTAGGAGCCTTATGAGTAGGAGAATTGATTGAGGTGGATTGGGACAATTGGAGAGGTTCTGGAGAAGATCCTGAATCTCTTTCTGGGGATTTTTGGCTTTTACGTATGAAATCTCTTTGAGTTTTTGAGTTATATTGATTTGCTGGTAGCCATTCCTCAGTTATAGGACAGGTTGAGATAGTATTAGGTTGTGTTTCCACTAATGTAAGAGTTTGAGAACGATGAGAAGATAGTGTGTCTTCTATTAAGGCTGTAGGCTGATTACGAGAACGTCTTTCCGGACATGACTTGGAGCGATGGTCAGTGTTTTTGCAGGTGGAGCAAGGTGCAACATCACAATTGTACCGAGAATGTTTCGTAGTGTGGCAATAGGCACAGAAAACTAGATGGGAAAATATATCCACTTGATGATTTTTGTTCTTAAATGTCGTTCTTTTTGGGGTATTATATCCAGGCATGGCAACAATCGCATAAAGGGATATTAGCTTAGATTGATCCCTTAAAGAAGAACCGCTGAATTTAGGAACTGAATGATAAAAGATTTTTGGAGAGACTCCTGGACAGTGTCGAGTAAAACTACGTGCCCAATCACGATGATCTGAAATGGGGCAAGTATATTTGATTAGCAATAATTTAGCATTAGATTGCAAACCAGATTGGAATATGAACGGCACATCATCCTGGTTACTTTTTATAGGTTTGTTGTGAAGGTAATTAATAATCCATTTCCTGGTTTCAGAAAGATTTGGAGAATCAATAACTGCAGGGGGCAAAGCAATGGAGAGAATTGATGCATCAGCATCAAAAGTACCATACAAAAATGTTAAATTTTGGATATCTAGGAATGAGGCATTTAACAATTTCTTCTGTTGGCCACATTGACCAGCTTTTTTTATAATTTGTAGTTGAAGGTCTGAAATGATGTCATCCTGCCTATCTTTTTCATTGTTGCCATTTTGTTTGGATTGATAGTCAAGTAATTCTTGTTTTAATTCAGCTAATTCCTCAGCCATTTTTTTTTCATTTTTTGAAAGTTTTTCGTATTCTAATTCAGCAGCTAGTAAATCAATTTGTCGTTGATTGTCAAGTGCCGACTGTACGTCCAAATCAGAGAATTCAATTGTAGGAGATTGCAATAGTTTGAATCTAATTTTATATGGATGACCCATATAAACAGATTCATAAAAAAGCTGCTGAATGAGCACTGGAACTTGTTTCATCTTGTTGGTGAATGTAAGCTTAGCATTATCATTAGGGAGGGAATCTAGATATGTTGCTGTAAATAAATCAATTTTTTGAAGATAATGAGGAAGAATCAAGTAAAGTGGAACCGACAATAGGATGGATATCGTGGGGAACTTTTACAGTATATGAGTAGACCTCATGTTCCACTGGAGGATCAATTGTAATGGTCAGTCCTTCTGGAGGGTCAGACCAAGTTGGTTGATGGGTCGCGTTTTGCAGCCCTTTTGCAACGTTGGACGCGATGCGGTTGACCAAATTCCCATCATTCAAGCTAGTAGCTCGAAGTTTAAGATCAGGTAGAGTGGGTAGATGAGACTGGGGGTCTCTGCGAGCATTAGTATCAGCCGCAATGGATGTAACTTCGGTGTTTTTCGGTTCCATCAGAAAAGAAAGTTAATGTTTTTTTTAATATCTACCAGTTTGCAGCAAATCGCTTAAAAAGTTGAGATTATAATCCACAGCTGCTAAGTTAATTTTTGTGATTAGTTGTTGTATAATAAGCTATTTCCTTGCAGACATATCTCTATACTAAACACAGTAGATTTGAAGTAGACAATTGTTATCTTCTCATGGAGGATCAGCATACATATTTATATAGATTGAGATATTCTCCTGGTCACATCCCGATAAGAGATGTGTTACTAGTCAGCCTTTGAGACCTTTTAATTATAAGAAATTTATTGTCAGTCCCGCCGTGTGATTCTTATCTGTGACTGGTCGCTTCCTTAGCCTTCCTTATCGGGATTCTGCTACCAGGATGTGGTACGCTCATTCCCCTTGACTCCTTACCTCGCAACACTTAATGTATCACGTGCCGCCTAAGGCTGACTTATCCCGTGACAAGAGCTTAGGTGGATCCGAAGCCCTAGGGATTATTCATAACATTAGTAAAAATAATGGTTACGTAGTGTAGTGGTTATCACTTTCGGTTCTGATCCGAACAACCCCGGTTCGAATCCGGGCGCGACCTTTTTTTTTATTTCGTACTATTTCTGAAACTTTCCTATATACGCACTGTGGAACACCATAACATCTGTGGAGATTGTAACAATCACGTGGCTGTGTATAAGTTTAACAACGTGTGTTGGTAATTAACCACAATGACTGTCAATACCCTAGTTCTTGACATCGAAGGAACTGTCTGTCCTATCACTTTCGTTAAGGAAACCTTATTTCCATATTTTTTGGATAAGTTGCCCGAGTACTTGGAATCGGTGACATTTCCATTGGAAAAGGAAACCGAAGATGATGTTCAAAAGATTCTACTTGGTCTTCCTGAAAATGTCAAGGACAAGCGTGAATCCGCATTGGAATACTTACAGGGTCTTGTCAAGGCTGACATCAAGGATCCGGTCTTGAAATCATTGCAAGGATATATCTGGAAAACTGGGTATGAAAATGGTGAATTGAAGGCCCCTGTGTACGAAGATTCCATCAAATTCATCAGAGAGTATCCTTCTGATGAAAACAAAATCTACATTTACTCGTCAGGCAGTATCAAGGCCCAGATCTTGTTATTTGGATATGTGGATGACAATGGTAAGTCTGCGGATCTCAATTCGTACTTGAGTGGATACTTTGACATTACCACTGCAGGTTTCAAATACGAGAAGAGTTCCTATGACAAGATCTTGAAGGAAATCAAAAATGAAAACCCAAAGAAAGTGTTGTTCCTTAGTGACAATGTTGCTGAAGTAGAGGCTGCAATTGCTAGTGGAATGGAAAGTTATATAGTCAGAAGACCTGGAAACGCACCATTGACCAAGGAGCAAGAAAAGAAGCATAAAGTTATTGAATCTCTTGAGGAATTGGGACTTTTGACCAATAAAAAGAGAGGACGTGATGACAGTGACGAGGAGGATTCAGAAGAACGAGACACCAAGAAATCCAAGGCTTCAACCAATGGTACCAAAGCCAAGAAGGTAGCTAATGAAAAGAAAGAGGTAGAACAGAAGGAGGAAGTTGAAGAAGATGATGAAGTAGAGGAAGAAGACGAGGATGATGAAGATGAAGAAGAAGACGAGGAGGATGTTTATGAAGATAGTCAAGAGGAAAGTGATGAAGAGGATGGAGATTACAAAGAGTAAGTAGTAATAAGAGTAATTATAATAAAAGTGTAATAATCATTGATAGCATCGATTAACTAATGTACATACATTTTACATATCTCTGAACAAGATATCAGCAGCAACTTCTTCGTTCTTATCACAAGCCAAGTAGACTTGAATGACGATGTCACGTTCGAAACCCAATTCACAAAGTCTATCGATGGCGTTTTGTTCTTGCTCGGTGAGAGGAATACGGATTTGGCCTTCTGTAGAGCCTTCGGCGTCTTCGCCTTCGATTTCAAAGCCCAAATCGTCTCCACCAGCACCCAAAAACGTTCTCACAAATCCTTCTGGATCGTTCTGGATCAAAGCACCGATTTGAGGGTTCATTTGAGCTAATCTTTCTAAAGTTGGTTGAATCAATTCTGGATCAGATTGCAATGCAGTTCTTAAAATGTTTAATTCATCTTCTTCTCCGGCACCCTCACCTTCAGCTTGTTCATGGCCTTGGCCATGGGCTGCTGCGGCAGCATCGAACAAGTTTTCTCCAACATCTTCATCTTCTTCACGAGACATATCCGCGTCCTGAGTGGATTCGGCCACTGGGACTGGTGCACTTGGAGCCTGTAATGATTCTGGGATACCGGTCAACAAGTACTCAACAGCACGATGTGGATTGTTGAAGGCTGCTCTCAAGGCAGCTTCCACTTGCAGTCTTTCGTAACCCATTTCCATTATATTCTGGATGGTGGCTTCTCTTTCGGAACCTTGGGCGAACGCAGAGCCGGGTTCAGACGAATTAGGAACAGATCCAGCATTGGCAGTCGAGCTTTCCGCAGGAGATGCACTTTCTGCTACTGCTGCTGCTGCTGGTGTGGACGTTGATTCTGCTGCTGGAGTTGGAGTTGGCGTAGCCTTCTTGGCCTTGGAAATCATAAAAATAATCGAGTCTCCTTCCTTTATCTTGACAGATTCAAATGTCTTATCATCTTGCAACACTTTACCCGAGTAAACAAACTTGAGTTGAGATGCTTCACATCCCTTTTCGGCTCCCAACTTCTCCTTGACAGCCAACACAGTGTCGGTAACCTCTATGTCAATTGGTATCTTTTGCTTCTTGAAATCTTTGAAGATTATTTGCATTGTGGATCGGACGATGTGATGTTCAATTACGAGGAATGCTATTCAAATGGGCCTCTTTACGCTATAATGCTTGTTGAACAATTACGCACGGCTTGTGTCTCCAATTTTTTGATGGGGCAGTGTGATGTGCACATTGCCGCTGGCGGTGGTATTGTAGTGGCGACTGGTCGTGTCCGCGCACACTAGTATATTGGCTGTGAAACCCTACTAAGAGCAATACCCTGTTTGATTTATCAATCAGTTTGAATATAATGTCACGAAATAGAAAGGTTTCTGGGGTCAGAGGTCCCAACTCTGCCTTGACTGAATTTTTGAGAAATGAAGGAATCACAGAAGGCTTCAGAAGAAGAAGAGATCAGCAAGTTGCAGAATCTGAAGAACCTGAAGAAGAACAAGAAATATCGGAACCACCGGAGGATGTAACTCTTAGTTCACGTTCTTCAAGAGGAATACGCGTCGTGACCGATTTAGATGACGAGGAAGAAGCGATTCGGGCTGCTGGAAGAGCCAAACGAAGGGATGATTCTGATCCAGACTTTAGTGATGAAGAATTGGCTACAAATGGATTCAAGAAGTTTGGTGAAGAAGATAACTGTGTAAACTGTGGGAAAATATTCAATTTGACGGTTTATTCCCGTTTTTTGAAAGATAAGAAAGGATATGTCTGTGAAGCTTGTAATGAAGAGATTAAAGCGAAAGAAAGAAACGCGAGAAGAAATCAAGTCAGTTCAAGAAAGAAAAGAAAAAAGATCGCTCTGGCATTGTTGGACAAACAGGTTGTTCGTATCCCAAAATTGCAAGATATCTGTATTAAAAAAATCACCCAGAATATCAATGACGTTGATGTGTTGGGAGATATTGGTCAAATGAATATGAACAAGATTTCAAAGATTCTTTCAAAAAATAGGTCATTGAACAATTCAACGCTATCTTTGTTTCTTCATCCAAATTTAAAATCATTGGAGTTTTGGGATTGCTCAAATGTGGATTCAGACTCATTGAACAAAATTGCATCTTTTTGTCCAAATCTTGAATCGTTGACTTTATTTATGTGTGGACAATTCCATAATGATAATTTAAAATATTTCAAATCAAATCTAAAACAATTAACACAATTATCTTTAAATGGCCCTTTCTTGATTAGTGATATCACCTGGCAAGAATATTTCCAAGAGGCTGGTGCAAAATTGACTAAATTTGAAGTAAGAAACACGCACCGTTTTGAAAATGATTCTTTGATTAGTTTATTGGAAAATTCTGGCAAAGTTTTAACTTCATTGAAATTATCAAGATTAGATGGACTAAATTCAAGAGAAATATATGAATTAATTCCACATTTTCTTGAACCATCAAAATTGCAGGAATTGGAAATCTCGTACCCTCATAAGGAAGATTTAATCACAGATGAGCTACTTATCAATATATTAGCAGTTGCTGGAGAAAGTCTAGAATCATTGAATGTTGATGGCTGTTCCCATTTAACAGATAAATTTATCACAGAAGGTTTGGTGCGTTTCTGCCCTAATTTGACTAGGTTATCCATGCGAAATTTAGATCAAATCACTGACGAAGAATTTTCAAAAGCGTTTGATGAATATTGCATTGTTAACAGTGGCGGTTTGATAAGCGTTGATTTAACTAAATGTACCGGGTTGGGAGACGACTCAGTATATTCTCTTCTCAAGCATTCGGGTCACACTTTGGTTGAATTGAAAATAAATTCACTCAACCGTATATCCAAAGAATTCTTATTGCAATTATTTACAGATGATTATCATCCATATAAGAAAGCTTTGAAAGAAAGATTAGAGAAGGCAGACACAGAACAAGCAGAACCGTTCTTTAGCAAACTCCAATTTCCATTTTTGACTACTGCAGATTTTGGATTCGTAAGAGCGGTCGATGATGAGATTTTATCCTTGGTTGGGGATGCATGTCCAAAACTTTCGGTGCTTGAAGTTTACGGAAACAATAGGTGTACTTTTAGGGCAAATTATAACAAAGATTTAATGGTAATTGGGCGTCAAGGTGACGAAATATAATACATTTAATATATATATATCTATTCATTTGGATAATGAATAGACTGACTTGCTTTCTCCACGTTCTTAAAGTATGGAAATGGAGGCACGGTCAAGTTGGGTCTATTAAGTCTGATCCAATTGCCTTCATTCATAATCTTATTTGTAATTTCAGGTGATGCATCGACAAAAATTCCTGGATTTGTCGCATGTTTTTTCAAAATCTTGATCAATTCATCCTCCTTATTAATAGGCACACGGCTTTGCTTCAGTGACTTCAGATCTTCAATTTGTTTCGTGATGTAGTTATTTTCAGATAGTCTTTTTCTTGCACTGTTATTTTCTATGATGGAGTTTGAAAGTTCTGTATCCTTTGTGATTAAGATGGATTCTAGGTTTAAATTCAATGAATATATGCTTGTCAAATTTGAACACACAATGTCATAACTTGTGTCAATTATTGAATCTATGATTGATTTTGGCAACTGAGTTTGACTTCTTAAATGATCAAACACAACTGCAAAATTTGTCATATTCCTTTGTACAACTCCCTCATATTCAATGAAGAATTTCCAAAAGAATACTGAGAACTTCAACGCGTTCTCATTCGAATATCTATTGTAAAATGAGCGTATCTTCGAAACACTGTCAGTAGTATAAGATATTGTTTGTAGGTAGTATTTGATCACCACACATATTTGCTCATCATTCGTGAATTCAATTAGCTTTTCAAGGTATTCATGCTTCAATACTTCTTGCTCAGTTTTTTTGATTTTTTCCTGTCTCTTGGCTCCATTTTCTTCCTCAAAAAATGTATTGATTAGATTTATGCATATGTTTATAAACTGTTCCTCAGATAAAATCCTTTTCCATAATTCAAATAATTTGTCGAAACTTTCAATGCATTGTTCCTTTAAATAAACTTTTGAAATTGAATTTCCACCAAAATTCTTTATCAAATCAAGCAAATATTCATTCGCCAAGTCGATCTTTTCATATTTAGCCAAAAATTTCACGTAATTATATCTGATAAAATTGTCATTCAAAGGCACGAACTTATTGATTGCTCGAAGATACACTTCATTCATAGTAGTGAATTTCTCTTCAATTTCCAGCTGGTTTAAAAATGCCAAATACTTGAGCCATATTTTTCCATTTGAGCAATGAGGAACCAAGCATCTCTCAAATAAGGTGATTATGTTCTTTAATCCTTGTGGGCTAGTATTCGTTTTGAATTGGTTAATCTCGTGATCTAAATAAGAAATCCACCCCTTGGCTTCCCCCTCTAATGCAGAATTGTTCAAATCAAATGTATGTATCAAAATAGCAGATTCAAACTCCCATTTGATATTCACTCCTTGCTGAGTGCTTAAGAAGACATTATATGAATAGTCGTCGATGATCTGGTGTTTTTCGACCAATGATAGCTCCTTGATATTATCCTTATTGAACTTTTTCAAGTAATGCGTTATTTCTGATTCTGTTAGCAATTCTGCAATAGGAAAGTTCTTATTTATTTCCACAAATTCCTTATAATATTGGGCATATTGATATAATGGGATTTTAATGACCTGTCTGTATAAATCCAACACTTCTTTGGAATTGGGCTCTAGGTTTTTTTCGAACTCAATTAACGTGTTCCATAATGGGTGGGATGAGAACTGAAATCCATTTATCTCCACAGCTTTCTTATATTGTTCTCTAATATCAGCTAACTTTTCGGGCAACTTATCCTTCTGATATTCATTAATTAATGCAGTGATCAACTGGACCCATAAGTCTATGGAATAAGGGTATTCATCCACTGCTCTCTTCAATATTTGTATTGAAGAATCCACACCAGACATCTGGAACTCCATTGCCAGCCATAAACTCCAATATCTAGTCAAGTACGGATACCGTATCAATAAAGTATCGAATGTCTCATGAACTGTATCTTTAAACTCTTTGTTGGCGTTGTTGTGACTCTGTGGGTCATAGTCGTTATCCAACTTGTCTTGAAAAGCTTTGAACAAAACATCCCATTTCGATACATTTGATTCATCTTGAGCGATTTCCTCTTTTAACGGAGAAAACGGTTTCTTCACAAGTATTGGAGCTTGTAGAAATGTAGGTAGTATTACTGGAGCCATCTTTATGTTGATAATGTGTGAAGAGATAAATGAGAAATATCATCGAACAAAAGTATCATCAACTCATCATAAGTTTAACATTAACTGCAACAAAGCTAAAATTTAGATCACATATCGGGCTACCACGAATAAAACAGACCTTTCTTGTATATCACTTTGCATTCTGTTCTTTCAAATTTCCACATATAAACCTAGCATATAAAGTATGGACATCACCAAAGTAGCTCCATACAAACTTCCCGAGACATCGCTGAAACTTTCTTCAGTACTCAAGAACATTCCATTGATACCTTCAGGCTTGGGAATCCAGACAGATGTCAAGCTGACCATCCCCATCTTCAAAAACATTGATGTAAGTGAAATTGTAAGGAACAATACCCAAAAACTTATAACCAAAAAATCACTTGAATCAAAGAAAACAATCACAGATGCAGATATAGTGGAAGATATTGGACAAGAAAACGAGGAACCGGAGAAGTTCGTGGAGATCAAGACATTTATCCCAGAGAATAAAAAAGATCAATTGAGTATCGTGGTACTACAGAACTTCCCAAATATCAAGAAAATTGGAATAGAAAAGATTCTTAATAATTTAATCACACTGGAATACTCATGGTCACAAGTCAATTTCGATTTCATAGATAGCAAGGTTGTGTTCATCAAATTTGTTCATCTAAGAGCCTTGAAGAAGTTTTATTTGTTAAGGGATTCATTAAGTGAAATCTTTGACAATGAGGAGATAAAAATCCATGTGGATCCTTCAATCTTGAATTATTTGGATAAATTAACCTTGAAAGATGACAAAGTGTCTATAAACATACTTGCTTCGAAGATAAACCAAATTCTCAAGAGTGGGTTAGGGAAGTCCCTACACTCAGGAAATGATGATTTGGATGCGGTATTGAATTATTATAGCACATACAAAGTGGATAATAACGAATTAATAGACGTACCAAATAACATGAAAGAAACAATTGTGAAAGATATCATTAAATTTAGATCGAAGGTATTGATCATGGAAAGAGATAATAGAAAAAAAGAAATAGAGCTGGAAAGAGTCAAGACAAAAGAAAGATTAAAAAAGATTTTCGAAGGAGTTCAGGATGATCATTTAATGGCAGACGATTCCAAGGTCAATGAAAGTGCAAAAACAGTCGAAGAAAATGAACAAATGAATGATCAAGAGTATGAACGATTCTTACAGGAGGAAGAAGAATCAAGGCTAGAAAGAAAATATCAGGAAAAATTACTTCAGATGAGGAAATTACAACTTGAAAAGGAAGGTTTGGAGAACAAACTTGAAAGACTAAACAACTACGAAAGTAATTTGATTGACAATAAGTTTAAGTACGTTGAAGATATACTTTCTTTATCTGAAAGAAATTCAAATCAAAAATTATCTAATGAAAACAGTCTCGCTTCGATTATCAACTTATATTATTCAGACCACTCACAGTATCTAAAATTTAGAACTCAGAAGCGGACTTTGGAAGAAGAAAAAGATATTCAAGATAGAAATGAAGAAGAAAAGGATATTCAAGCAAACAAAGAAGCTGAAGATTTCATCGCTAAATTCAAGAAACCAAAGATGGAAACACCTCCTAGTAATGATGTATCTATGGAAGTTGAAGCACCTGTGGAGATTTCTATATCCAAAATTTCCCAACCTTTGAAAGAAAAGTTACAATCTAAAATCGTGGAATTGGTTGAGGAATATTTGGGTATTAAGGATGAATTTTTGATTGAAGTTATTTCTGAAAACTTGAATAACAACAATCTTAATGGTAAGGATAGTTTGGTAAATGATTTAACTGAAGTTTTGGATGATGATGCTGTGAATCTAGTTAATGATTTATGGGAATACGTCAACAATAGTTTAACTAAATAGCTCAACTGAAAACGGTAAAAGTGATTTATAGTCGTCTTTCAAATAAGAAATGATAATATTTAATTAATAAAATACAAATATAGAAAGATCTTTATTAAGTCAAAGATAGAGAAAGGAAATAAAGAAACCAAACTTGGCTATTCGAAGCAACTGTTACCAACAATTCTAAAGAACTCAAATTCTAGAGGTCCGTGAACCAAAAATTCAGCTAATACCAATGCATGGATTGTGTATCTTTGGTTCGTGTTCGCATTAAAGTCCTTATTCTTAATGTCAGTAGGCTAGCCAGTGATGTGATAGCATGAATTTGTCATATAATCGTAAGGCCAAGTTTTCAATTCCAGCCTAAAGAGTTCGAAGCTTGAACTGGCTCAGAAATTTGAACAGTTCTAGTTGGAGAATGAGCTTCAGAGGAATCGTAGAGGTTCAATCTATTGAAAATTGAAATACCAGACGTTTGAATGGTAGAGTTAGATTCAATTCCCACATTAGATTCAGAGTCTGAAGGAGGCAATTCAATTGAATTGGAATTCTTCTTGTATCTTTTGAATAACAAAAACATCAAAGACATGTACAAACCACATCCTGCGGCAGCACCGATGGTAATTCCAGAAATTCTACCCTTATCAGCTGAACCAGTTTGATTATCACTTGTAGAATCAATGGAACCATTATTAGAAGTAATAGTTCCTGAAGAAGAGCTTGATCCACTTGTAGAAGAAGATGTGTCTAAGCCAGTTAATGGGATTCTGCTGTCAATAAGGTTAGCAAAAGCATTCAAAGTTGCTTGTGGGTTACTGTACAATAAAGATTGAAGGTCTTGAATCAAGTCATCTAAATCCTTGACAGAATCAGTTGGGAAATAAACTTCAGCAACAGTAATGGTGTAAGGGATACCAGCAGCAGTGAAAGGAATCAATCTCTTCACGGAAACTTCATTGTAGTCAGCACTGTCACTAAATGGATAGGTCAAAACTTCTGGTAAATATTGGAAAATTTGAGCAGAAGAAAGGGCGTGAGAAACAATCCATGGGTAGTTCAATTCAGACTTGAATCCAATATACACAACTTCGTAGTTACTTCCTGGATTAGCAGTGGTTGCTGGTGTAATTGCCTTTGGCAAGCCAGAGGTTTCAGCAGTGGTAGCTGTAGCCTTAGCAATACTCTCAGTTGCAGAGGCAGCTGAAGTAGTTTGTTCAATAAGCAAAGTACTTGGTAACCAGTCACTATCTGGTGGAGTGACTGGAGTTTGGGTAGCAGAGGCAGTAGTTGGGGGAGCACTAGTTGATTGTTGGGATGATGAAGATGAAGATGCAGGAACAGTGACTGGAGCTGCTTGAGCAGTTGATGGACTGGCTTCTGAGTAACTTGTTGGTGAATAACTTGATGAGCTGATTGCAGAAGGTTGAGATAATTCACTCTCTGCTGCTGAAGAAGAAGATGCTGATGATGATGAACCAGATGCTTGTGCACTGGATGAAGAGAGTTCAGAAACCACTGGAGTAACGGTTGAATATCCAGAAGAAGAAGAAGACGCAACAGCAGCTGAAGATGGTGATACTAATGTTGGTGAAACAGTAGAAGAACCAACAGCAGAAGAACCGACAGCAGAAGAGCCGACAGAAGCAGAAGCAGAAGCAACAGCAGAAGAACCAATAGCAGAAGAAGCAACAGCAGAGGACTCAATAGTGGAAGGAAGTGCTGAGGAAATGGATGTGAGAACTGAAGAAGACAAGCTAACTGGAGTAGCTGAAACAAGTGGCACTGGTGCTGAAGAAGACAGATAAGATGATTCTGAACCACTCAAAGTCGAAGGAAGAGCAGAACTCAAAGATTGAGTAGAAGACTCTTGAACGGAAACTGGTGCTGAAGAGGAAACCACTGGAGCAGAAGATTGAGTTGGACTTACAACCACAGTTGATGAAGATGATGGGAGACTGATTGGAACAGAGCTCGAACTTGCAGATGAAACTTCGCTGGTAGAAGGAGACACGATGGCAGTCGATTGAGAAGATGATGGTGATGATGATGATACTTGTGGTGCTGAGGAAACTGGTTGAGAAGATGATGGTGCTGGAACAGTTGAAGCTGAAGCTGAATCTGAAGTTGCAACAGGGCTTGGAGCGTCAGAGCTTGAAGAGCTTAACTCGGCGGTGGATGGTTCAACATTTGACGAAGAGACAGCAGCTTCAGAAGACGAAGGTGGGACTGATGATGCGGTGGTTGCGACAGGAGTTGTAGTCACTGAAGCAGATTGCGAGGAAGCAACTTGAGAGCTTGAAGATGGAGAAGATTCGAGTGAAGATTCTGTTGGAGACACCAAAGAAGTCGAGGAACTGGAATCAGGGGTATTAGAATCAGATTGGGCACTATCGGAAGATTGAGAAGATCCGGAAGAGTAACTGTAAGTTGGAACAACGATTGGGGTATTTGAGGTTGTTGAAGGAGTAACCAATGCGGTTGCGGATGAAGACTCCTCACCTGAAGTTGCATTTTCTTCAGTAGATGGAACAGAGTACTGAGTCGATTGACTAGATGCGGATGTGGCCGAGGAGCTATCTTCCGTAATCAATTCCGTGGTAGAAGGAGAATTTGTTGTTGGTGTGTTGGAGGTGGTGGTAGGGGTGGTGGAAGAAGATGATGATTCAGGGGAAGATGGTGCTTGAGCGCTGGAACTGCTTTGAGTGGTTGGAGTATCGTTGGAAGTGGTTGATGGAATATTGAAAGTTATATCGGTACTCTCCAAAGAACTAGAAGTGTCATCCGAACTACTTGCAACGGTGTCTGGAGTTTGAACGGATCCCTTTTGAGTCGAACTAGACAGAGGAGACGACGAAGTAGTAGTACCAGATGAAGTGGAAGAAGCAACATCATCACTCAGGGAAGACGAAGAGTCAAAAACACTTCTCTTCGAGGAGGAAGAGGAGGAAGTGGTTGGGGTTTCGGTATCGACGTTTTGTCCTTGGTTGGTGGAAGAAATCGTATTAGAACTTTGTTCATTGGTGGAGGCAGTGGTTGGAGTTGAAGAAGTACTTGGAACGGTTGCAATGTTGGTGGTGGTTGGAGTGGACGAAGTCGAGGAAGATGAACCGTAAATCAACTCGTTCAACACAGAGATTGGATTTTCGGTATCAGAAGTGACTTGAGTGGAAGATGAAGTGGTATCGATGTTGGTCAGACTATCTGAAGAAGAATCATCTTGGCTTGAAGAAACATCGAGTGATGTGGATGATGGGGTGTTCAAAGTAGTTTCAGCTTCGGTCGAATCGTCGGTAGATCTCTTGTTTGTAGTCAAACTTGACAACGCTGCTGACAATGTATTCAAGTTTGAAGTCAAGAAGCTACTGGAAGAAGAAGAAGTCTCCAAGGTAGTTGCGGCAATGTCTACCGCAATGGACGCATCGTCAGCGGAAGAGGCCGAGGAAGCAGCAGCAGCCACGTACGACAACACAAGCACGGACGAAGCCCATGTTAACTTGAGTTGGGGCAACATGGAAAGGGGTATTGAACAGGGGTATACGAAATGAAAGGATCAAAAGAAAGACTGTAGTTAGGACAAAAGCAAACTATTGGGATTGATATGGGCCTGGAATGTTCACCGGGGACCTTTTAGAATCAAAACGTAGGGGACTCTTGAGGGAGCATATAACGGAGGCCTTTGAATAAAACGAAAGTAATGGGCGGGACCAAGTCAAAGGAGTCTAGTGGTTGTAAGGCGGATATGAAAGTAAACGGGGGTAAAGCACCAGGATCAAAGTTTGGAGGGTTGGTTGCTGATCACAGGCTGGATGGGAGGAGGAAGGGTGTGTTGAGGGACAGGTGTATAGTTGAACCCTTTTGAAAGATAAATAAATGGCCTAGGAACCCAAAATGCCGTTGGTAAGTATAATATATACAAAATAATAGATTTTGAGGTGGGATAAAACCTGGTTACAAAGAGAATGACACAGAGCGCCGCACACTGGAAAAGAAAATTCCGCTTATGTAAAGAGGTGCAGATAACTATTGTTTAAACATTTTGGTTTAAAACAGCTTGGATGGGTAATAGGCTGACGAACACGTCTAGTGTAGGCGGCCTTGTACGGGAATGTGGCAGTTGATGTAAACATACTGGATGGATGTTGGCGATAAAATTGCAGGCGATAAAAGCTGATTTGAACAAGAATTACGGGAGAATGGTGCGATTGGGCCGATGTTCTATAAGAGACTTACTTAGTGAAATGGGCTGAAGTCAACCGGTGGATTGTACCTGTGGATTCAGTGATGGCAACTTATGCAATGTCAATGCCTGAGCACGGTAAAATATTTCAGGCACCGTACCCAAAAATCGTCTAATAGGCTGAAAATAATACAAAGGTTTCAGATTTGGATGATCTGCAGGTATTTTTCACGCGTCGTCAGTGGATTGGGTGCAGGTTACGCGCGCTGTATTTACATTACTTCCGGATTGAAGCGAATCTAGACCGATTGCAGCGAGCTGCGTGCAGGAAAGTAGCCTTGGGGCAGCAGATGGCAGATGCCATGTGCCAACGTGAAAAGTTGGAGACCGCGTCTCAGGGGAAGGAGTGAAGGGATTATATAGGGATAAGAGACTGGAGAGCAAATGTGGAACGTGAGATTTGGGATAGGAGCCACAGCAGGAACTTGAATAGGGAACAAGAAGGGGCAGGTCGCTGCAACGGGAGATGCCGTCTAATTGTTCGTGCGGCGCCCATCTCAGCGGAGATGGGACACCGGATATCCATGTCGCGATGTCGCGATGTCGCGATGTCGCAGTGTCGTCCAGAAAGTCGCCCTGGCTCACCTCTACGCCCAATTTCATTATGTGCCAAGGTTCTGTGCATGGCGTCTATGCTTGGTATAGGTCATGGAACTGGAACTTGTCCGGTAGATGAAGATGTTGACTAGCTCCACTTAATGAATGGCGTGCCTTGTTGCTCGCTAACTTATGCACTTTTTCGCATCACCTGCGTTGCTCGCATTACTCGCATTACTCACAGTATTAAACCGTATACTTCTATTTCTTGAATCAATAGACAAAGCAATTGCACTCGTTATTGGAATTTATCGAGAGTCTCTTTCCAGTTCATTTTGCTCTTGCCATGCTACTTCCACTGCCTCCTTTTTTTTCATTTTTCATGTTTTTCCGTTATCCTTCTGTCTACGACATTCTCTGACGTGCCATCTAAATTATGCAGCGAACTTAACGATTTGCGTAGATTTACTAGAACTGACCGGGGATAAAACGATACGAGTTGGTACGAATCGGTACGAATTGGTACGTGAAACTAATCTTGATCAAACAGCATCTCACAGATATTAAATAGTTTGATCCATGAATGATTTAGCCCGTTTCTAGTACATATCTCCCGAAACATGTGATACGCTCTCCTATGTTTTCTTGAAGCTCTGGTATCACGGTCTAAAATGAAGGAACTCCGTACCTAATTATATTTGGCAAAATTAAGCTACGCCCAAAAGTACTCCTAATTTTACACACGATAGTTAGGTCTAGCTGGCCCATATTGTCTTTGGCCCCAAATCTCACGGTGCCTTATATACAGGACTCTCCTACTTTTTCTATGCCGCGCACTGGTGATATCGCTTATGACTAGACTCCGTAAGTTTGACAAGCAAGTGCTTGACTCGTCCAACGAATTCCTTGATGAAGATGATCAAAGCTCCCTAATTGATCGGCTTTCCCAGGAAAACACCATATCCTACGCCAACAACAAACGGTACTTGACCTTAGCACTACTTGTTCAGATCCCCGTTATGATCTACTTGGAACATCACTACAAGTCTACCCATCATTTTCGATTTGTGCTAATCCTTGTATCTAGTATTCTCACCTTCATCAACTTGAGAGAATACGCCAATACAGTGAGATTGCCTTGGATCAAGGTGAAACTGGTCCCTCGCCTAGTGGACTCCATCAATGCCTTGATTTGCCTCCAGCTAATCTACTCGTTTTTCCGCTCCAATTGGTCCTTGGAAAGACTATACTACTTGCTTCCATCCATCAATCTCGGCAATTTGATCTTATTTCAATGGTGGTACACCAAAACATCCGAAGATGTGCAAACCTTGAACAAGTTGAAGTACAAGTACAAGACAGTGTGAACTTAACGAACAGCACATCATCTTCCATCATGATTAAAGACATGTGAAGCAAGTTTGACGGAAATAGACTGACGAACTATAACTGTAATAATATTTCCGTTAGGCGTAATAAATTTGACAGTCCCGACTTGAAAGTGTGTTGAAATAGGTTACCACACTTCAAATTTGAAAAATGTGAGAGAGACAGTTTGCCACAAACCCAATTTGGAATTAAAATTGGTCGATGTATGTCTGTGAACGTTAGTGTGTCTAGAAGCGAACGCAAGCACTAGACTGTGTGGGATAGATCGAACTGTGTTAAACAATACTCACAAGAGCGTTCACAAGAGTGTATAAAGTGAAAATTTCTCTACCGCAACGCAGAACCACCACAGTGTGTCGAGCGTTCAGTATTACACTTTCGACGTAATCATTTCCGTCAATTCCACAAGTTCCACAATCACATTCTAAAATTTCAAATTTTTCACTATGGAGTATGGAGCTGATCCGAATAAAAGCAGCACAACAAGCATGAAGACTGTGAAGTTGATTTCGCTACTGATCCATTCTCTGTATATTGTGACCTAATAATAAGTAAATGAAGACAAGGCGTACAATTTGCCAATATGAAGACAAGGCGTATGATTCACCAATTGCTAGAGGCACGAAGGCAGGAGTCTCCAACTTGTAAAAGTAGATAGATTCACGTTAAGACCACATTTAGTACCATTTAGTAACCATTTAGTAACAGTAAATCGAGCGTACCTGAGCTTACATTGTCTAGTCCTCTAAGCCTTGCATCACTAGTTCATGTGCCTGAAATCGTGTGTAGATAACCCTTCAAAAATCTAGATTGTGGATATAAATAAGTGCGCAAGTTACGCTTTGGGATAGGAACCCTACACTTTTCCGATGCACCGTTGGCTGTGAAAGAGAGTATGAAATGTGAACACTGCATGAGGCTTGAAGATACTTGATCACACTTTTAAAAAGAACCTAAGGTACGCAGGTACGAAGGTTCGAATTACAATTGAATGACTTTTTCTAGATTGCCTCCAAAATTCTCAAATTTTTACAAATATACAAAAAAGTTCACGCCACTTTGCTGCTATGACAACAGGAAATCTGTCAATATTGACCTGAGAGCGTCGTGTAGTAGAGCGAAGCGGTCACAGTAGTGGGGAGTAACCAGTAGACATTTCCGGTGGTGGTGGTGTTGTAGGTGGTGGGTTAGGGACTAGAGTGTGGAGGGTTGGCGGTGTTGGGAAGAAACAGGATAACCCCGGCTTTTCAGGATGGAGGCACTTTCCCAATGCAGAAATTGGCTGCAAGTGAATAAAACAGCGAAAAATTTTTCATTTAGATCTCAGGGTCCCGCAAATGGTTCTAATTGCGGGCGGCCCAGTACAGTAGAACCGTTTCAGACTCATCAGCAGGGATGTTGCAATATGGCCATCTACGGTGTTCCGAATCTTCAGAGCACATTAAAATGCCCAAACCGTGCAAAAGAGTCATCTACAATGCTCGGGCCTGTTGTCCGGTTGTGGAGCGATCCATGCAGTAGGAATCGAATACGGATTGTGGGGTGTGGAGGAGCGGTACACACCATCCACCTGCTGTATAGGGAAACTATTTGAGTAGTCACGGCTCCACAAGCATCGGTCTGCGTAATTATGTCCAACGGGCCCATGATGTGGTGATGGCACCAATACGCTACGGCATACGATGCCTGTACCGGGAGGGGTTCTGAGGGGACTTCGTTTGCACCGAGAGACGGTTTGCGGGGTTCGTCTTAACTGGAACCAACCGTGATGTTGGGGTTGAGGGGGTCCTGCTAAGGCAGGCCAGAGCCCGAACATCCGCTTATGTGATAAGTATTTACGGGCAGCATCCCTTGTTGTAGAGTGATTGGGTAACTAGTGAGATCAGAAATCGCAGCGTGGGCTAGAACCGTCGATGCGTAGGCAGTATGGGTGTTGGGCGCCCCAATTAGGCGCCCCAATTGGGCTTGGGCTTGGGCCAAATGACGGTACGTTCGGCGGCGCACATGAATGCGTTTTTCACCCCGATCCGAAGCCGTTAGGAGCAAGCAACACAACGTGCGCATTTACCGCGAGCGAGCAGTTTAGCAACGTCGGATACGATGGAATCGTATGCAAAGGGATTGCTAAACAGATGGATTTGTGGCTGGAATCGGAATATCCTGGAACGGTCACAGTCCACAATACACAATACACAATACACAGAAAACTTTACGGAGCCTCTCCACAGCTTACATTGAGGCGATGTCGTCATCCAGTCAGTAGTCTTCCTCCTCCCTCCTCCCTCTTCCCACTGTTCCTTTAACAAGTACAGAAACGCCACGGATCAAATGACGTGCATCCGCAAGCATGGAAGAAAAGTTTTCAAAATCCAAAAGCCATCGTAGCCCAACACCCAAACATGGCCACAGATGATGGGAAGTTACCAATTGTAGACGGGGGCCCTTAAAAGCATTGTGGCCAGATCAAGGGTAACAATAGGGAACATGCGCTATATCCACGGAAGAGCTTTGACTCACGCCACTGAGTTGCCCCAGGCACCCGTAGCACCAGTCACTGGGGTTGTCGCGGGAAATGCACACCGCCTAGACGTATGGGCTCGACCGCCAAGTTGAAGAGATGGAACGGGCAGCAACAGACGTAGTCCGGCAACCCACTACAATTGGCAGTCGGACGTTACGTTCGTTATGGATAGGGTTAGGGTTAGGGTTAGGGTTAGAGTTTACAGGACGAACCTTGGGTTAATAAGAATGTCTGGAAAGTTGGAGAGAACGTGGGTGTGCCCGTGGTAGCCCGTGGTAGCCCGTGGTAGAACTCCACGAGGCAGTAGCGATGGCAGTAGAAAAAAATTCGCAAACTAGACAATAACACGTGTGGGGAGGAGAAATTGTGGAGCGGATAGCAGAGGTGGAATCTGGAGTGATGTGCAGGGCGGAGCCGATCCCCATGTAACCAGGAAAATGCAAAACATGTAAACTGTGGTGGTGACGTAAATAGCAGTGGCGCCTGGATAGTGCAGCCCTTGTGCTCTAAAAATTGCCTAGTTAAAGATAACCCTGTGTTGTCAGGAAAAGGCGAGAATTTTTACTACTTGCTAAACTATGCACGCAGTTAATCCACCACAATTTGCTGCAACAAGTATATAAACCTGGCTAACCGCTCCTACCTCGTAGTTGATATCTTTAACCAAACAATCTTTCATAAGATAGGTCATCATGTCTGACTTGGCCTTCAATAACTACTGCATCACCTGTGACCAGTTGTGCTCCCACAACTCCATCTACTGCTCCCAGTCTTGCAAGTCCATCGATGAACAGCAGTCTGCCCATATAATACACTCCCATGATGAGTCCAACAGTAGAAAGTCATCCGTCCAAGAGTTGGTTTCTCCCTTGTTAACTCCAAACTTGTACCAGCATTACAATGGCTCCCAAATCAGCGGCCAGGACGTGACCAAGTCTCCCTTGTTACTCCCATCCAACTACTATACCACCAATGCCTCCAATGATGAAACATCCGGCTTGGATTACTTTGACTTGAACTACTCGGTACAATCTAACACAAACTATACCTTGGCCTCCAACGCCAGTACCGACTTGTTGAGCAGCATTCCTTCCACCAGCCACAACTACAGAAAGTGGTTGACTGCATGCTTGTAAGCCATTGGAGCTTTCGAGTTAATTTTTTATCCATCATCATGCCGCTTATGTTTTCACGAATAATTTATTGGGTCTAGCTACGGGTTTTTAGCTATCATTTTTGCTGTTTATAGAGGTCATTACATAATCACGTTTTCTTCAAATTTGCGTAGGTTTCCTTCCCTGATTTCCTTCCGATCTAGAGATTTACGCTTGAATAATTTGTTCTTGACAATCTCCTAGGATCAATGTCCCAGGATCAATGTTTCTGCTCTCTTTGTCCCATTGACCCTTTGTCTTCGCTCCCTTGTATCATCTGATCTAATTTACCCCCTATCGTATTGTCTCGCATCTATCGGCTGGTCCCCTATGTGGTGGTAGCGCGTGGTGCTGGTTTATTGTTCCGTCTCCTCCTATCTATTCGCACCTATCGGAGTTATTTATCCTATCATTGAGGAGACCAAAACCTAATCCATACGGGCTAAGAGCTCACCAGCGCATTTCTCCTACCAAAATAGGCAATCGCTCGTCTAATGGCGCATTCCCCGAATTCCCTCAGTTCCCATACTTCAATACTAGAGAACACCTAAATATTCCCGCATCAATTACCTCAATTCAGACCCCAATCATGTCACCGTCCAAAGCGCGATTTAACTACGACAGGGTAGACTGACCGAAGCCGCGCTCGGATGTCGCTGGCGCGACACTCATAACGAACAAAAACGACATGATTCTCCACGGCCATCTATTCACACGGACATTGTTTGCCCAACAAGGGCAATAGTGAGGGATTATTACGGGTAATTATGCCTGCTATTATTTGAATTATTATATTGATCAATACCAAGCGCTTTGTAATGCCTGATTTGGAGCTCGTATGTGTAAATAGGAAGCCGAGTTGCCTAGGTGAAGAAACAGATGATCCATTGATCTACTAGCAAGATCGGCTTGTATTTCACCAAACCCGCTTTAACTGGAATATTCAAGATTGTAGCATGAAAAAAAATCTCCTGGGGGTGAGTCGAACACCCGATCTCAAGATTACTTTGAGGTACTCATTACAGTCTCGCGCCTTAGCCAGCTTGGCCACCAAGAGGATTTCTGAAGGAAACGAGCAGACGGTTTTTCACGTGGTATCCGCGAGAGTGGATCACGTGACAACGTCGCACGTGAATTACAATTTTGTTTGAACTGATACTAAGCTAATTGCAATGTTTCTAGTAGCTTTGGTCTGGTAAAATTCTACAAGTGCCAGGGAACACAATAACTGCGAAATACACAATAATATTATGACTTTTGCAATAATTTAGTATGCTTTCTACAATTCAAAAAGTACCACTTAATTTGGGAGTTCTAAGGTCCTATTAGGTAGGCGGATCCATTGATGGGGAAGTATCGTTGAAAATACACTATAAATTTGCTCCACGCTCACTTTACCTCATATATTGCTTCTAGCCACATAGTTACTATCAAACCACCGACCCCTTCTCTTCAGGATGATCATCGGTAGGTTTCACCAGTGAATATTACGAAGAAAATGACAAAACACTTGGACCTTCCGCAATGCAATTGATGCATGAGTTATCAGGTGAGCTGCAAACCCCACCTGTTTTTATTCATGACTTGATTGAAGCGGGGGTTTCGCCTTCACTTGCTAGGAATTACAAACACTAAAATTAGGCTCGCAATTTTTAGTTCCGATCTCAATATGTAGCCTATTCTGGGGTTTACTGTGATTGTGGTCTGACGTTGGCAACAATCATACCACACTAATTTTAGGTAGTTTTGACGTTATCTCTTATCTCTTTAGGTTACGCAGGTGGTTGATCCACATGTTACGGAAGCATTGTTCGCTGGAAAGTACTGTGGATAATAGATCGGAACTACATTCCCAACACGTTTTAAATATACGCGCATAGGTTCAATAGGTGTCAATATGTAGCCAAAAGCCACTTAACCCCCTATTACAATCTGACCCGTGAAACCAGGATTAGTAAATAACCTCTAAACTGCTATAACCGGAATCGGTGGCTGTATTTGTTATACACCTCGCTTGTTTATACCGGGGACCTCCCATGATCAATTATACTACTAAGCCATAGTCATTCCCAACACCCAATAAACGAAAGTAAATAGTGGCTGGTGTGAAAAAAAAATGGATTGCAAGCTGTCCGTCAAATATTTCCCGTAGTAGTGACCTACATGTTGATTTCCTGAATTTACATTCACAAGTGTATTTAGTTAGCTCAATTACATTAGTCCACTTACTCCGATCCCTCGATAGTCCCAATTTTCCATAAGAGACGGAGTTTGAAAATTTATTGAAAATTGAAATATGCTAATGAGTTGTCAATTGAACAAAGTTGGATAGTGTCAAATGTTGAATTGTACACCCAAATTAATTGCGCTCTTTTGGTCCATAATTTACCTTATACTTAATTTTGCAAAATATCCAACAAAAAGAAAAGTTGCTCAAAATATCCATTGATCATAATATAGCTCATACACATATTTGGGTTAGTTATACTCCTTTTATACCCCGCTTTTGTTGTCCTTCTCCTTGTCTCACTTCTCTTACTGTTCTATACTAATATATTTCGTCACAGTGCACGACCCGAAAATACTTTTCAAATTTTCTACCTATAACTAAACTTCAGTATCATGTTCGGTGCCTTTAAGTCTACCCAAGCCTTAAGTGGTGGGTACTTGTGGAAGTTTGCTCCTAGATTGTCCGTTCCTCAAAAATATAGATTGAGACAAAGAATGAAGGCCGTTGACGCCAACGTCGAGGTGTTGTACAAATCTTTGATTCAACATCAAGGAAAGGCAGAAGGTGAAAAGACCGGGTTTGCCAAGATCGATTACTTGAAGTTCGACATGCCAAAGGAATCTGAAATGAGTGCAAGAGACAAGTACACCACATTCAGCAAAACTGAGAAAGAATACAGAAAGGATCTTCACAGAGTACCAAAATGGACCAAGAAGTCCTTCAGAGAAAATCCAAAGTTCTTTTAGTTTACAAAGCAACGACATAACTAGCTTGCTATTTGTGGGTTAGTCTGCCAGCCAGCTGGCGTGTACATAGAGATAATAGACGAAAATGAGAAATATGGTGTAGATTTGAAAATAAGTGAATTTCTTTAGATTTGTGATATTAATGGATTGATCGGCTTACATAGAAAGAATTACGGTGTTATAATTTAAACATTAATAAGAATTATTATTCAATTAGGTAACCTATATGTTTCGTTGGAGAAAAGAGTTGTACAATATTCATCAATCATTATCATTATTCATCATTTCGTCAAGTTGCTGGGACATTAGTCACTGATTCTATCCCAAATATAATTGGATATGAAAAAATCACTATATTTCTCGTCAACCTTTAGCACATTTGATAAATTTGTTTCTCTATTGAATATGACGATTTTATCATCTGTATCTTCTTCAAAGTTCTCTATTCTTACTCCCAAGTTCCGATATAAATTTATCTTTAAAATATGGGAATCCTGTTCCAATAATTCATCGTTCTGGCCATTTTCCTGGAACGGATTATTGAACAATGCTGATACTTTTTCCTTAATTTGCTCCAACTCAGTGCCCAAAGTGCTCTTGGAAAGCTTCAATGAACTGAGCGAGCTCTCCAAGTCATTCAAAGTTTTCGCTATACTCACCTTCAAATTGTCTAGTTCTATTGATTTCTTGTTCAATACCCTGAATATATTCTCATCTCTATTAATTTCACTGGCATTGTATTCTTTCAAATTGCTTAAATCACTGATAATCTCATAGTTATAATCACTAATCCGATTTAAAAGGTTGATTTCATTTGTATAATTGTTCACTAGCTGCTTGAGTTGGTTATTCTTTGCAGTCAACTCTTCGATCTTGGTTTCTCGTAACTGATGCGTTGATTTGATTGTATCTTCAATTCTTTCCAAAGTAAGAAGCTCCGGCTCGATCTCTATACTATCTATGGTTTGTTGTATGATTTCTTCAGGGGTTCCTTGGATCATTCTGGATAGCTACCGATGTCTCATTTGTTTTGATTAGAAACATTCGCTCTTTTGAATATGGGATCACGTGACCCAATATGGCCCTACGCTCATTGATTTTGTTTCCACTGAATCTCACACCACCATCATGAGTTACGGGGGTGACAAGAATAAAAAGACGTTTGAAGACGTCGAGCTTCCTACAAATCCTAATCTTCCCGTTTGGGTCATTACACCCAAAGAAGAAAAGCTCATTTTCGAAAGATGGAGAAAGAAGACGTTTGCTCGTTGTGATGACTTGATCAAGGCATATGTGGAATGTTCCAACAGATATAAGAATCCTATTGAGGCCATGAGTATGTGTGAAGAAGCCAATAAGTTATCGCAAGGATGTGTTGCCAACTATCAGAAGCAAAAATACCTCGATATCGAAAGAGATATTTTGATTGATGAAAAGATAGAAAAGAAGAAACTTTATAAGGAATATTTGAAGAAGGTGGAGAGTGAAAAGCAAAAGCAACTGTAAATAGCATTATATGTATATATTTCGTGTTAAATATGTCTAATATACTCCAGTCCAGAGTGGCAGGGACATTCTATTATACAGTTGTAGGTATGCCTATTATGATGTGGTATGCCTATTATAGATGTTGTAGGGATGCAGTGATAATCTGATGATGAATGGTCACTGGGTAAGACAAACGCACTGATTCATTAATAGGATTCCTTCCGAATTATTCGGAAAATTATTCGGAAGACTTCTTGTAAATGAGAATTCACTTCCGAGTTCGGAAGAGTTCTAGTGAGGCTTGATGGTAATTCTTGGTATGGAATCTATTCCATATAAATGGTATAACGATCAGCTCCATTAGATCCATATAATAATAAGAATTAATCTACCATTATTTGTTCTATTATCAAGCTGGTTCACCGGATACTTTCCATACACTAGGATCTGATAATTATCACGATTGGAACCATTTTTTATGGAGAACACCGATCAGTTTTTTTTCTATTATAAAACTCTAAGTGGTTACTGGTCTTCACTGAAGTTATCATTCTCAAAGACGGCATGGCTTGCCATAAACATCGCAGCATGGAGTTTCCCCAAATTCTCAATTGATTTGTATTGCGTGCATGTGGTATGGATCAACTCATTGAAATCCGAAAGATTCGCATGGAGCTGTGCCATTTGCGAATTAAGATGGTTCAACTGACGTTGCTTGATGGAAGACGACACAGTTCCTTGTGGAGTACTCATTCTGGTCACTTGGTAGGTTTTGTTATTATAAGATTGTTTGTGAGGTGCACTCCCTCAGTACACGCATCACGCTGCACGTGACAGTGCTTATCTCTGTGTTGTTCTGATTCTATTATCTATTAGCCTTAATATAGTGGCTAGGAAATCATGCATTCTTATCTTTCCACAAATGCAAATTTCTGCCACACACAACTTCAACGTGCTTTACTTTTTCACTGTTTTACTTACCTAAGCATCAGCGGTAGAGAACAATCCGTTCCCCCGGAATAATGTCACTGTCGCGCCGGTTCCCATCGTAAAGTAGACGTAGTCATATTGGAGGTGACTTGGCAGCACCACGTAGTAAGTAATTGCCAAGAGGTCACACATTTGTAAATCCTGTAGTTGTGTTGAGTTGTCCTCGGTGTTTAGCCGTAATTTGCCATTGCAAGAACACTGTGGGCCCAATGACTCCCATGACTCCCCCACAGTCTTCGCACCTTCCGGTGTTTTCCATGTTCCCGGAAATGAAAACTTTTAGAGCGGAACAGAACGGAACTCACTAATAACTATCGTCATTAACATCACCTAAACCACTTTCCCCATACATTGGTCCCCTGAAAAACGAACGACGGCTTCCATAGACGTGTACCACAGTGTTCACAGACCCCGTGATCGGATCTCGGCCAAAAACACCAGTTCAAATCACTCAATCTCAGCATCATGTCTTCGTCTGTAGAGAAAAATGTTGGCGAAGAAGTACGAATAAACCAAGACAACACTGATTTACGAATAAACCGCCAAATAGCCGCACATTCAGTGCCCAAAATGTCCACTCCTTCTTTAGGAGGAGCCTCACAAGATACTTACCAAGGTGCCAAACCACTTCGGCCAGTACCTGCTTCAAATCCCAAATATGCAAAGATTCAGCCTGCAATTGCCCCAAAACTCATTTCTGTGTTACCCAAACCAAACGCATTTTCTCCAATCACTATTCTCAAAAACGGCAAGCCTGCTAACGGCCAGCTGTCTGAAATCAATTTAAATGTCAACACTTCCAAAAGATGGGTATTACCACCCAGACCTAGACCAGGAAGAAAACCAACGAGTGGTAATGAAGAGGACATGAAAAAGCCACAGGTTAAAGTCACCGCTTCCAGTTCGGTTGTACCAGATTCAAGTAGAGTTAGCCCCAAAAAGAGAGCAAAGGTTAGTAGGGCAGAAACCTCACCTTTGATCAAATCGGAAGAAAATGGATTATTCGGGAAAGATACAGTGGAGAAGTTGAATATTAATCAACCTCCTCATGCCCTGGTTATGAAAAAATCCGCATCGGAACCTATTGGCGTGCTGACGGTACATCAAGCTCCACCTCCGCCTCCACCTCCAG
The DNA here is from genome assembly GCA_003706525.2 of Suhomyces canberraensis. Classification (NCBI taxonomy): domain Eukaryota; kingdom Fungi; phylum Ascomycota; class Pichiomycetes; order Serinales; family Debaryomycetaceae; genus Suhomyces; species Suhomyces canberraensis. Next base: position 657,341 of record PPLP02000002.1, read on the forward strand.
TGGTGAAAAATGATCCAAAATCGGAGATAAACGAATTAAAAGTGTCATATTTGAATAAGTTGAAAGAGCAGGAAATGATTAGAAACTACATTGAAGTAATCACGAATCAGATTAAGGAATTGAGTTTCGTACAAAATGGGGTAATCACCTTTGATGCTTTGAAAACAAACATGAGAAAACCCAGTGGTTCTCAAATTGCTAGTGTACCTTTGTCAAGAAATACGAATTCAGATCAATTGGAATCAATCAATAATCTTAACGATTTGAATAAATTTCTTGGGTATTTAAATAAATCATCAAAACTCATTCATAGTGCTACCAAGCAAAACCAAAAACCCGAAGATCCAGAGTCAGTAATGAATCAGCAGATTCATCATTATCTCAACGTTAGATCCAAGTTCAAATCCATGAAAAATGAAGAAACGAAAAAATTAAATAGCTTAAAGGAAAAAACCATGGAAAAAAATGGTTCGTTACAATTGGGTCTTGATAAGATGAGAACGGAAACAAAACCTTCATCGATTCTATCAAATGGTTCTGTATCATTTTACCCTGATTTGTTGGGTAATAAAGGTGGTCCTTTATTTGATGAGACAGATAATGATTTATTGATAGATTTGGTAAATGATGATTTTAATCGGGAAAATCACGATATAATGTTGGATGAATTTTTGGAGAATGGAAAGGTTGATATTGATCACAGCGGGCTTGAGATCGAAGAACAACATTTGGGTAATGTGAAGATTTATGATAAACACGAAATATCACAGAAGGTGACCAAAAAGAAACTGAAATTGAACTGTGGATTTTGCACCAACGAAACTCCTTGTTTATGCTTGGATGCCGAAATCGATATGGGCTTCTTAAAGTAACTAGATGTATATAGTAGATCATGGGATAAATGACAAATTATTTATGTTCATCATGTAGGCTCTACAAGTTTCAAGATAATTTCTTATTTGGTTCATAAGCTAATAAATACGTCAATGCAATTTAATAAAAGATGAGATAAGAACCGAGGGCAGCAGTAGCACCCAACACAGCGTAACCGGTTCTGTAAACACCCTTCATGGTCAATTCCTTACCACTATCCCAGACCAAATGTCTGATACCATTGGCAGCATGGAAAACAAATGGGTAGGAGGCAAGACCCTTGGCAAAGTATTGAATACCGACTGGCAAGGAGGTGAAGGCAGACACCAAAGCAGCAGAGTCCAAGCCCAAACCAAGAACAGAGGAAGCAGCATAACTGACAGCCAAGGCGTAGAAACCACCGGCCATAGCAATACCAGTAAGTCTATGGAAACTGGACAAGATCCAGGTCAATTGTGGTTTGTAGATAGTAAGATCTGGAGAAAGAGGTCTGTTCTTACGTTGAGCAACCAAGATTTCTTGTTCTTGGTCGTGAGAAGCCTTAACAGAGGAGATACCACGAACACCAATAACGGTGGCTCTGGTTGGCACAAGGCGAACGGTTGCTAAAGGGTTAGTATAGATTCATCAAATTTGGGTATTTGAAGAAGGGCATAATATGAAAGTCTTTGAATATTTTGTTAGCAGTATCAAATACACGATCACTTCACAAGCGACTGAAATGACTCTTTTGACACAGAAATATGATCCAATTTCGTAATTCTAACAAAACTTCCACTCGAACAAATTCAACAAATCTTTTAATATTTGAACTTGTTTCTTTTGATGTGCTTCAACTCATTCACCTGTCATTTATTTCAACCAAAACTTGAACAAAAAACACTGTCTGACAAAACGTCGTATCGGCATCACTATGGCCACTTCTTCAACTAATCGTTCTGATCACTTACGTCTCAATAATCCTAAACCTGAACGTAACATATTGTGATTATACTGATGTAACAAATTTTATGTTATAGAAATGTCTAATCCCGGGGAATCCTGAACATAGTATCCAATCAAAGGCGCGGAAATATAATTGTCAGGCGCGCATGCGACATTGTCCCGCGGCCCCGAGTCGGACCAAGCCAAAGACGACATAGGTCGCTTGACCTGTGCTATCAACTTGCGCCGCGCACGATGTGGCTCTTTCCTCCACACTACCCCGTGACCGAATCTTAGCTAAGGGTACTACTAAATATCTCATATTTACTTGCCCAATATCCTTCATTATTACATATTGTCTGCTAATGAATAGCTCTACGACAACTAGTACCACTCCCCCAACAAGGAAGTCGACCACTTTTACTATTGCAGCCGATGGAGAGACCGGAGCTTTTGAAGACAGCGAGCAAACATCACCACAAGGACCTCATCGTAACTATTCTCATTCAGTGACAAAGTCCATAGATACTCAGAACGCTCAGAGCCAGCCTCAAACAGAGCATCACGCCAATATTGACGATGTGCCTTCCGACCATTTTTCTGACCAGCTTGGTCATAAGGAATACTCGTCTAATCAATCTGGTAACCGCTCCGGTGACCAGACAGATGAGCAATCTGAAGATGAACAAAAGAATGAAGAAGCTGTTGCACCCGAAGCTTCCGACCTAGTTTTCAAGAAGAAAGACGTGAATAGGTCTCGTACGCAATCATTCCAGTCCGTCTTGTCCACCGCCTCATTGAAATCTCTCAAGCAACAAGTCGCGAACACTGGAAATAATGGGTCTACGACGAATAGGAATAACAGCATCATCAATACTGCCGGTGCAAATAACACCAAGAACTTCCAATCTTTCATCCAAGCTCCGGTGTTGTCCAGTGTATCTAATCTCAAAAATGAAGATGACATTGAGATTGGTCAGCAATTACCTTTTCATGATACTTCATCAAATTCTGGATCGGATAAATCGGGTAATAATACCCAAGATGATGCCCTTGCCAGCCCCGAAACAGAGAACGGTTCATTTGATGATCAAGATACCATAATCCAACAGCAAAAGTTAACGTTGAATGCATTAAAGAAATTGAGTTTATCCCCAATGTTAATATCGAACTCGGATCAAAGCTTGCCCCAGAAGTTGACCCGTAAGCCCTCTCAGAAAAAAGTAGATACAAAGACAAAGAATCCAGAACCTTATCAACCCGCAGAGGTTGATCTTTCGACTTTTGCTAGTCTCACAAGACAACCAAAATTGTCACAGGTGGCTGATAAGAAGGAAGAGAAGTCACAATCCCCTAATGATACCATGAGAAAGTCCTTGCCCAAATTAGAAGAAGAACGTCAAGCAGAAGAAGCAATCAAAGCTCAAGAAGAATACCATAGAGAACTACGTGCACAACAAATAAATCATATCAAACAACAGCAACAACAACAACAGATGGCTCAGTCCAAGGTTCCAGCTGCTGTAATTCCTCCACAAAACATGAATACTAGAAGACAAGCGACCAATTCCAATCAACTGTCATATGTGCTGACTTTTCAACTCAATGGTCAACCCCCACCGACACAACAGGCTTCAGTTAACCAATTAAAACAATCAGCACAGAACCAATCACACAATCAACAAGTTCCTCAATCCAATTCACATGTTGCTCAACAAAACCAACATCAACATCATCACCCAGTACCTCAACAGGGCCCTCAAGGTGCACAAGGAACGCAAAATAATCAATCAGCACAGTCTCAGAGTCAACAGAAGTTGAACAAACAATTACAACAGATCAAGGGATTAAGAAGTCCCATGTACATTCCGGCCGTTTTGAGAATGACCATGAATGGTATTTCGCCCACTAGTTCCAACGTTTCTAGTAATATGACTTCTAATGCTAGTTCGCCTGGAGAAGTTGAAACTTCGCCCAAGAACAACTTAGAGCATAATTTACAGTCGTTCCAAATTAACGATTTGGAGCCCGAATCTTCTAGAGCATCCATAAGATCATTTGATTCTGGAATGTCCATCGAATCTACTACTTCTAATTCAATTTCAGGTAAAAATGGATTTTTGGGTTCGTCCAAGAACTATTATGATGATATTTTGAGAGCTCCACCCACAAGAAAGCATTGGGTTAAAGATGAAGTTGTGTTCAAGTGCAGCATTCCCACGTGTCCAAAGGTGTTCAACTTCTTTGAGAGAAGACATCATTGTCGAAAATGCGGAGGTATCTATTGCAAAGAACATACTTCACATTATCTTTATATTAACCATTTGGCCCAATTTACCACTGGAGGTAGAGGGACATTATCCAAGGTCTGTGACAATTGTATTGGTGAATATAATGAATTTATACAACACGAATTTGGACTTGGAAACACCAATGTCAAACCAACATCCAAACCAACCGCAAATGAACCTGAACACCCGGTACATGTGCCCAAAATGGAATATAGACCTCCAACTCAAATTGACAAACCCAAGGTACCTTTTGACAAAACGGTCAATAGCGAGCCTATTGTGGGCAGTGTTCCCGCCAATTGGAGTTGGAGTTCATTCTAGTCGTGTCGGAAGACTTATTTAATGGTACATATGAAATAAATAGATTCAATAGAGTATAGGCGCACTCTATGCAGTACGGTAGAGAATCAAGACACGGTGGATTTTTCAAGTGAGAACCCATAATTAATAGCAGTTCCAACGACACGTCCAATATGTCGAAAGAACAAGCACCACTCCGAGTGTTCGGGATCAAGGTGGATACCATTCGATTACTCTTACGAGCAATTATCTTTATTTCCATTGCTGGAGCCGCTATACTGAGTCGGTTGTTTTCAGTTATCCGTTTTGAAAGTATTATCCATGAATTCGATCCATGGTTCAATTTCAGAGCAACCAAGTATTTGGTTAGCCATTCGTACTACGAGTTTTTGAATTGGTTTGATGACAGAACTTGGTACCCATTGGGAAGAGTCACGGGTGGTACTTTATATCCTGGATTGATGGTGACTTCAGGTGCCATTTGGCACATTTTGAGAGAATGGTTTGCATTGCCTGTGGACATTAGAAACATTTGTGTTCTTTTGGCACCAGCCTTCTCTGGATTGACTGCCATCTGTACTTATTTGCTCACCAAAGAAATGAAGGATTCCAACGCTGGTTTGTTGGCGGCCATCTTTATGGGAATTGCACCAGGTTACATTTCCAGATCTGTGGCCGGTTCTTATGATAATGAAGCCATTGCCATCACCTTGTTGATGGCCACCTTCTACTTCTGGATCAAAGCCATGAAGTTGGGTTCGGTTTTCTACGGTACTTTGACCGCATTGTTCTACTTCTACATGGTGTCTGCTTGGGGTGGATATGTTTTCATTACCAACTTGATTCCATTGCACGTCTTTGTGTTGATCTTGATGGGTCGTTATAACCACAAGTTATACACTGCTTATACCACATGGTATGCATTGGGTACTTTGGCTTCCATGCAAATTCCATTTGTGGGTTTCTTGCCAATCCGTTCCAATGACCATATGGCTGCTTTGGGTGTTTTTGGCTTGATTCAATTGGTATCCTTTGGTGACTACGTCAAGTCCAAGGTCCCTTCTAAGCAATTCAAAACTTTCTTGGTTGTTTCCTTGGTTTTGACTACAGTCTTGGGAATCTCTGGATTGTTCCTTTTGACTGCTTTGGGATGGATTGCTCCATGGACCGGTCGTTTCTATTCCTTATGGGATACTAACTACGCAAAGATCCACATTCCAATCATTGCTTCTGTCTCTGAACATCAACCTACTGCCTGGCCTGCTTTCTTCTTCGATACCAATATGTTGATCTGGTTGTTCCCAGCCGGTATCTATTTGTGTTTCCAAGAATTGAAGGATGAACATGTTTTCGTTATTATCTATAGTGTCTTATGTTCTTACTTTGCTGGTGTTATGGTTAGATTGATGTTGACTTTGACTCCAATTATTTGTGTTGCTGCTGCCATTGCCTTATCCAAGTTACTTGATGTTTACTTGAACATCGTGGAACTCTTCCAAACCGATGATTCCGAAAAGTCCGAAAAGTCCAAAAAGAAGCAAAAGTCTTTGCCTATTTTCCAATTATTATCTAAATTAATTGTTTTGTTGTCATTTGGATTTTACCTCTACTACTTCGTGTTACATTGTACTTGGGTTACTTCCAATGCCTATTCCTCTCCATCTGTGGTTTTGGCCTCTACCAATCCAGATGGTTCTCAACTCATCATTGATGACTACAGAGAAGCATACTATTGGTTGAGAATGAATACTCCAGAAGATGCAAAGGTTATGGCTTGGTGGGATTATGGTTACCAAATCGGTGGAATGGCTGACCGTACCACTTTGGTTGATAACAACACTTGGAACAACACTCACATTGCCACCGTTGGTAAAGCCATGTGTTCCAATGAAGATGTCGCCTACAAGATCTTGAAACAACATGATGTCGACTACGTGTTGGTTGTTTTCGGAGGATTGTTGGGTTACTCCGGTGATGATATCAACAAGTTTTTGTGGATGGTCAGAATCTCCGAAGGTATATGGCCAGATGAAGTCCATGAAAGAGATTACTTCACCGAAAGAGGTGAGTACAAGATGGATCACGAAGCATCCAAGACCATGCAAGAATCATTGATGTACAAGATGTCTTACTACAGATTTACTGAGTTGTTCAATGGTAGAGATGGAGTAGACAGAGTCAGAGGTCAAACCATTCCTGCATCCCAAAGCCCTTCATTGAACGTTATTGAAGAAGCTTTCACATCTCAAAACTGGATGATCAGAATCTACAAGGTTAAAGATTTAGATAATGTGGGTAGAGACTTGAAACAAGCTACTGCATTTGATAAAGAAGCCGGTCAAGCCGTCAACAAAAGAAAGAGATCTGTCAAAAAGCCAGCTTTAGAATTAAGAGAATAGTTCAACTTTAGATAAAAATCAATAAACATGGTTATGTAAGTACATGTAGTGTGATTGAGCAACCAAAGTAAAAAATGCCTTATTAAGCTAGTCCCACATACACTTTATGTGGGGAATCATGTCACTTATATTATACATTGCACGACTCGAACTTCACAAGCATCTTTAAACATGGTCCCGCGGTGAGATCATGTAGTATTTAAAGGAGATCGATTCCCCGCTAAGCGAGTAATCATCAATAATGGCTGGTTTGTTTGATTTGGGCTCTCATTTAGGGCGCTATAAGGCCTATCATATGAATAAGACGAATGTGGTAATACACACGGTTTGTATTCCTATTTTGTTATTCACATCAATCATTATACTCAGCAATATTCCCTTGATTCCGTCAAATCCGTACATCAATGGTGGTACTTTTCTTGCCGTTACTTATGGAGTTTATTACACCTTGCTTGATCCACTTGTAGGGTTTCCTACCTTACCGGTAATGACTTATTTTAATTACGCAACAAAGCATCATATGTTAACCTTGGATGCTCCTGGAAAGAGCCTTTTCATGAAGGTAACAGTTGTACTTCATGTTGCTTCTTGGCTCGCTCAATTCTATGGCCATAGTGTCTATGAAGGAAGAGCGCCAGCTCTTTTGGACAATATTTTGCATGCCTTCGTGTTGGCCCCATATTTCGTGCTTTATGAACTTGTATTTGCAATTGGCTTAAGAAAAGATTTGGAAAAAGAAATGTTTAATAAGGCTGGGGTGAATAGAAGAGATTTTATTCATGCTCTTCACACCAAGCAATCATCAGATTGAAGTTTGCTCAGCATATTTTCTCTTAACATCATGCTCATATATGAACGTTGAATTCAATTGATTTCCAATGGTAAACCATCCTGGCCGTGTATTGTGCGATCTCCCAAATATCTCTAGCTTACGTGAATGAACCCCAACCAATCGTTCTACTATATCGTAAACCTCATCAGGTTTTCTCAGCGTTTCTCTAGTATTGCTCACGATTATGCTGGTGTCGATCTCACGATTTAACCATAATGGATTACCTTTAAGACCTACCAATAAATGTTCTTTGGAGTGATTGAGCCAATGTCCAGTTCTTCCTGTAACAATACTTCTTTTTAACTGATTTAATTTAATCCAGATCAATTCATCACAATTTTTGTAACCCCATTTTTTCAACGCTTTTCTACCTACCTCAATTGATCTTCCCGTAACCCAAAGAAGCAAAATTCCTTCATCTTGCAAAGAGCACATATCTAAAGAAAGCAATTCGGTGTCCTTACATGTCCCGTAAGGAAGCGACATATGAATGTCCCACGCAGGATCAGCAATAATTGCAGCAAATTTTCCCAATACTGAAAATGATAAATACCTTACGTCACAATTGATCCATTGCAGAGGAAGAACTTTCCTGGACTTCTCAGTAAAACACTCACCTATAGTATATTTATGACTGGATACCTTGGAAATTGATTTTGTATTCTGGGGATATAATGAAAAGTAATGCAAATACCGGCAAGTTTTCATTTTGTGACAAGTATCCAAATAAGAACAATCTCCAAGTGACAAATCGGTATGACTATTCAACACGGGTAAAAAGTGGATTTTATCTTGTGAACACAGTACGATTTCGTTATTCAAAACCTTTTTATTTCGTTTAATACAACTGTGAACCTCTTTAATACTGGGAAATTCAGATTTATCCATTCCACCATTTTTCTTGTTCAAGCAAATATTAGCCAATGCCTTGCAATGTCCGTAATCGTAACATATTTCATGAAACGGTTTGACTTGAGTTCTCGATTTAATTGCTTCTTTTGCTAGAGTTGAACTCGCAGTGTTTGATCTTAATAGATCGTCAAGAGCAGCAAAATTACTTTGAAAATACCACGAAGTGGAATCACTCAGGAATAAGGGCTCGTCAAGCACCTCTAATAAGTCATTTGTAGCTTTAGTAGTAGGGAAAAACGTAGTCAATGTTCCTTCCGTTTTCCCCTTCCCACTTAATTTATCCTTCAATATTAAGACTTTGGCATAATTGATTGATACTAGGGTATTGGATTCAATCTCTAGAGCACAGCATATTTCGTTATACTCTTTAAGGATCAACTCGAACTCTTTGGGGGTAAAACGGGTGCCTAATGATTGTTCCAATAAGTAGCGAATAGTATCCAAATTTCCTTTTATCGGAGAGTCGATTAACTCGGTATTGTGCTTGTAAATGAAGTCATTAAGAAGAGAATACTTGTTCATTTCTGGCTGTTTTTACAAAATACTCGGGGTCTTAATGGGTTTTATAGGATGGAGGTTTTTGCTGCAAAATTGCCTTGGTCGAAAGCGCACGACCATATATTTTATAATACCAAACGATATGAAACACATCCTTTTACATCGGTGACACAACGAGAAAACGAATACATTAACTAAAAACAAAATCTAGACTTTTTAGGACGTAAAGTGCAGTGCATTATTTTTATGCATTTAAAAGCCAAAAGGGTTATCAGGTGTAGCAGCCAGAAGATTTGCTCTTCTACCAGTAGGTTGCGATTGAAGGGAAGATGGTGCGTTACCAAAACCAGCACCTGTTGGTTGGGATTGCAATGGTTGGAAAGACTCTTGACCAAACGAAGTTGTTGGGAATGAACCTTGTGGTTGGTAGGCATTTTGTGAAATACCGGTGTTTTGGAACATATTGGTCAAATGGTTCATATTTGGCTGTTGTGGTTGACCAAATTGTTGACCAAAAGACTGCTGAGGTGCGCCAAATGTGCCAACAGTAGAGTTTTGTTGTTGGTTGAAGTTTTGGAATCCACCAGTAGGTTGTTGGCTAAACGAGGTTGGAGGAAAGTTGTTTTGCTGTTGACCAAATGAGTTGGGAGGATATCCACTGGTGGGCTGCTGGCTGAAAGACGTAGGAGGGAAGTTTGTAGTTGGCTGTTGGCCAAAGGATTGGGGAAAGCCATTGTTAGGTTGTTGACCAAATGCATTTTGGGGGAATCCATTGGTAGGGTTTTGACCAAAGGAGGCTTGTGGGAAACCGCCAGTTGGCTGTTGGCTGAAGGAAGTTTGAGGGAACCCACCGGTAGGCTGTTGACTGAAGGACGTTTGTGGGAAACCACCAGTTGGTTGTTGACTGAAAGAAGTTGGTGGAAATCCGCCAATTGGTTGACCAAAAGAAGTTTGAGGTTGTGCCATGAATCCACCTGTGATTTGTTGGCCAAAAGCAGATTGAGGGACAAATCCACCAGTTCTTTGAGTGGGGACCAATGGTCCAGTCTGCTGCAATGACAATTGTTGACCATTGAACCCTGCAGGAGAAATCCCTCCTGTTCTCTGAGCTGGAACAAGACCTTGTTGACCAAAGGAAGTTTGTGGCATTGTTACAGAGCCATTCTGCAAAGTTGGTTGGAATGGCATAGATCCAAAAGAAGTAGTTGGCATTGCTCCTCCAGTTTGTTGACCACCTGTTCTTTGAGCAGTGAAGGTAGAAGCCCCAGTTTGTAATGGCACCACGTTATAAGTGAATTGTGGTTGAATACCAGTAGCTTGAATAGGAACAAAACCAGTAGGTTGAGAAACAATAGGAATGAATCCAGTTGGTTGAGCAGTCATAAAACCCGTCTGTTGAACTGGAATCAATCCACCAGTATTGGCAGCAGTCAATCCAGTTCTTTGAAGTGGGATAAGAGTAGTGTTACCTGTCTGTTGAACATCAAACTTTTGGCCCGGTTGAATCAAGTTACCAGTCTTAATTGGAGTCAAAGAAGGTGCACCTGGAGCTTGATCCTTAGGTAACGATGGCATAGGTTTGTTGACATTACTGCTTATAACGTGCGTAGTACCGCTTCCCTCCAATGGCTTGATATTCACCAAATCTTGTAGGGCACCTGTGTATTGAGGAGTTTGTGGCTTGCTGAGATCTTCATTTGATCTTGCAGCAGGCTTAACGGCCCAGGCGTCATCTTCAAACTTACTTGATGGTGAAGTCGTAGCAGGAGCTGCAACAGGGGCTGCAACAGGAACTTGTGCAGGTGGAGAAATTTGTCTCTGTTGATTAGAAGAAGGTAACGCATCGGCATTGACCTTTAATACCTCACTGGAAGAATTGTTATTCTTCAAAGCACCAGTTGCTTCTGTGAACAAACCACCCGATGAGGCAGGTTCTTCAGCTGTCTGCTTCTTTCTGTCGAATTTATTGTCCAAGAACTTCATGACTCTTAAAATGTCACCTTCTCTCAAGCCTAAGGTTCTTAATAAAGAAGGAGAAATATCCTCCAAGATATTTTCATCCATCTGTTCTCTGCTGAAGTTCAAAGAATATCTTTGACAATTACCGATATCAATACCACATTGAAGGAAGAATTCAAACCAATCGTAATCTGGTTCACCAACAGTCAACTGAGTAGTGGCTTTAGGTCTGCTAGGTTGAGGAGGAGGAACATCATTAATGGCAGCAGTAGCAGACTTGGTCTTCGAAACACCACTCGAACTCTTGGATCTTTTTTGGGTTTGCTCTGTAACTTGTTTTTTGAAAGCTTCCAAAGAGGTACCTGTCACTTTTTCAACATAATCCAAATCTTCAATGGACAATTTAGCAGCAGCAACAGCAATTTTGACTCCATTTGTTTTATGTAAATGAATTTTACCTTCAACACAACCCAAGAATTCAGCTTCGACCTTGAAAGATCCAGAACTATCGATCCAAGTTCTTACCCTATGGAAGTTTGGCATAGACTTGTCACTTTCATCGTTTTTTGCAGCACGCTTTTCTCTTTGAACCTTGTCTTTTTCTCTGATCTTATCACGTTCATCTCTAGAACGATGATGTTGTTTTTCGGACTTTTTCAGATCCACCACTCTTCCCTTTGATGATCTAGATTTGCTTCTATGTGGGGTGTCCGTAAGTTTTTCTAAGTTGGAAGTGCCAGTAATTTCAATATAAGAAGATGGGATGACACCTTGCTTACCTGTATCAATATTTTCACACATCCACCATTCTTTAGATTTTGTTTCGTTAAGGATGTAAACTTCATCACCTTCCTTTGAACCTAATTCGTCATCACCTTGTGATTCGAAATCATACATAAGTCTACCAATCTTTTTATTGTTCTCCCCAGTAGTTGCAAGAGAAGCGGTGGCAACTTCCTTCAAACCTTTCGAAGCTTCCGCTCCTTTCAATTCGCCAAGGATAGACATAATTGCTTCGGCAACATCTTTTGATCCAGTGTGCAATTCAATAGAACTTTCTGGATTACGAAGCTCTAAGAATAAATGCTTCTTTTCATTGCTGAAGCTAATCAAATCTCTTACTCTCCACTCGTTATCTAAAGAAGAAGCAGATTTGAGTTTCAACTTCTTTGGATTGTTGGAGTTAGGTTTCATGATAATAAGACCCTGCCCAACTGAGAGTACTATTGGTCTCTTTTTGCGGCCATCTACTTCATCAATGTACCAAGTGAAAAATTCACCATCAAAAGTATGTTCTTTACCTGGACTTCCAATATCACTAGGTGCTCCTCTACTTGATAAAGAGAAGGAACGTTGTCTTGAGGCATTAGGCTTTTGCGGAGAAGGTTCTGCAGAGGGTCTTGTTGGCATTGGAGGTGCCTCATCTTCTTCTTCACTTTCCATAGCAACTTCTCTTTCTGGATATTGTTCTTGTGGAGCATTATTCGAAGGAACTGGACTGTCACTAGCTTGACTATGGTGAACAGGTGGTGGGGCAAATGTTTTGATGTCTATAGGTTGTGGAGCAAAGTTTCCATTTTGTGGAGCAGCCCCCGAATCGATCTCTATATAGTTAGCGGGGACGAAACCAAATTGAGTACCTGTGCGGGCATCTCCAACCAATAACCAATCGGGATCATTCAAATCATAAATGTTGAATGTATCACCTTCGTTGAATGAGATTTCTTCCTCGGTTTGCTTGGTGTAATCATATAATGCAGTAGCCGTTTTAATCACTGGAGCCTAAATTTAGTTAGTATTTGTACTAGATTTTGTAATCGGTGTAGAACATACTTCTTGAATGTAATTGGCAGGAACTAAACCCGTTGGTTCATCAACTTCTTCGTCTCCCACTGGTAAAACCCTCTTCTTAACTTTCCACCAATCATCAATGTCTGATTTCTCTAGCAAATACAAGACATCATCCGGATTTAAGGTTAATTCTTCATCCGCCTGCGCAGAATATTCATATAATGCCTTGTAGACACCAATATAAATAGACAGCATTGTATGAAACCGCTTAATTGAATGATTCTTAGCGATAGTGTGGCCTATTATTGATGAACGATCCTAAAAGGAGTGCGGAGCTAATTTCGGTACATGCACTAGTAACCTATATTTTGCAATAATTTACCTCCGGAGCCTCTTGGAAACTTCAAAGATAGAAAATGAAGATTTGGATTCAAGCGTGGACATATCTTCAAGTGAGTCAAGATCATCCGAATTATCATGGCGATAATGTTCTAAATCCGAATCCAAGTCTTTAGGGTCAAACGCATGTAAGTCATATGTCTTACATAAACAGTAGAGAAAATAGATAGCCTGGATTTCGCAAGATAGGTGAGACCTGTACGTAATTGCTTTTTGGAAATCAGGGAATGCATTTTTAAATGTATGGAATAATCGATCACTAGAAGTTTGAATTGAAAGATTTTTTGAAGCAAGGTTAGCCAAAGTCGGATACTTATGCTGTTTTTCTTTCCAAAAATTTGTGATGTGTGGTCCGGATTCTCTCTCCAAGTATCCTGAAGTTCTAGAATATTTGATTTCGTTTGTTGCGGAAGTTTCATAATTGTAACATTCCTTGGTTGTTTTACCTGAACAATCAAACATCTCCATGATCATGTCATCGATATTATCTCCCGTAGTTTTGACTCCGCTTTCAGAATTCTTGGTAAGAATACCAACTCTGGTATTGATCTGACCGATATGTTCTTCTGATAAGAATCTTTTAGTTGATGGGTGCAAATAGCTGGCAAGTATAACATCGAATTTTTTTTCAAAACCTTGATGGATCGCTTGTAATCTTTCCAAAAACTTACATAATAGCTGCTCTATTTTGATCGATTTCAATGTAACTTTGGATTTCACAAATGTATTTACATGTAGGATCAATATTTTTAACCATTTCAATAACATGTGGATAACTGGATTGGATTCTGTGTCCGTACAATTTAAAAGGACCTCATAAAATGGATATGAGAACTTTTCAGCAAATAGAATAATTTCCCAATCCAGATCCGTAATTAAATTGCCAGGCAATTCGCTAATTGATCTTTTATAGAACAATAAGCATTTAAGGTAAATCAAGGTACACGACTTTTGTGTAGGAAGCCAAACCTTTTGAAGGCATTTATAGTAATCTTTGTCAGTATCTTCTGGTAATGGTTGTAAGGTTTCAAATTTTTGGCCCATTAACTTTGGCCAAATATCACCCAAAAATATATTCAACATACAGGGAATAATATGTTTACTGTTGGTGATATAAGTCAATGGAAAAAAATCAATAGTAGGAAATCCCAAAAAATTGTTCAATTCTTGAAAAAATTGAGTCAATAGTTCATTCATCAATTGTGGAACACATCGAATTGTTTTTTGAGCAACACTATCTTCGTCGGATACAAAAGCCAACAAAGAAGTTACTTTCTCATCAAAGTTACAATTTGTAGTAATAAAATTCAACCTATTTTTCAAAATGGTATCACTGGCCAAAAAATTAGATAATTCCGAGTATTTGATGAGCCCTAAGGACATTTCACATGATCTATAACTTTCATTCAAGTATTGGCAATTGATGAAAACGTAAGCGCTAACCTCATTCATGGGCATCCATTTATGAAATGTGACTGATACCTTCATGTGAGGTCTTTTGCTGAAGTAATGACGAAAATACTCTTGGTAATCATTGTACAAATCATTTGCCATATGTAGCAAGACATCGGAATCTGGAATAAACGCAGGGTTAGCATCAGTCCAGGTATTGTTAAGAAACGCTTTAAAGAATGGATTCTCCACTCTATCAAAAGGAATCAAGTTTTCGATTGCAAGTAAAAGGATCTTTCTAGATATTTCCTCGGCAGACACTTTCGGACTATTAGTAAACCTTCTTTTATTGTGCTTGATGATTTCGGATTGTTTTGATGACATAGTGTTTGGTTGCAAATTGATGACAATAAAATTCGCTGCGAATTTAATTTTGCATTTAGTAGAAAAACCCGAATGATAAAGACACCTCCGGACGCTTTTTACCACCCAAACTTGACATGATGCAAGATTCAGTCTAATTCTGAATTGTCTATTTTAACAAGCTGCTCCACATTTACATTTAATCAATTTACAGCAAACCAAAAAATACTATCCATTATACCAACCTAATACTAACTAATTAACTCTGTTTTCAAAATTGTTTGTTCCATAAAGAACTTCCCTAATATTGTCGAAGCAGCTTTCGAGTGCATAATCAACCAAGTCCTTAGTAGAAGACCCCACATGTGGAGTCAAAATGACATCTTGTCTTCCAATCAAAGCTGGATGAATCTTTGGTTCTTCTTCGAAAACGTCCAATCCAGCGAACAAAACTTTACCAGACTTGAGACCGTTTACTAATGCATTTTCATCAATCACAAAGCCTCTTCCGACATTGACGATTCTTATTTGATTCTTGAACGATGATATGAGTTCCTCATCGATCATATGTTTTGTTTCAGCATTACCGGGACAAGCCACCACTATCAAATCTGCAAATTGTATGGTTTCTTTGATAGATTGATGATATGTGGCTTTATAACCAAGCGATTGCTCCAACTCTGGAGATATCTTGCTTCTCTTGACATAGTGGATATTCATTCCAATGGAAGAGAGTCTTTGGCCCACAATCTGACCAATACCTCCAAAACCAACAATAACAGCATTGTGTCCTCTTGGAAGTCTGTTGTGTCTTCCACACACTTTAAAAGCTACGCCAGGGTTATTTTTGGGCATAGGCATTATCTTTCCGGTTTCTTGATCAAATTCTCCATCGTTCAAGCTTGCACGTACTTGGCGCACTGTTGCATTCTTGGTATTAGTTTGGGTGTCAAAGATCTTAAAGTTACGGAAAGCAGCAAGAGTGTTAAAGAGCACCAAATCGGCCACACCATCAAATGCCAAAGGAGTTGGCAGGTTTGTCAAAATGATCCCTCGTTTTGCCAATCCCTCACAGTCGTATTCATCGAATCCTATTTGAGGCATGGCAATGATCTTCAAATTTGGTGGAGCACTGTCCAATACTTTACCGTTGAACCCTCCTATGCAAGAAAAAGCTCCAAAATGGGCATATATCCCTTCGATGTATCTGAGCTTAGATTGTAAATCAGCTATAAGCTGGTCTCTAGAAGTGATTTCATAATGAATAAGTTCGAACTTGGCTGCGAATTGTTGATACAATTCACTATTTGTTGGAATACTTCCCAAAATCAATACTTGAGACTTTGTCATTTTTCCGTTTATTCTATAGACCGATGTCGATTTTGAATCGGATTAAGATATATTTATATGTTATATTGGGGTGGCTCGAAGGCTAGCCCCATTCGGTGATCCAGAATAACTTGCGGCACCATTTTTCTCACACCTTCAATAACCGAGCATTACCGCTTGCAACCGGTGCGGCTCATATAACTACCGTTGTGGCCCGGACCCTACTTCACTATTGATAAGAGTGTTTTCCGATGGTATCCGTGTGCAATTCAGTGGAGACACGGTCGGTTACCGTAACCAACCTTTTCTAACTATATGCATTTTGTTTTTAGAATACCGAGCATTGCTGATAGTCTCCTGCCAACTCCTATTTCTTGGAATAACCAAGAAATGTGGGAATTTATTCATTCGTTCAATAATCCGTTCATCCAGTTATTCAATTTTTCATAGTGGATTCTGATTCGGGTGTTTTCAAATTTAGTTTGGAATCTGTTTTCAAATTTAGCATGTGCACCGATATCTAGAACCTTACCGTCTCGGTGAAATAATACGAAAAATTAGAAACGGTTATCCCTGCAATTAATGAAAAGCCACGGTCGATTATCACTTGAAACAAATTACATGGTAAACAGGTTAACTAAATCGTAGTAGATAAGTGCGATCCAAATATCTATGGCTTACCTTGTTACACAGGTTCTAATAATTCTAGATTCTGTACCGTTAACTAAATCATATCAATAGAATTTTTTAATACTATTGTCCATATAATATGATACGGCACTAGGTATGAATTTACAACATATGCAAATCTAGAGCACTACACAATTTCCAATTATTGTTAAACTTTATTGATCTTCGCAATTATGCAACGGTTACTTAATGGTGGGCCATACCTGGTTCTCCCAAGTACTTAGCAGTAAGGGAGGTACCACATTGCCAGCATCTAGCCAACTTACCATCTTCGACCTTCATCCAGTAAGGCTTGTGGTCTTCACCCTCCTTACCTTTACAACCGACGTAACGGTAACCAATGTAGGTTGGGACCAAGTAAGGGTCTTGTGGAGTACCAGAACCTTCGGTGATTGGGTCTTCCAAGTCGAAAACGTCAACACCTTCTCTCTTACCCAAAAGTTCGAATCTTTCCAAACCAGTGGCTTGTTCCATGTCAGTAGGTATGGTGCCTGCGGTAGCACCAGGACCAATCAAAGAACCATCTGGACCGGTAACTTCCTTCAAGTTGGTGGCAGTCTTGACATTAGCTGGGGCAGCCTTGTGAGCCAAGATTCTAGAAGTAGACAACAATCTACTGGATTGTCTAGCAATACGGAATGAACGGGAAAGCATGACTAAATTGTTAGTATAAATTAATGAGCTCGGTACATCTCATGATTGGCAATAGTGGCATGATTTTCAAGTATCATCAACACGTTAAACACTCTGTTATGATTGACTTTTTTTTGATGGTTGGCAGAATAACTCGTTGAAGTTTGAATTGATCATTGAATAGTTGATAGATTGATTTCAATTTGATTTCGATACTTGGCACTTTTCTTGTGCTTCTAACGTGATCTTGAACTTGTCCAACAGTAACCTTCCTATTTGTAAGATAAGAATGTTGAATTCCCACATTCAATTGGAGGGGTACATTGAACAGTGTGATGATAATGAATCCCAAACATTTATGATAAATTGTTCATGATGATAAAGGCTTCTAAACGAGCCGATGGGATGAAATGAACCACTTTGGAAACTGCCCTCTAATGAAGTGTTGATGATGATATGTGCCAACCATTGTATTCATGTGTACTCTATGAGTTGATTTAAACATACTGAACGTGATGTTATGAATATATGCGATAAGATATTAAATCTATATCTATTTATTCACCTGCTATGAATTCTGTTTTTCATAAAATCAGCTAATAATTTTGTTCCCAGTTAACTTTAATTTTATTGGCTGCGCGGGAATACGGGTGCGCGACATCACGTTTTCCGCGCCGACAAAACACGTGCAATATATCACGCTGAACATATCAGGTGATGATGTATCGGTGATCGCGGTTAGGGTTGGTGCCCTAGGTACTCACGTGCAAATATAAATGCTATGGTATTTGCACTACTTTTGCTCGTCGGACTGCACATACGTCGTCTCCCCATACAAACGTTAACTATGGTAATACGCTCCTAACAAAATCCTCACGGTGCATTCTCATAAAAGATAAAAAAGTTTTTCATCTTTTTGTAAAGACTTCTTTTACAGAACATTAATAGGTATGTCTTCACCATATAGATAAAAATATCTATGGAATCCAACTGATACCTCCATCAATACAATCCCATAGACATCAATCATTCAATCCCATCAATCAATACTAACTAGTAGTCAAAATGCCAAAAAAGAGAGCTTCCAACGGTAGAAACAAGAAGGGTAGAGGTCACGTCAAGCCAGTCAGATGTTTGAACTGTGCTAGAATGGTCCCAAAGGATAAGGCTATCAAGAGAGTCACCATCAGAAACATGGTTGAAGCTGCTGCTGTCAGAGATTTGTCTGAAGCTTCCGTCTACTCTGAATACGCTTTGCCAAAGTTATACAACAAGTTGCACTACTGTGTCTCCTGTGCTATCCACGCCAGAATTGTCAGAGTCAGATCCAGAACTGACAGAAGAGTCAGAGCTCCACCTCAAAGAAAGAGATTCTCTGCCGAAAGAAAGGTTTCTCCTCAAGATGCTGCTAAGAAGGCCACCTAAACTTATTATGACATATATAATGAGTTTATAGCAATAAATTGTATTTTAAAGTAATTGATGTAGCACGTTGACGTGGCTCATCTTTGTATAATGCTTGAGCTTATCTAAATTGTCAAATTGTCAATTTCCATTTTTCAATTTCCACCAATTGTCCAGTGGCTAGTGATCACCTTTTCTCGTAATCCATTGGTGCGGTGATGTTTAATTAAAGATTACTAAATCAATAGTACATTACTATTTGTAACATCACTACATCATTGTACTAAACTTGACTGCCTTTGTCATCTTTACAAGATTCTCGTAAGCTTACTTTTTACAGTGCATGACTCGATTTGGGGCCTCGTACTTTCATCCACACTCTATCGTCAAGGTCGTTCATACCCAATTTTTTTCCTGACACAGAGACCCACTCAGCAACACACAATCACCCTATTGGATCAATCAATTCATTCGGCCAGTTTACTACCTAATTGTTACGATTGATTGTTCAGCATAGCATTGTCATTACACTCGTGCAATTTTGTCCTCGATTGATTTCCCTACCGCATTTGGTAATTGTATCGTTCAGGGATTGTTGAACCAAAAATTGCCACTAAACTCCAACTGAATTAGATCAAAAGACTTTGATTTCCAGCCTCTAAGACCGTCCGTGGATTCATTTGGTGGTTGTTATAACTTAGAAATCATTTTTTTGACCAATTACATCAAAATCCCTCTATCAATATAAATAAGACATTCCTCAACAATGGAAGAAACTTGGAAGTTTTCACAGTGTTTCGGTGATAAGGGAGATATTGAGAACATCACTGAAGCAGATATCATCTCTACAGTTGAATTTGATCATACGGGAGACTTTTTAGCAACCGGAGATAAGGGAGGTAGAGTCGTTTTATTTGAAAGAAATCAATCCAAGAAGAAGCAAAGTTGTGAATACAAGTTCTTCACTGAATTCCAAAGTCATGACGCTGAGTTTGACTATTTGAAATCGTTGGAAATCGAAGAAAAAATCAATAAAATCAAGTGGTTAAGAAGCTCGAATAATTCATTATTCTTATTATCTACCAATGATAAAACCATCAAATTATGGAAGATTATGGAAAGACAGATTAAATTGGTTAGTGAGAACAACTTATCATCCATATCTTCTACAGCTTCCTCCAACCCAGCTTTATCCTTATCTTCATTAAAATTGCCTAAATTACAACTTCACGATAAATTGATATCTGCACAACCAAAGAAAATCTACTCCAATGCTCATGCTTATCATATTAATTCCATTTCTGTTAATTCGGATCAAGAAACTTACTTGTCATCTGACGATTTGAGAATTAATTTATGGAATTTAGGAATCTCAGATCAATCTTTCAATATTGTTGACATTAAACCTGTTAATATGGAAGAATTGACTGAAGTTATCACATCTGCCGAATTCCATCCAAATCATTGTAACTTATTCATGTATTCATCATCTAAAGGAACGATAAAGTTGAGTGATATGAGATCTAACTCTTTATGTGATAGTCATTCCAAGATATTTGAAGAATATTTGGATCCAGCATCTCATAATTTCTTCACTGAAATCACTTCCTCAATATCCGATGTCAAGTTTAGTCAAGATGGAAGATACATTGTTTCAAGAGACTATATGACGGTTAAAATATGGGACTTGGCCATGGAATCCAAACCTATCAAAACCATCAATGTTCATGAACATTTAAGAGAAAGATTATGTGATACTTACGAAAATGATGCTATATTTGATAAATTCGAAGTCCAATTCAGTGGTGACAATAAATCTATTATGACTGGTTCTTATAATAATAACTTTATGATTTATCCTAATGCTGTTGGAGCTGAGCCTACTTCCAAGGTGCCAAACTTCAACACTTCTTCATTCAAGAAGAAATCGGTTGACGATTCTGATGATGAAGAAGATAATGAATCTCCGCCTTCCAATGACTATCCTCAATCTCCATCGAACATTGAAGATGATGCTCAGGAAGAAATTATTTTACAAGCAGATAAGTCTGCTTTCAAGTCCAAGAAGTCTTCCAATAACGGTACTATGAGACGTAGAATGATGAGTGGAGTTGGTACTGCTGGTAACAACAGAGATTTTGATGACATTGATTTCAAAAAGAGTATTTTACATTTGTCATGGCATCCACGGGAAAATTCTGTGGCCATTGCTGCCACCAACAATCTCTACATTTTCTCCACGTTATAGAAACGTTGATTCTTTTGTTTTCATTTCATTCATGATGATGATTTAATAAATATAATCCTTTTTGGTCGTAGCTACACATTTATAACTCTCAATATCTACAATTCCCCTATTATGATCATTATATTTAGTACTTACCAATTCCTTACACGCAAACTTCCACAACTACGTAACCGTAAGAGGTCCATCCATAATCACAAATTTTAACTGTCATACATAAAAAAACTCTTAGTAAAAATACCATCAATATAAATACTTAGTATATCTACATATCCATCCATGCTATACTTCAATTTCAGTCACTACATCAAATACATTATCTAATCCAATTGCACTCTTAAAAATCATATATTATGCGACTTAACAGCTAGCTTACTCGATGTTTCTGTTGATGTCGGAGTTCCAGAACAAAGTCTTGTCACCATCACCCCAGAAGAACTTCTTTTGTCTCAAGTTTTGGTAGTCGTATTGAACAGGCCATTCTTCATCTGGGATGTGGCTCAAGTGTTCTCTGTGCTTGGCGTGCTTCAATTCAATGTTGACAACTGGAATGGCGGTCAAAACGATGGCTGGCAAAGCAACAAGGTAAACAAGTCTCTTCCAGGTGTTGGTGATACCTTCAGAGTGGTGGACCTTGTTTTCGTAGGCCTTCTTGAAAGCTTCACCGGCTTGCTTGTCGACTTTGCCTGGCTGGAAAGCAGCTTCGTTGATATGCTTGGAGACGTGACCGTGGTGGTTGAGTCTTCTGAAGGTAAGTTGTTGGGCTCTTCTGAACATGATGGTGGGGGTTCTGTTGAGTGTTAAAAATCAGTTCATTAAAAATGCGATTTTCATTGGTTCCGCCAGCATCAGCCTCGGGTCACGTGCGGTGTGGGACGATAATAGGATAAATCCGTATTGACGAATCTACGGCATGTTAGTAGTAATTTGGGTGTTGACTATATGAAAAGATTCTAGGTTTGAACATATTGCTATATTTTCTGTTACCAAGCCGTTTATCAGGAATTTTTTCTTTTTATAAATTAACTTACCATCTTTATATACTCAATTTATTATGAATATCTTCAAGTAAAGAGACAACTTTTTGAGATCGAACATATCCGCTACTATTATTATACTCTAGTGTTGACACATTCACCTATCTTCTCTTCCTAGTCCATTTATCAAGATTTTTTCTTTTTAATTGTTGACACATTCACGTCATCTACAATGCTATTTCGTAAAATTTTAGTTCATTCGGTCGTAAATATCTCTATATCTATTAAGCATTAAGGTTTTGAGGTTGCTACTGATAATTCTGTGGTTGTGAATTTTGCCCCAGATACCTTTTTTGATTTTTCAAAATCAGCAATCTTTTCAAGAGTCTTGGAGAATCTTGTAGGATAATCGTACTTGTCTTTGTAAGCAAGGTAAGTAAAGTAATCATGACGAATCTGGAATGGTTTGAATGTCAAGTTACCCTCACTATTAAAGAAAAAGTCGGGCGCCAGGCCGGTTTCAATCAATTGAATAATTTCATTTTCATGGAACTCAGTGGCATTTGTACTCAATAAATATTCAAATAAGAATTCTTCGTGTTCAAATAATAATTGAACAAATTCCTCGTCAGAAAGCACCACTGGTAATGGTTTACCGTTCGGATCTTTCTTTACTTCCATATGATGTTCATTGATGAAAGAATTCAAGCTTCTTATCTTCATCCATTGTCTCAATTGTGGAACGTATTCGAACCCTTTGAAAGAATATGACGTTAAACCAGCATCCTCATATTCATTGATTAATAATTGTTCAAATCCGCTAGGAACATATGTCAATTGTCCTTCCATAATAGACATTTTGAGTGGTGAGATCTCACTCAAAATTGAAAAGTGATTGTTTCTGCAATTATATACTTGAAGATGTTTGTTTCTCTCAAGTTCGGGAACCTTAGTCTTTCCTCTTTCCATTTCTGCGGGTAATAAACTATTATATCTGTTTGGTGCACGAGTTGTAGTCAATGCTAGTCCTGTAATATCAATGTAAAACCCAGTATCAACATCAATGAATCTAGCATCAATATTGTTATTACCATTACCACTCATTCTATGACTAATAAAAGTACCAACGTCCAAGTAGTATCTTCCATATCTGATTTCCTGTTGACTATAATCATCTCCCAAGTCCACAATTATGGAATTATTGAAATTTCTGGCCATTCTGTGCAATTCATCAATAGGCATTTGAACATCAATATCATTATCCCAAGGAAAAGCCATACCATTCCAATACCAGGCCAAAAGCGATCCGTGTGCAATCCAAGTGGATATATTATTAGCATTTGTGAATCTTAACCATGCTCTAAGCAATCCAAATAATGCAGGATATTGCATGTCGGTATAGTTGATCAAACCATTAAAAAAACGCCAATCATAATGCCCTCCCAAAGCCCAATTAGATTCTTTTTGCACTATCTTGGCTTCAAAGAAATACTTTGGAGGAGCTTGGGTTTGCAAAGACTTTTGAAGAGATTCAAGATATCCTTTTTCATGAACAGAAATTGCTTCTGAATTGTCCAATTTCTGTTGAAGTTGCTTCGAGTATTCTTCAGTTTTATCAACAAATTGTTCACTATCCAAGTTGATTGAATATGATAAGTTTGCCGGTTTTAATGCAAGTTGAGGGTTTTTCTCCAAATGAGCATCAATTTTTTTCAATTCCTCCTTCATATCAACATACATATCGGTGGATATATCTAACTCCAATTTATGAGCTCTGCGATAATCTGCGACAAATTCAAGTAAGATTCTGGAGTCACTAATTCTCTTTTTGGCTGTAGGTGCCTGGTCAATTTTAACTTGAAGGTTCTTATCATTGGGGAGTAAGAAGTTGATGGAGTATGGACTAGGCATAAAATCATGCAAATAAGACTTTGCCTGAAGAACTCTTGCAGCTTTAGTGGATCTTCCGGTTCTTCCAAAGATATGAAAGCCCGTGGAATACTTGTTTTTTTTAATAACTTCGAGACTTTGCTTAAAATCAATCAGACTTTGACTTGCTTTGTTCTTTTCTATCTGCTTGTTAATTTCATCGATCTTCATGTCAATATCCTTATCGGCGATACAAAACTGATTATGGGGTACGAATTCCATTCTCAAGTTCTTTTGAACGTTTGAGGTTGTGAAATCAAACGTTTCACATGGGGTTTTATCATTGGATAAGAAATGATCATCCAATATGGAGAAGTCAGTGAAATCAACCCAATGAAAGAAGGGCAACTCCAACTGGGCTTGGGTGGTGACTTGACCCATTTGGATACGACGACTGATATAGTGAAGGATGGTTCCCAAAGTGAATCTTGGATCGAAATGATGGAATGCAGGTTTATTGGGATGATCTGCTTCTTGGAACTCAATGGGGATCTTGAAGTTATTAAACTTCTCATCATTGGACAAGTCCAATTGGAACATCTTTAGTTTCCGATTTTCATCGGAAATCTCCTCCAAAGGTTGATTGAGATAAACCTTGGCGTACTTTTGATACACTTTTGTATTGAATGGGGAGAAATCGATCTTATCATGTTCATTCAAAAATGGGTTGAGATCACTCAAGTTTGTGTTGAGGAGTTCGGATAATGAGGATTCTGGATTGTAGACCCATAATGATAAGAGAATAATGTGGAGCAACACGATGGCTATGGCCAATAGCACAGCTCTAGACCTCCTCATTAACATAATGAGCGTAATTCCTTACTATTCCGGTGCGAAGAAATTTCCTAGTTTATATATCTTTAAATCTTGCATAAGCACACAGCCAGTTTACTGATACTTTTACTAAACTTTCATAGCCCCAGCGCGCACAAAACCATACCCGTAATTCCAGATGTTTTTTATGGTTGGTAGTGGCTCACGAGACTCTAAGGATTGTGAGCGTTTCCGGACACCAGTTTGAACTCAGGGACCACTGAGCAAGCATGTAGCGGGGCATCAAGAACAGTCGGATATAGATAACGGCTCCCGTGTCTGTTTGTTACTGACTCAAGGACACCTGGCCGCATGATAATGTACAAGCGGAGTTACTGCCAATAGTCCAAAACAGGCAAACAACAACTGGGCTTATGCGGATCTGAGGTATTTTGTCTCGAGAAGGAGTCTATAGAAGGGCCCAGGGGTGGGCGAAGTCTTAGTGGGGTCGGTGGCCGTTTCGGATTATGGAACGATCTACGACAGGCTATTGTGATTTTACGATTCCGGCACTATAACTCCCACCCGTATGATTGCCGGGATTGGACAACGGGGCTAGGCGGAGCAAGAGCCGCATGACGTTGAGTGGGGCCATGACCCTCGAGGTGTGGGTGGTGTTTGTGGTGGCAAGGACGTGAAACCGGAGAGGCTACTACGATTCAAAGCTTCAAGATCGATCACTGCATCTGCTATAGTTGCAGCCAAATGTGTCAAACCGTTGCAACCAGACAATGTACGATTGCCAAGAGTTTTGGATCTGGTTCCTGTTCGGCATCCTGAACCAGTCTTGGCTGGGCGAGCGTGCGTGCGAGCGACCGAGAGCGACCGAGCGAGCAAGCCCAGGTCGTGTACGCGCCGGTATTTTGGTGGCTTGAAGTGATTCTCCAGATAAAAGTGGGCAGATTACCCAATTGCTTTTCTCCACAATGAAGATAAATATTGCATGCTTGCAACTTAATTCCAGAATCGGACTGGTGGGAACCAACGTGGCACGTGCCAGGGCCATTCTCGCTAAGGTCTCAGACACCATTGACATCTTGGTGCTTCCCGAACTCGCTATAACAGGGTACAACTTCGGATCGCGTGATGCCATCGGGCCTTATCTTGAACAGGGAGATATCGGCGCATCTATCGCATTTGCCAAAGAAATCGCACGGGAGCGCAAGTGTTTTACCGTCATTGGATACCCTGAGCTAGACCGATCCACAATATATAATCTGGCGGTAATGGTGGGCCCGCATGGCGGCATTATTCATCGGTACCGCAAAACGTTTCTATATGAAGCCGATGAAAAATGGGGTTGTAGTGAGAACCCCAAGCGAGACTTTGAAGGGTTCGACTTGATTCTTAACAAAGAATATTACAATAAACGCAATGATCCGCCCAAAGGTCCTCTTCCGTCCATTCGGGTCAACCTCGGAATTTGTATGGATTTGAACCCTTACAAGTTCGAGGCCCCGTTCAATGCGTTTGAGTTTTCCATGAGTTGTTTCAAACAAAAAGCGCGCCTTATTCTATGCCCCATGGCTTGGCTATCACCTCATTCTCCATCCATCGACTCGACTCATGGCTGGACTTCACAGCAAAAAATCGACCAGGGTCTGCGTTTCGCTAATCGTTTTTTCAGCGCCGTTCCTCCACCGATCCAAATAAATACAAGCACAACCCCTACGTCACCGCCGTTATCGCCATCTTCAGATTCATTTGTACCTGGGGCTCCATGCGCTCTGACGGTGGATTACTGGATCTTGAGGTTTTTTCCTTATCTCAAGCACCCCAATTCCGTGCCGAAAAATTTTAAAACTGCCACTTTAGTAACGTGCAATCGCTCAGGTGTTGAAGCCGATGTGGTGTACGGCGGTTCCTCTTCTATTATTCAGTTTGATGGCCATGCCACAACTTCCTCGGCTATCGACTCCACAAACCCCAGTGTGGATGTCCTTGGATCCTTGGGCCAAGGACTGGAGGGTATCCTACTTCGACAAGTCAACCTCGATGTTGACTACATATAACACTTTCGTAAATCCGGTTATGATATGTCTTTCTTTCATAAACGTCCTCCTAAACTTCGATCCCGCGATGTGCCTCAGATCCTGTCTCCATCCAGTAATTTTGGTGCGCGCGTTGTGTACGCCTTACAGCGGCGGTGTATTTTCTTAAAAATCTGCCACTGGACTTGTTTCGATTAAGTGCCAAGACTATTATCGTGCATCAAAGATTCCGGGTTTATAGCAAATCAAATTCGATGCCATTCAGTTGACGTGATGACTTTTTGTTTATATACCTTGGATCTGCATCTGTATGATCTCTCTCTTTATTCTACCAGTCCCTACCACTTTTTCAAGTTCTGACAGCTTCTTTTGACACTCGCTAGAAGCAAAGCCTAGCTCAGGAACCTTCATGCAACCTGCTTTTTAGATGCCCAAGGCTCAAAATTACACAATAAACTAAATCTTGCTTCAAACCTCATATAATACTTTCGCTTGCCCCAGAATCTTCTTTGCAATTAATATATTAAGGGGGAAAAGTCTATTTTATTTGTCTTTCCCAAACAGTCAATATTCTTCCGTTCATGTTATAAATATGGTATCTCAAAGGCATCTTCCTCGTAAATTCATACAGAAAGCCATAGTGCTACTATTTATGATATGGTGTGTCACTCTCTTAATTGCATCAAATCACATATCCTGGGATTCAGACATACAATCCTCCATAAAAGACCAATTCAGCTCAATATACCATCTGACCCTAAGTTTGGCATTCCAGGAATCAGATGAAACCCCCTACTTCAAAGCAAAATTGGACAGTATTGTCCAAGAAAAAATGGACAACGACTGGGATAACCAGTTGTGGAATCTCGAGTCCGATATCGCCTATCCATTGGATATCGAAATTCCTTCCTATTTCAAAAATATCACCATAAAAAAACCAGTCATACAACCTTTTGACCCGAGATTTACGCTATCGGTGTACCTCCAGCATTTAAAACAAAACCGCAAAGATGTCCCATTCCACTGGTCCGATTGGATTGACTTTACGAAATTGCATAAGTATATACTTAATCCTCACAAAATCCCCGATGCTTGCACAACATTGTTCGATTTAAGGCATAAACCCGAACTTATAGAGGGTTCTGGTATGGTCAACGTTGATGATTATTGCACAAATGACCCAGAGTCTCCTCTTGGATTTAAGATCCTCAAGCATTCAGGGCAGCAATCTGAAACTAACCACGAAATTCTTGGCAAAGCATACATGTATACTCTGGCACCATCCCCTTTCAGATTGGTGTTTATGACCAGCAACAATGGGTCATACCAAGTGGATGTCCGAAATCCAGAAACTCCATCGTTGGAGAACTCTATTTTGCATAATGGTTTGGTGGAAGAAATCGCGAAAAACCAAGGAAATAATTCGCAGCCATTAAACCTAGGAACAATCTATAGTGAGCTTGTAAATGTGAGGCCATTACCCGCGAATCCTAGTATGGACCAATTTGAGATTAAGATTCCAGAACAGTCGTTTGAAGTGGACCCTAAAAAAGAAATTAAGCTCCTCGAAGATAAGGAACTTAGCAAGGTGCACCAATCATATCTTGAATCGCTAAAGTATTCGCTAAGTGAAGATTCCCCGCAAAAGTATTTCAATGAAGCGAGACTTCTCGTACTGTCTCCAATAAATACTATTGGTGACCACTACGACTGGCGTTTTTTCAATGGGATTACGTTTGGGGACGACCTGCATTTGGCATCATTACATAGATTGCTCAAAAATTATCTACACTTTGCCAGATCTCATAATCTCAACACCTGGATCGCACATGGTTCTTTACTTTCGTGGTACTGGAACGGGATTGCATTTCCTTGGGATTCCGATATAGATGTGCAAATGCCTGTTGAGGATTTGTACCGCTTATCCAAAGATTTCAACCAATCCCTAATTATAGAAACTCCTTTTGGAAATAACGGGGAGTTTGACGGTATGGGCAGATACTTTGTAGATGTGGGCTCATCGATTACTCATAGACAGTTTGAGAATGGAAACAACAATATTGATGCTAGATTCATTGATATTGATACCGGGCTCTACATAGATATCACCGGATTAGCCCTCACCGATTCTCCTATTCCAGAAAGACTCAGTTTTCTCAGTACCAATGGATCCACCACAAGAACGCTCAAAGCCTACAATTGTAGGAACCTGCATTATAATACCTACGATGAGTTATCCCCATTGGTAAGAACTGTTGTGGAAAACCAAGTGGCATACATCCCCAGCAACTTCTTTGCATCGCTCCATGCTGAATACAATACGCACTCAATGTCCGATGTGTTTCATGGAGAACACTATTACAACACACAACTCAGAATGTGGATCAAAAGCCAGACTGTTTTGAATTACATGTCCGATCCACAAATGTGGATGAAACTTCGTAACTCCACATTAAATAATCCAGAAGTTATGGGAAGTACCAAGAACAAAGATGTTAACTCGAATTTTTCGGAGCATTTTGAGACAGATACTGAAAAAGCCGCGAGGACAGAGGAGTCTATAAATAATCCGGTTCTGCGGAACAAAAGAGAGGATATCTTTGACCATTACCTCACCTCACATCTCGAAATAGATGACCAACTCAACCTTCTACAAGACAACGTTTTGTTTAAGGACTACATGATGACAAAAGAATTTACCCGATTTCACCAGCAAGAAATGGTATATTTGCTTCACCCTTCAGGTGATCATGAGGCACATTCCAGGTTTGTCGCCAGCTATCCTGCAGGCAAGGGATTACGACCAGATGTATTTATGGATAAGGCGATGAAGGACTTGGAGAAACTGGATTTCACCGGTCGTGTGCACGACATATTACAGTTGTCTGAGTTATACTCCAACTGATACATAATTAGCTTAATTATAGACGAATAGATATGATGACGAGATACAGAGCCGGGTCCCCCGTCCAGTGTAATATTAATATTAAATATTAAATTTAATATTATGGAGCCACTGGTAAACAAACGATACGAAGTAGACGAGTGGAAGTTCTGGTCAGACGAGCACCCCCACCACGTGATGTGCATTTACTATTGTTGTTGTTGTTGTGAGTGGAAGCTTAAAGTGCCACGGCTTAGCAACACAACGATACTCGGGGTGTAAAACTTGTAAAACATGACATTTAAACCCAGCAGACCAACCCTCACCCAGCAACCAAAGCCATCTTGGGCAAAGTTCCGTGCTTTTAGTCTTTTTACACATGCTCCCATGACGTAGAGCAATCGCTTACATTACCGTATCCAGCACTTTGTTACTCAATCGGGGCCATCCCCCACGTGACTGCGGTAATACTACATCGAAGCTTTTGCCGTGACCGGGACGATGCAACACTACATATCCTGAAACAAACACACGGTTTGGACCACGGCATCCCCAACACAATTGATCAAGAGCCAAGTAAAGAAAGATAGACCCTAGACCGGTCAGGGGCGATGCGTAATCATCATCTATGTTTTAGTTTGTAGATAACACCTCGGGAGCGTTCTCGTATGATACACCGACCTAAGACCTGGTTCCACGCACATTCTTCATGTCGCGTCGGTAAAATGGGGAGCGTCCACCAAGTCCGAAGGTTCCACCCGTGAGACCGTGTAGATAAGGCGGTGACAGGGCAAAAGTAGCACTCTGGCCAAGTCCCATGGCAGGACCCGCGCAACTAACATCTAGGGCGTTCTGAGTCTGACCCCACTGGTCACCCCGCCAAAACAAAAGCAATTCAGCCCAATCCGGGTATTTGTTCTTTGTGCAGGCGTCGTTTCTTTTGGGGCAACCAGAATATAGTCCGGCACTCGAAAAAAAAAATTTTCACTGAGGCGCACGGGCCAGGGCGCAACTTTTTGTGCCACCTGGTATTGTCCGTATATATACCACACAATCATCGCCACTTTCGAATTTTCTTTCTCACCATCCAAAGTTCAAAATGCAATTCCAACAAATCGCCATCGCTTTGACCGCTATCACCGCCGTTTCTGCTGCTAACGCTTCCAACGGTTCTAACAGCTCCAACAAGTCCAACTCCTCCTCCAAGTCTTCTGGTGCTGCTGGTGTTTCCAACGTTAACATCGTTGGTGCCGCTGCCGCTGCCGCTGCTGGTGTTGCTTTGTTGTTCTAAGTTTAAGAATAAGGGATTCCCGTGGTTGGTCAGGACGAGCCAGTCTCTGTGCTGGCCCCAAAAAACCTTATAGAGCGACCCGCAACTAATTGTTTAATTAATAATACGTTGATTCAACATGTCTGTAGTGCCCCTTGGGATTCTGTTTCCCGGAGGTTCCACCGTAGTAATTCTGAATAATCTGGTATTTTTCGTGCCCCTCGTGACATGACGACTATATACCGCCTTGTGGTCATCGTGGTGTGTATTCCGGTGCTTCCAATGACCTGATACCACTTCCGAAGTAACCTAACTAACCTAAATGACCCGATGGAAGTTTCTTCAATTATCTACATCATATCACACACCTATTTTGACCTCGCCTCGTTTTGTCAAATAGGGAGAGTCTCCGAATTCTTCCAATCACAATTCACACCTAAAACAGCCCCCGTGTTCTTGTGCTACTATTATTTTTATAATTGTTGTGTTGCACTGTTCGTCTAACCTGTAGCGGGGCACCACACTACCTACCTATTATTTCCTTTCTTAGACGAGAAAGCAAAGCCCCCTTTATTGTTCCTCCACCTTCCGGTTTTGCCAAGCAAAATAAAAAGACAAAAAGAAAGCAAGAACCCACGCCGGGAGTCGAACCCGGAATCTTTTGATTAGAAGTCAAACGCGTTAACCATTACGCTACGCAGGCTTTGGATGTTGAACGAAAAACACATGTTTTAATCCCGATGTCATGGATTGGTAAAAATTCCCTTCTGACATCTTTAAACGTAACTTTTGTAGTGTAAAGATATGTGGATTACCATATTGTATGCTTTTCTGCAAAATTTGGCCAAATTTCATTTTTTGAAAAAAAAAATTCTGAGACAATGTCTAAAATTGTGAATAATTTACAAAAAAGAGAGAAAACTGTAGTGCCAACATCCAATGATCAATTTACTTTCTACGCAGTTTAAGAAGTTGAAGGAGTGTTGATGCAATGAAAACGTCAATTAGGAGCGAAATGTACCTGTCACACGTATAGTTATTCTGTTGTCGCTCGCAGTTAACGTGAAGTTGTTATCAAATCCAATTACGCTTGATGTTAACGAAATCAATTAAAAAAAGAACAAGATAAAATTGCCTTGATTGGAATACACTTTCTCGGAAAAGTTTGCCTTTCATGTCCCTGGGTGTTGTCCTGGTAAAGGCAGCTTCTTTTACTTTAATATACTTACGATGCTCTGGGACCGCGGAAATTCCATCTCGCACCAAATTCAGGGTTTACCTACAGCCACAGCTATATTATACTACACTGTTCATTAGCTTGTTTGCTAGCTACTGTTCGTACGTAAACGTATTCCCTCCATCATCCACCCTCTCTTTATGTTTTAGTACATAGAAATACACAGATGTATAAATATTATGTTTAGCTTGCCATAAGCAGTAAATCCGATTTATCCGTTATATGTAACACCTTTAAGTTGTCATGAGCCCCTTTCGCACTAACTATGCATTACCGATTCCAAGATACGTCCTATTCTTCGGAGAAATCGTTCGCGGAACTTTATTTCTGATCGCTATCCTAACCATGGCTTTGCAACGTCAACTATGCACAGCCCTGGCCCAAAACTAAGTCACCTTCAATCTTCAGCCGTGCGTTCTATTTTAATATACAACATGAGCCCAAGTTTAACCAGTTAATTTCTATTGTCATCTTGAGGTTCGCCTTTTGTTGACTGAAAAATCCGTCTTTATCATGAAAAATGAAACTAAACTACATAAATCCGTGGTCGTTTCTGTTCTTCATGATATTACTTGAAAATCAACTCAAAATGGAGATACTGTATCAATTTTTGGTTGCAATGTGCAATCAAAAAATGGATGGGTGCAATCACTCAGCCATGTTTTCTTCTTGTATTGCTACTTCTTTTTATGCACATACCATGTTCCTCGTTCTTGTAAAATACATACTTTGAAACATCCCTCAACTATTGCTTTTGCCTACAATTGAATGAAGATGTTTCACTAAATTTTGGAGAGTCAGTTTCTGCTCTGATAAGTCTCCCCCACTTTTCAGAGTTCTTATGGTTGGGAGTCGCGTTAACCGAGGATGCTCTTTCTGCTCCAAACAAGCAATTCTTCATGAGTAGACAAAAATCTTTACGCAATGTGTCAAAAGAAACATTCCAACAGCAACCAGTTTCAGCAAATTAAGGCACTCTTTTCACATATTTGTCATACAAACTGTCAAGTCACTCAATTTTTTGGGGCTGACAGATTCCAGGATCCCCCACAGAAGTTGCACCCGGTAACCACACGACCTCATATTAGAGATTCATGTGCATCATCAAAATCCCCACAACTCTATCACCAACATGTCTGACGACGAAAAGACGAAGAAAAGACCCCCTAAATCTTTGGGGTTGAGCGAAGAACAGAAAAAGGTATGTCTAACCTTCAATGCACTGGATTTTTGCTAACATTTTAGGCTCATCATATAGCTTCCGAGCAGAAACGAAGAGAGAATATCAGATCAGAATTCGACAAGATAGTTTCACTTACCCCAACGCTATCCGAGCTGGAAAACCGTTCCGAATTGAATATCTTGACCAAAAGTGCCGACTTTATAGACCATTTGAAGGAAGAAAACCGGAAATTATTGGATTTATGTCGAGCTAACCATATTGATATTCCCCAACATTTGTACTATACTGGACCCACCAGTGATGGAAGTGATGTTACAAAGTGACTAATGCGTAATGAAATGATAAAATGTATATTATAAGGTTATAAGTGTTATAATTCAATTCTCCAAATTAATGAATACTTGTAGCTCACACCTTCAGAATTGAAGCAGTTCACCACAGGTATAAATTCGACAGCACCAGGCATTTCAAGTTCGATTTTTTGATACAATGAACCTTTGGTGAAGAGTTGTATGTGGTTGGATCCTTTGTTGAGCTTGATCAATTCGTAAATTTTGGTGAATGAATCGGTGAATAAGGTGACTAACTTCAATGCTCCCTTTCCAATCTTCACAACTCCGTAATCCTCAAATGTACGAATGAAAACATCCAATTCATTCTCTTTGTCTTCTTCTTCATCGTCACTATCATCATACATACCTACCACATCTTTATAAGCAAGGCCACTCCATTCGATGTCTGCAGATCTAGGCATCTCCACAATTTGTGCAATTACCAACAGTCTTCCACATGCTTGTGAGTAATTCTTCCAAGTTTCAGTTGCCGTTCCCACATTCTGTGAATTCTTAATAAAACAAATAGCGTTTGCAAGATTTTCCAAACCGATTAATGCTTTGACACGATGTAAATGTTGTAACGCAAGAACAGAATTGAATGGTGATTTTTCCAGGGAAAGGTCCATTGATGCAGGAATTAATGGAATTTGACCCGACAAAGATACTAAATGGTATTCTGGTTGTCTTTCAACAATACATTGAGAGTATGGTCCAATATTTTGAGGTGCCCAGAATGATCTAGATCGTATATGAAGACCCAATTTTTGGCCCTCTTTCTGGTTCTTTAACACTGTGCATGATAATTGAACTGAACTGGACAAATTCGTTTGGACACAAACTCTGGATGGTGGCAAGTATAAGTTTTCAAAATTCTTGGAATATATTTGGTTGATTTTGGCAAAGTCTTGCATATCAGACAATAATAAAGTGATATGTTGAATGTCATTGTATCCAACACCATGTTGGTCTAAAATTGCTGAAAGTTGTTGGAATATATCCAAAGCTTGTGATTGTAATGATTCCTCACTACTAGTCAAATTTGATATGAAAAGTTTTGTTTTGGTAGAAGTAATGTTTTTTGATGGTACTATTATCAAGTTAGAAGGATCGCCAACTTCTAATATATGCAAATTGGGATACTCTTCTAAGTTTTCGTAAATATCCTGGAAATCATCTTCCAATAAAGCTGGTGCAGTTAATTTGAAAGGTAATTCCTCGTTTTCCTTATCAATTATCTCAACTTTCTTTATCCTCAAGTAATATACGTCGTCATTGGAGTGGTGAACAATCTCTTGTTCAACAATTTCGAGCCTCTTCTTGAAGAAAGAGGCATTGAGAACAATAGTTTCAAATTCTCCTCCTTCCCCACAAATATGAACTTCATACATGCTATTAAGTTTTATCAAAGTAGGAAGCATTTGAGTAATTGATTTTCCAAGATGACTTGAATTCAATCCAATTGCTGCAACTTTAACTATCTTGGCATCCAATTGACTGTCACACATTTCCTTCATCAATTCGAGCTGATTCAGTTGCCAAAGGTAAGTCAAAGAAGTGAGTCCCAATCTATCACATACATTTTCAACTCTGGTTCTTTGATAATGAGATAAAATGGCTCCACAACTCACACCTTGAATTTCTGGATGATTATCTTTAATTTTAGATAAAAGAAGATACAAATCCTCGATCTCGTCATTTTCAGTCTTGGAGTACTCCAAATTCTGGTTAGATGAAGTGCCTGTGATCGGTTGCCTATACAATGGAACATCTAAACATTTGGGATAAAATTCAATGATATCATGCCCCACAGTTTGGAACATGAATGAATCAATCTCATCTTCTTTTTTGGCCGGATATAAATTAGCAAGTGCCACTAACTCATGACCTTGAGACAAACAACGATGGATATTGAAGAACGAGTCCTTACCTCCCGAGATCAATGCCACAAACTTCATTTCTTGGATGGCTCATCGATAACCATAATACGATTAACCTGTAAGCAGATCCCGAGACGTAACATGCAATTTGCGTTAACATGTATTATCGTAACCAGTAGAAAAAAACTGGTCACAATGAATGTTCTGAAAACTACGCTATCACTGTAAATGAGAGACTCACGATTCTGCAGCAAAATTTTTCAATCCATCTCCACGAGTGCGAATCGTATATAAGAAGTTAAATTCTCACTGGTTAATTTTTCTCTTCAGAACACAAGAAAGTCAATATGCCACGTAAGTACAGCCGTGATATTAACAAACAGCAAAACTTCATATAACGGATTAGAACTATGTTACTAGCCGTTGAGGTTCGGGTCCTCTTTGATTTATTCAGACTATTTTAATTGTAACTGAACTCCCGACACTTCAGTTACAAGCTTTGGGAAGTGACAAATGTACATTTGATCATGCTCATATAACACCTTTTCTAGGCGTTATGCTGTTCATTTGTTTATGTTGTCACTTTTCTAAGTTTAATAATCTGTAATTCATTGTAACCCATGCTGTCTATATTTCATTCAAATGATCATATTCTAACATTCAGTTGCTCCAAGAAGTTACTCCAAGACTTACTCCGTCCCAAAGACTCCTTACGACTCTGCTCGTTTGGACGCTGAATTGAAGTTGGCCGGTGAATACGGTTTGAAGAACAAGAGAGAAATCTACAGATTAGGTTTCCAATTGTCCAAGATCAGAAGAGCTGCTCGTGATCTTTTGACCAGAGATGAAAAGGACCCAAAGAGATTGTTCGAAGGTAACGCTTTGATCAGAAGATTGGTTAGAATCGGTGTCTTGTCCGAAGACAAGATGAAGTTGGATTACGTCTTGGCCTTGAGAGTCGAAGATTTCTTGGAAAGAAGATTGCAAACCCAAGTTTTCAAGTTGGGTTTGGCCAGATCTATCCACCACGCCAGAGTCTTGATCACCCAAAGACACATTGCTGTTGGTAAGCAAATCGTCAACATCCCATCTTTCACTGTTAGATTGGACTCCCAAAAGCACATTGACTTTGCCCACAACTCTCCATACGGTGGAGGTAGAGCCGGTAGAGTTAAGAGAAAGAACCAAGGTAAGGGTTCTGAAGAAGGTGCTGAAGACGAAGAGTAAATTATTTACGTAATCTAATCTTGTATTTACACCATAATAAACCGGGGTTACCTTTTTCCTTTTAATTCTATATGTAGTTTAATTTAATGAAACGTTTTCGATAAGAACATAGTAGAAACATTACACATAAGATGAGATATACAGTAATAGGACTCATCGATACGCAAAATAATTAACCAGTAAAGGGCAGAATATATATAAAAATTGAATTTACTTTACTGATAACGGATCAATTCTATCTGAATAGTCCCACACTGTTCAGTGCTCTAGAGTGCTGTTCGAGCGTAATGGCATTTCTTCCTAAATAGTTTAAATATCAGTCTTAGATATTTATTTTTTGAAAAAGAAGATAACGATATGTAATAAATTAATGAGTATAGATATATCAGTGTTCTTTGTCGGGATCTTCTGTGATTATTTCTGTGACAACAAGAGATTATGATAGTGTTGATGTATCGATAAGAGTATGCATCTGATCACGCGACCTAGGGCTAGAGCCCTATGTCATATGCATTACATCCTGCATGCAATAATGAAAATTTTCGACCTGCGACTGGGTCTCACCCTCTCTTAGAAAACTTATTGTAGCTATAGAAGATTTCTCTTTTGAACAGTTCACCAAAATCAATACAAAATGGGTAAATCGTATGTGATGATAGAATAGAAGATTAAATGGGAGGTTAAATGCAAGAGTGGATCAGACAGAAAAGTGCTACAATAGAGTCATGGGCATTATGAATATGTGTACCTTTAATATGAAACATTTTATGAGAAAAAGAATAGAATTTTCACATCATCGAAAGGCAAATAAAAATTGAATATTTAACTTGTGAAACAAGCAGACAATCCAACCAGTCTCCATAATTGCCAACCCCCAACATTTTCAACTTCATACTAACATTCTAGTCGTGGTTACAGATCCGGTACTCGTTACGCTTTCCAAAGAGACTTCAAGAAGCATGGTATCATTCCATTGTCCACTTACTTGAAGACTTACAAGGTCGGAGACATTGTTGACATCAAGGCCAACGCTTCTATCCAAAAGGGTATGCCACACAAGTACTACCACGGTAAGACTGGTATCGTTTACAACGTCACCAAGACCTCCGTCGGTGTTATCATTAACAAGGTTGTTGGTAGCAGATACCTTGAAAAGAGAGTCAACTTGAGAGTTGAACACGTTAAGCACTCTGCTTGTCGTCAAGAATTCTTGAACAGAGTTAAGTCCAACGCTGTCTTGAAGAGAGAAGCCAACGCCAAGGGTGAAACCGTTCTTTTGAAGAGACAACCAGCTAAGCCAAGAGGTTCTAGAATTATCTCCACTGAAGGTAACATTCCTCAAACTTTGGCTCCAGTTCCATACGAAACCTTCATTTAAATGTATTTGTATGGTTTCTGCAGAGTTGGTTTACTATTGGAAAATTTTAGACTTTCTTTGTATTATAAAATATATACTAATGCACGTAAAAGTAAATTAATTCGTAAGTGAGTAAATTATTTAATGCGTTTTGAGTTGAAAAATATCCCTGGAAACTGAATTATCGTATATTTATGATACGAAGATCTGAGTCACGTGAACTCGATCTCCTCAATTAGTACGTCATCATTTAGCGATCGTATCAACCACATTAATGGCAGAATCTCTTGATAAGGCTGAATCGCCTATTGTGAATGAGGCATCAACCTCAAGCCAAGGTTCTGTCTTTAGCAATGCTCTTCAGACTTGGACAGAAATCGATTTGCCGTCGTTGCAAAAGAAACTTGATGATCAAGGTTTGGAACTCAAAGATGAACAAAAAACATCACTTCTTAGTAGGAAAAATCTTGCTTCAAAGACCAAAGACTTTAGGAAATTGGAAGATCCGGAAAAATTGGAAGAAATCAAACCCTTGTTGAAATTGTATCAAAATGAAATCGATAGTCTTACCAACAAAAAGAAGACGGTGGAGAACTATTTCTTTGGACTTTATAGATTATTAGCCGAGGCCCCTGATCCTAGGCCTTTATTGGAGGCTTCTTTAGATTCAGTGATGGACTCCTCTGAATCGCAAACTTTAAAGAAAGAGATCAATACTTTGAATGAAGAATTGGCCAGAAAAGCTGATTATGATTTATTAAAACAAAGATTGTTAAGAAACGAGCAAAAATCAGCTGAACTTTTAAGTTTGAAGTTGGGAGCCAAAGAAGATGAATTCAAATCTTTAATTGATGAAAAGGAATCTAATTGGTTAACCAAGGAGAAACATTTGGAAAGCCAAGTCAAAGAGGCTCAAAAATTAATTGAAGAATTGAGAGCTAACAATGAAGTCACTGAATTACAATTGAACAAGAATCGTCCAAGGGAAGATCTTTCTTCTTCAGCATCAATATTAGCTGAATTGGACATAGTATCCAGAGATGCAGAATCGTCTAAAAAACGGAATTTTGAATTAGAAAAGAGAAATGAAGAATTGAGAAGAGAATTAGCATTGGCTAAGAACGATGTAGATTCCACTAATTTGAAAGAAGAATTCACCAAGAAGGTATCAGAGTTAGAAGGGGAGAATGCCATTATCGTGGCCAATTTGAACCAAACAAGACACAAATTGGACGAATTGACCAAAGACAAAACTTCAAGCAGTGAAACTTACAAGAGAGAACTTCAACAAATGATTATTGAAATCAAGAACTTGAAGACCAGATTGGATAAGACAAATGATTATGATGAAATCAAACATGAATTGACATTATTACGACAAATCGAGTTGGGTCATGAAGAAGATGAAGGCACTGAAGAGGAAACCAAGGGTCTTGATTCTATTCTTATTCGTCGTAACAAAGCATTAACTCAAGAGTTGGCTGATTATAGATCTCAACATGACGATTTGAATTCCAAGATCACTGAATTACAAACCCAAGTGACTGCTTCTAAAGAGGAATTGGTTAAATTCCAAAGGCTCAACCATAAATTGGAAAATGATTTGGCCAGTTTCCAAGATGCTACTAGCAATAAATTCAATGATAACGCAAGTTTAATTTCTGGAATGAGCAGAATGTCCAGATCTACTATTAAGAATGGAGGAATACAAGAAGAGTCATCCATCTTACCAATTATAACCAAGCAAAGAGATAGATTTAGAGATCGGAATAGTGAGCTTGAAGAAGAAGTCAGAAAACAATTTAGCGTGGTTAGTGATTTGAAACGTCAAGTAAATACGTTAAAGAAAGATAACGAGCAACTTTACGAAAGAACAAGATATCTTTCGTCATATCAAGCTACCA
Organism: Suhomyces canberraensis; assembly: GCA_003706525.2. Classification (NCBI taxonomy): domain Eukaryota; kingdom Fungi; phylum Ascomycota; class Pichiomycetes; order Serinales; family Debaryomycetaceae; genus Suhomyces; species Suhomyces canberraensis. Next base: position 697,559 of record PPLP02000002.1, read on the forward strand.
ATGAGAGTTCACAAGCAATTGGATCAAGAAATAAAAAGCTTCATCCCAAGCCTAATGTGGATCTCGAGAATCCATATCAACAACAATATGAATCTCAATTACATCCAATTGAACAATTTAGAATCAGAGAACAAGAAAGAATTAGTTCCAAATTGTCTCCTCTTGAAAGATTGTTCATTTCTATGACCAGAGCAATTTTGGCCACCAGAACCACCAGAATGTTGTTCATGATATATTGCTTTGGATTACACTGTATTGTAATGTTTATTACCATTTACGCCATGGGCCTTAATACCACCTTAATTCCAGAAGTGGGTCTTAATACCAGTACTGGAGGTTACGCCAGTGGCCAGGCTGGATCACCTGATTCCATCCATAAACCTGAGCATCCTGGCATCATTTAGTAACCTGCAGAATACATATTTTTCCACGTGCAGTCTTGTAGCAATAAATGACTTATTTGCCACCATCCACCCCTACATGAATCCTTTATTATTCAATTGTATTCTCATTTTTTTGGTTTACTTATACTATCAATACCAAATAAATAATATGGCTGATAAATCTAACAAACTTACGCAAGAGGAAGAAGACAAGCACAACTTCGACCCTAACAACATGTATGTTAACATTGGAGGAAGACAAGTTCCTTTCAGTTCAATCAACAAGCCTCATCATGTGGTTATCCATCCAAGGGAACATCAGCCTGTTGCAAATCCTGAATCGTTCCCAGATGTGGAACCAGAAGCAAAGGCAAAGGAAGAAGCCAGAGCCCAGGCTAAAAAAGAAGAATAAAAAAAGTTGATACCCTTTGGGTTTTATGATTACGACTATATGGAAGGGCCAATGCAAGACATTGTGGTCCAATTTTGAGCAAAGGGATCAATGGTTAGAGAAATGAGTTCATTATAAATATTTGATTATATATATTTTAATATCACGGATTTCTCGCGTAAATGTAAGGGTAGCGCGCAATCTAATTAATTAATCAATGTTGGGGCTACCTAAGCGATTGATTCGACTGCTAACGTATGGGGTCAGCATCCTCGGAGCAGCAATCGTATTACTTCTCTTTGCCAATAAACATAACGTTATCGATGTTAATAAATATCTTCCTACAAATCTCACTCCTTCATTCTTTCAACCGGCGTCCGATCTGTTTATCATAGACATAGCCATTGAATCATGTTTTAACATTAAAGGAGATAATAGTGACAAATGTATTCCAAAGAACTCAGCCGGAAAGTTGGGTAATCTCTACGATACTGGAGGTTGGTCGAGAATCGAAAAAGATTTGGGATTAGGTACTTCTTGGACTAGAAAACAGTTCCTTTCTTACAAAAAAGTGAATTCTCAAGTCTTGAGTGGAAGAATCACTCCATCCAAACCAAAACCGCCTAAAGAGTCCGAAAAGATCACAAAAAAGAGACAGTTCAAAGCCGATGAGGTTTTGGATGAAGTTATCATCGATATTGCAATTTCAAATCCTTCCAGAGACGGAAAAATCAAAGGCAATAACAAAAAGATTCCCGAGCATATTCTTGATGAATTTCACGTCAATAGAATTTACAACGATGAAGATCATCAAAGATTGATTGAAGAAGGTAAAAAGAAAATCGGAGGAAAGAAGGTGGACACCCTCACCGTTGATAAGGATAAAGCCGCTAGTAAAAAGAATGGTGAAATTAATAGGAAGATTCAACACGAAAATGAGAAAGAAAAACCCGATGAAGAGCAAAAGGAAAAGAATCAGGAGAAGAGAGACGTGACTAGACACGATTTGGAAAGAAATTTATACATTCCAACCAAAGAGGAAATTAAAGACGCAGGTTGGGTTGCAAAATCCAATGGTATTTGGGTCAAATACGGTAAGAGTACAGGAGAAGGGGCTATCACTGGTATCGACATTTTGTTTGGAGAAGATGCCGTGGAACCACGTCCCAACTGGAAATTAATTAAGCAAGGCCCTTTGCTTGACACCTTATCTCCTTCAGGGAAAAATGCTTATTTAACCATTAGAAGAGGGCCCAAAGTAGATTATGCCAAATACCTGTCCCCACTTCAACTTAAAAACGGCAAGTTTAAGATCTTACAAGTTGCTGATTTGCATTTCTCAACAGGTGTAGGGAAATGTCGTGATCCAGCACCATCAGAAACCAAAAAGGATTGCAAAGCAGACCCTAGAACATTGAAATTTCTCGAACAAGTTTTAGATCTTGAAAAACCCGATTTTGTTGTTCTTACTGGAGACCAAGTTTTTGGTCAAGATGCTCCAGATTCCGAAACTGCGATTTTCAAGGCCTTAGAACCATTTATCCGTAGAAAGATTCCATTTGCAGTTACCATGGGTAATCATGACGACGAAGGGTCCTTGACCAGAGCAGAATCCATGGCAGTATCAGCCAACCTCCCTTATTCAGTGGCCGCATTAGGACCCGAGGAAGTGGATGGATTTGGAAACTACGCTGTCACTGTTAATGACCCTTCAAATGGTCAAGCTATCTCAATTTATTTTTTAGATACCCACAAATATTCTCAGAATCCAAAAGTCACTCCAGGATACGATTGGATCAAAGAAAGCCAATTGAAATGGCTCGAAATTCAAGCAGGTAGCTTGAAGAAAGATAAAGATTCTTATGGCAAGAAGCATTTATCCATGGCATTTTTCCACATTCCTTTGCCAGAATATCGTAACTTCCACAGACCATGGGTTGGTAAAAACCCCGAAGGAGTAACTGCTCCAAAATACAATTCTGGAGCCAGAACCTTGTTAGGGTCTTTGGGTGTGTCGATTGTGTCTGTTGGCCACGATCATTGCAACGATTATTGTCTCCAAGATATCGAAAATGAGCAGACAGAGCAAGAAAACAAGATCTGGTTATGTTATGGTGGAGGATCTGGTGAGGGTGGATACGGTGGATATGGTGGATATATTAGGAGAATGAGAGTTTTCGAGCTTGATCCAATTGCTGGAAACATTAAGAGTTGGAAGAGAGCAGAAAACTCTCCAGATTTTGTTTTCGATGAGCAAATATTGGTTTCTGATGGAAAGGTTGCAAATTTATAGGTACTGGTAGATATCTACTTATGTTACAGTACTAACAATCAATTTTCATGCAATCACTTAAATTACGGTGCTATATAACGGCAAATTACATTTTAAATAAGTTTCAGGGGCCCTCCTTGCTCTTGACTGTAAACTGTAAACTGTAGCAATGTCATTAACCGCAACTGCATTCCCTTTAATGTGTAACTGTCCTAATGAGGCGTCTGGCTGCGCACATTTTAGCCAAATTAGCTTGTGAAACATATCGCGATATATTCCTGATATTTACACCAGTTACATCTTTACCAACGATAATGGCCGATATCGAGGAAAGGGGCGATTCTGAATCCAGAAGCGATCCAAAGGAGTTAAAGCAATGGTTAGCAAAATCAAATTGTGCCCAACATTACCCGAAATTTGTGGAGAATGGCATCACCTATGATTTACTATCTGAACTAGATACTGAATCCTTGAAAGAAATCGGTGTAGTGAAATTGGGAGACCGACTTCGTTTGGAGTTGGCCATATCGGAATTGAAGTCGGAAAAGTTACAAAGTCATGTCAACGTTAATGAATTGTATCGTTTGTTGAATGTTCACCTCTCGAATCAGGATACTAAACTATTCCATCGTCTTTTGAGAAGTAACGATGTTACACCAACAAGTGAATCTGCCACGTTGACCCCAACGGGAGCAGCGTTTGCTCAGGCAGTAGGTTCTGGATTATCTGTTTCCGGGCTTGATTCCAATAAGAGTACCACATTTATTTTACAAGATGGATCTACCAAGAGAGTCAATGTGACTGGATGTTTCAATGCCCAGTCTATTAAGAGAAAGATATTGAAAAGACTAGGGATCAAACAACAAGAAGCTTCATACGACACATATATTCATACAGCAAACACCAACGAAGCAGCAGCCGTGAATCTCTTGTTTGATGTGGAATTGGTTACTATCTGTTTCTCGCCAGATCGTCTTGAAAAACACAGAATCATTCTTTGTCCTAAAACTGAAAGTCCGTCCCCTGCAGCCATCGAAACATCAAGGAGAATCATGCACAAACATGAAAAGTTCCAGTCCTCCAAATTGTTAAGTGAAGACAGTCTTAGTCAGTACCATATCCCCGATCCTAAAAAGGTCGATATCAAGAAACCTACATTGAGAAACTTCTTCGGACAGAGACCTCCTAGTGAGTTGATTTCGTCGAATTTGGCGGAATATTTCCCAGATACTCGTCAGAAGGATTTGGAAGCTACAGTGAGAAATTCTGTCAGGTATAGTGTTCGTCTTTCTCGTAGATTCAACTTGACACCTGGAAAAAATGGCAGTTCTTCCTCTGTTGGAAGAAGAATTTCTGTATTCAGCAATACAACCATCGGAAGAGCCCCATCCATTTCATCTGTTGAACTTGTAAGAAGACCTACAAGGACCATTGGTGATGTTATGGTGAATAATATCACTGCAATTGATGAGGTTGTGAATTCTGAGGCCCTGGCTTTTTTCAGTAAGCCACCATCGATTCATTCCAATGCCAGTGGAGCAGCTGAAGTGAAATCCATTCATTCTCCAGGAAAATTGAATGCTCACCATAGAATATCAATCGCGGCCAGTTTTGCAGACAATTCAGGTTCCGCGAACAATAGGTACTCCCGTATCGAGTTATTCAACGTGGAGTCCGATTCCGATGATAATGATGACTTTTTGGCAGAATATGTTGATGAGGAAGAACCAGACACAGGATTAGATTCCATTTCCGAAGATGGTCCCAAAAACTGGCTTAAAGGGACCAGAATTGGTGCAGGAAGTTTCGGTACGGTTTACTTGGGGATGAACCCACTTACGGGAGAATTAATGGCTGTGAAACAGATCCCATTGCCAAACAAAGACAGTTCGTCAGATTTACAGAAATCAATGTTTGAACAACAAAGAGAAATGATGTTGCTTAAGGAATTGAACCATGAGAATATTGTTCGGTACTTTGGGGCCTCCACCGACGAGAATTTCCTTAACATTTTCTTGGAATATGTTCCTGGAGGTTCCGTACAATCCATGCTTCTGTCGTATGGTCCATTTGAAGAGCCATTGATCAGAAACTTTATTCGTCAAGTGTTGATTGGATTGAGTTATTTACATGGAGAAGACATTATCCATCGTGATATAAAGGGTGCCAACATTCTTATTGATATAAAAGGTACTGTCAAAATTGGGGATTTTGGAATCTCCAAAAAAGTGAGCAATATTGACGAGGAGGACGAAAATCAAAAGAAAGCCAGCAGAAGAGCTTCATTACAGGGCTCAGTTTACTGGATGGCACCGGAAGTTGTGAAACAGACTGCATACACCAAGAAAGCGGATATTTGGTCTGTGGGGTGCTTAATTGTGGAGATGTTCACGGGGAAGCATCCATTCCCCGAGTTCAGTCAAATGCAGGCCATCTTCAAGATCGGTACGCACATCATTCCTCAAGTTCCCGAATGGTGCACGCTTGAAGCCAAGGACTTTTTAGGTAAGACGTTTGAGATTGACTACGAGAAAAGACCTGACGCCGTTGAATTACTCTCTGATGCATTTCTCAATCCATTGATATTGTCTAAGGAATAGCATGACCCAACGCACGATCCCTCACCTCACAACTTATGACTCACATGACTCACAGGACTCACAGGTAGAACCTACATAGAGAATACAAACATCATGTATAGTGACCAATTAACTTCCCCACCATACCGATTAGACATGCATTTTGAACCTTGACCCCACATGCTTAACAGAGTCTTCTGCCAAAAGCTCTGGGACTTCGCACGACAATTCCTCTCACCCCCTCTTTAAAGTAGTTTCTTACGCAACCATCTACGAGGAAAAATTGATCATCACTTTTACCATCTTCGGTATTTTGTTTTCTAAGTCAATTACATGGATATCCCACTAAAATCACAAGCAAAGGTATCCACAGTCAACCTTGTCGATGAGTCCAAGTTTCCGTTCGAGGATCCGATCAAATTCTCGCAATACCCCAAGGTTCGGGATGCCCCGAATCGGTCATTAGGCGGCGAAAGTCCTGGCAAAAACTATCGATTGACTCGTACCTATTCTGAAACAGAGAAGAACAACTTCGATGATGAGACTGGTCATCGTTTATATGATGATGGGAAAATTCGTCCTCAATTGTCGAGATCGGCATCCAATAGAGATCAATCCGATCTCTATAATAGCATAACTAAATCCAACACTCCCAAAATTTATTCGAGATCACACAATGAGTATATTGATGGTGATGCAGAGGCAGGATTCCTGAAAGGTTTGGAAGATGAATACATTCCAGGCTTGGACTTTGGTGATCTCATCCATCGCTGGAACAAAAATATTTCAGACAACAGTTTGGCTAATACCAATCCCAATGATAATTTCAATAGCACTACTTCCAGTACGGTGTCATCCAACTCCAACACTCCTCTGAGTCGAGACCAGTCGTACTTGGACTTGAAGACCTTGCATGCCAAAGTGGCCCCTCAACCCATTCGATTAAGAAATCAAACGTCCAACAACAAGTATTCCTATTCAAAACTACATGATTTCATGAAATTAAGAAACCCCAACAGTAAGAACACCATCAAGGAAGACTCCCCCAAATCATCTATGCCCAACGATAGCACCGCTACTTTAACTACCTCCGATAAGTCCAAGAAACCAGAAGAGACTGAACCTTCATCGCATATAAATAAAAAGCAAAAGTCGGAGGAGTCATCAGTGGATTATGAATGGATCATCAATAGCTTGCCTTCATATTTTGAAGACTTACCATACTCACAACGTAAAAAGTTGGTGGCTTCATTATCCGAATCTGTGGACTATTCTCAATTTTCACTTTTTGCAAAAAATTATTTTAATGAAAAGATGGGAGGAAGCTCCGGAAGAACCCCCAAAAGTGGCAATGGTTCTAATAACGGAAGTTTCATTCGAAAGTCAAGAAGAAGCAGTGTCAATACTGTGGCTGGAAGATTACTTGCGTTATCATCATCCACCGATCTTAAAAAATTAGAAGAAACCAAACAAAAAGTAAATGTTGACGAGAAAGGAGCTATAGTCATGGAACATGAATTAGGTAAAATCATCGGATTTGGTGCCTGGGGAACGATTAGAGAGTGTACAGATAGACATGGCACAGTTAGAGCCATGAAAATTGTCAAGTCTTCCAAGGACTTTGAAAGCAGACCATCATCAAGATCATCATCACCGGTAAGAAGCGAAACCAAGCACAACCCCAAGGTTTTACAAGTATTTAAAAAAGAAATTATGATCTGGAAGCAATTACAGCATCCTAACATATTGCCATTGTTAAAGCATTTGGAAACTGAAAATGCGATCTTCTGCATCACAAATAGAATTTATGGTGGTACGCTATTTGAATTGGTTTCTGCATGGGGCCTTTTCAATGCAGGTATTATGAATACTTCCGGACCAATCGATTTTCTGATTGATGGTCAAACTGAAAGATTGAGGAAGATCATCGATGTTACCAAGCAGATCGTAACAGCATTATTTTACATGCATGAAGAAAAAGGGATTGTTCATGGTGATTTGAAGTTGGAAAACGTTTTGGTCGAGGAGGAAAATCAAAAATACAAAATGATTTTATGTGATTTTGGTATGTCTCGGGTTTACACTTCAAGGCTCAGCAGAAACTCATCTTTAAGAAAGATGGACTACCTCAATGATGATGATGAAGACACTTTGATGATGAGAAGTAAGTCTTCAACTACAGATTTAAGACGTCCTTACAATGGAGGTGACACTGCAAGTACTAGGCACTTAAGATTCCATGACGATATCAAGATTGGAATTTCTCATTTTTTGAAACCACACGGTCCATCCTTACAGTCAATGGATATTACTCCCGTGCAATCATTCACTGGTGGTTCATTGATGGATTTCAAAAGAAAGAATCAGCTGAGTTCAGAGATTGGAATTGATTCCGATTTGCCTCATTCTCATATTGGATCTTTGCCTTATGCATCTCCTGAATTGTTATCGCCCTCCCCACCTCCATTAGGACCCCTGGCAGATGTCTGGGCGCTAGGAGTATTGATATTCACCATGTGTGTAGGAAAATTGCCGTTCCAACATCAATACGAGCCAAGATTGAGGGCAATCATCACTGCTGGGAAGTTCAATAGACGGGAATTGAAAAAGGCATGCTTGCTTGAATGGATTTTCAAGGAAGATGAAGTTGAACATGATGATAAACTTCCAGCCAGTTTGATGATGAGTTCGCCCTCCATGGTTGATCTCAAGAGACAACAAGAATTGGTCGAGTTGCATGAAGCATGGAATAATTTGATGAAGGAGAATCAGCAAAAGGGTTCCAAAGGTAGCCCAGTCCACGAGTTTGCATTTTTGTATGATATTGTTCTTGGGTGTTTGGAATCAAACATTACCAAACGGTGGGATTTGGAAACTATTAAGGAAACGTTTGAAGCATATGACCAAAAAAACCGTGAATCATAAAATTGCCTATGAAATGCCCATTTTTCTTTATTTTAAACCCCATGAACCTTGAGCATTAATGTCAATTGACTTTATTTTGTGTGTTATAAGCTAAGAATATGTTTGGGTATTGCATTAAACAGTACAATTGCTTGACCATGACTGTATTATAAGTATATATGGATATGTCTAACGAGTACATGAATAACGATCAATAATTTGCCACGTAGTCCAGTGTTGACAGGGCCCTAAACACGAGGCTTAAACCAGTATGTTAGTTGCTGGTTGGGGAAGGGTATGGGTTCACAATTAAAAGTGGGGTTCTCTAGGACAAATTTTCTGTCAAAAAAGTCAATTCGGACACAAATCCAACGCAACTTCGGAGATCATTTTAGAGGGGTGAGGGTCACTTCTATTTGGGGTTTTTCAAGACAACAGTTGGTCATGGGGTTCCCCTCGTTTATGAGTTGAGCAGGGAAATTGGTTCTAAGCCCAAATCTCCAGCAAGAAGATGCTTCGGGGTTGGCCGGGCACGAAAAAGTACATTCCCGTATTATAAGCTGATTTTTGCTATTAACCTTTTAAGTTACATAACCCTCGTTGCCAAGCTGTATGTCACAATTAATCCGGCTGAGACATCGCTACGTAGAAGTTTGGGATATCCAGCAAAACACGAGTAGGGTCATTCCGTAATCAAGGGTTTGTCCACATGAACTAAAAATCTAGAGAAGATCCCCAAGGAAGCTTGTGGTGTCGTCATTTGACATTAATTTGTTTCTTTTGTAAGGCTTCGACACGAAGTTCCGGGAGGGCTGAACCGACTGGATTAGGAGCACTGAAATAAGCATTAGCGTATGCACCATCGGATGCACGCTTACATCGCGGGACATTTAGAACAAATGGCTAAGTTGTACAGTGATGCGATGGATGTAACAGACCAGAGGGTGTTGCAATGACGTAATGGCGTATCCCTAATTCCGTTAAATAGTGCAAGCAGATTATTGTGCTGATCGGCTTAGGCATGGATTGCTACATCGTCGCATTCGGTAAATGGACAGAGATATCGGCTTCAACGGATGGGCATGTTGAGGAGAAAGAAATTTGGGTGTGGAGCACGCAGCAATCAAGGCTCGAGACTACGTGGATTACGTGGATTACGTGGATTACGTGGATTACCCGGCAATTTTTCAAAATGGATATGAGCAAGCGGTGAGAGCAGTGAAATTTGCATCCTCCCAATGCGGAAGGTGAACGACGATTTTTCCTGTGTAGTTACATCATTTGATTGTGCGTCTCGCACAAGTTGTGCAACAAACCCTTTTTGCGTCCCTTGACTGTATAGTAAGGGCACCTACTAATTATGCAATTAGGGTATGATGTGCTGGAGTATATTTTATTTTTTAATAATAAACTAGATTGTTCACAACACCGATATATAAGAACACCAATCCCCCAGTAATCATTTCTTTATAGATTTACAACTCCAAATTAATATCTACCAACATGGCATTTAATATTTGGTCTAGAACGGCTTGTGCCGGTTTACGTGGAAGAAAACTCCGAATGCTTATCACCCTTATCGCCGTAACCGGTTTCTCATTATTCGGTTACGATCAGGGGTTGATGTCTGGGTTGATTACCGCCCCTCAATTCAACAGTGAATTTCCAGCTACATTATCTCATGGAAGTAAAGATAAGCACGCTACTGTCGTTCAAGGTGCAGTGACTTCGTGTTACGAATTGGGTTGTTTCTTTGGTGCTATTTTTGTGTTGGCCAGAGGTGACCATTTTGGTAGAAAACCAATGGTGGTCATTGGTTCTGTTACTATTATCGTCGGTACTGTCATTTCTGTTGCAGCTTTCAAATCCCACTGGGGTTTGGGTCAGTTTGTCATTGGTAGAGTCATCACCGGTATTGGTAATGGTTTCAACACTGCCACCATTCCTGTTTGGCAATCCGAAATGTCCAAGGCCGAAAACAGAGGTAAGTTGGTCAACTTGGAAGGTTCCGTTGTTGCCATTGGTACTTTTATTGCCTACTGGATCGATTTCGGTTTGTCTTATGCTTCTGGCTCTATCTCATGGAGATTGCCAATCGCTATTCAAATTCTTTTCGCACTCGTTTTGTTCATTGGAATTGTTCAATTACCTGAATCTCCAAGATGGTTGGTTGCTAAGGATAGAAAAGCTGAAGCCATGGAAATCTTGGCCAACCTTAATGATGTCGACGTGAACGATGACCTTGTGTACGCTGAAGTTACTGTCATTACCGATTCCATTGCTTCTTTCCAAAGAGCCCAAGTTGGTTTCAAGGACTTGTTCTCGGGTGGAAAGTCTCAACACTTTCAAAGAATGCTTATCGGTTCCTCTGCTCAGTTCTTCCAACAATTCACTGGTTGTAACGCCGCTATTTACTATTCCACCGTGTTGTTTGAAAACACCATTGGTTTACCTAGAAGATTGTCTTTGATTTTGGGAGGTGTTTTCGCAACCGTTTACGCAATCGGAACCATTCCATCCTTCTTTTTGATTGATACTTTGGGTAGAAGAAACTTGTTCTTGATTGGTGCTACTGGTCAAGCGCTTTCTTTCACCATTACTTTTGCTTGTTTGGTTGATGATACCAAGCAAAATGCCAAGGGTGCTGCCGTTGGTATTTTCTTGTTCATTGTCTTCTTTGCTTTCACCATCTTGCCATTGCCATGGATCTTCCCACCAGAAATTAACCCAATGAGAACCAGAACTGTTGCTTCTGCCATCTCCACTTGTACCAACTGGCTTACTAACTTCGGTGTTGTTATGTTCACTCCAATTTTCATTGACCAATCTAAATGGGGTTGTTACTTGTTTTTTGCTTTGATGAACTACACCTTTATTCCAATCATTTTCTTCTTTTACCCAGAAACCGCTGGAAGATCTTTGGAAGAAATTGATATCATTTTCGCTAAGGCTCATGTTGATGGTAGACAACCATGGAGAGTTGCTGCCACCATGCCTAAGTTGACCTACAAGGAAATTGAAGAACAAGGTAACCAATTGGGTATCTACGACGGTGACTTTGAAAAGGACAAGGTTGAAAACAAGGAAGTGTCTTCTGAATTCTCTGATAAGGGCGATGGCTCCGACTCACCAAATGAAGGTGACGCTCCATTCTTAGAAAGACCAACCCAAGTTTAAATTATACCCTAATCACCTAACGAACTATATAACGCTAATAGAACATTATTATTTATTTTTACTGTAAAATCATTAAATACGTTAAATATCAATTATTCAGAAACTTGAACAATAATTTTACCACTAGCTCTGTTAGATTTCAATCTCTCAACTGCAAGGTTGAGATCACTGAATTTGTAGACACTATCCACATGGCTAATGATTTTACCTTCTTCCAACAAGCTTGCACCTTGACCAATCCATTCCTTTCCCGGTCCGAGTAATAGCAGTCTATAATGGTAAGAAAGAAGTCCCCACGAACTTAAAAATTGTCTGAAAACAGACTTGCCGAATCCCCATATGGTGGCAAGAAACTCGATAGATTCGTAATTGATTTTGTTATCCCCAGCAATAGTAAGATAGTAAGAATTCTTGTGAACGATATGGTGAATCTGTGGGTAAAGATCATGGGATCCAGCACAGTCAATAATAACGTCAAACTGTCCAGAATTCTTAACAGATTCTAACACAGGGTTCAAGATTGATTTGTGTTGGGTGTAATCAATGGTTGAATCTGCACCCAATTCCTTGGCCAAGGCACTGGATTTACCGGAGCATGTTACTACAATTTCTCTAGCTTCACGAAGTTTCAACAATTGGACCACATATCTGCCCACGGAAGTAGATGAACCAATCACAAGAGCCTTCTTATTCTTTACTTCAAAATCATCAAGTAACAAGTAAGCAGTACCAAATACCAATGGAAACGATGCAGCCTCATTTAATGTCAAGTTCTTTGGTGCCAATGTAATTGGGTAATTCTTGTCAAATGCATCAATTAAGAAATACTCACTCGTGGTACCTTTGCCATATCCTTGGTAGTCATGACCAGACACCTGGTCCCCCACCTTCAATTTTTTTGCAGCTGCAGCCTTGGAACCAATGGCTGCAACAGTACCGGAATAATCTTTACCAAAGCCATAATTACCACGGAAAGTTAAAGGAAATCCAGAGAAGCTTTTCAAAATCAAATCAATAGGGTTCAAAGAAGCAGAGTGGACCTTTATCAATATCTTTGTAGGTGCAACACCATATGAGCCATCTGGTTGTTTTTCAAGCTTAAGAGTCTGGTCCTTTAATGTGATAGGACCTTTTTTGTTGTCATATCTATACGCTTTATATTTAAGAGTCTCGGAAGTGAAAGTCATCTTTAAATTATAGCCTGTTTTAAGCGAAAATCCAGGGTTTATATGCGCGCAGCAATAGACACCAGCATGTGGGTATTTGCCAAATCAGGCCGGTGGCAAAGTCTATTGCTTCATGATAATCGCGGGAATTTCTAAGCGTATTTCACAAGCACCGGGTTTAAACGCACGGCACGGCCCTGTTCTTATCCGTTCCGAGGGCAGGATATGGCATCTAACGTTCCACGAGCTTCTATTTTACGGGTCATAAGATGCAGGAAAAAAAGAGCATTGAGCTCTGCACGTGATACGTCTCTTCCGGATCAGCATTCTATTTCGGGACACACTCTAAACAAGTACACTCCGCCAACATTACTATAGACATGAGCTTACCAGAGGGATACAAATTCAGACCGTTGGAACGTACTGACTATTCCAACAATTACATAGACACACTCAAGGTTTTGACCACCGTGGGGGAGATTTCCGAAAAGAAATTCGAAGATTTGTTTGATCACTGGAACTCGTTATCTGAACTTTACAAACCACATGTCATTATTAACGAGAAGGGGGTTGTTGTTGCCACCGGAATGCTTTTTATTGAAAAGAAATTGATTCATGAATGTGGATTGGTTGGTCATATTGAAGATATTTCAGTGGCCACTTCTGAACAGGGCAAGAAGTTGGGGTATTCCATGATCACCAAATTGACAGAAATTGCAGAATCCAAAGGGTGTTATAAGGTGATTTTGGACTGTTCTCCTCACAATGTTGGATTCTACGAAAAGTGTGGTTACACCAACAGTGGTGTTCAAATGGTGAAAAGAGCCTGAATAGATATTTATTAGATTTTGTCAAGGGCCTAACGTTAGTATTGCTCACAAATCCCTCTTGGTTCATATACTTACTTCCAACGATACTATAGAATTTCCTCTAACAACCTGTAGTTAGTAATTTTTCTGTTACTCAACTCATTTATACATACAATAGTCCCAATACTGAGCTTCTCCCCATCATTCTGTTCTTCCAATGCATCGGATAGAGTTATATTCAAGAAAACCTGTTATGTTAGTAGCTATTCAACGAGTAAATTCATTGGAGCATCCATTTCAACGCTGTATTTCATTTTGGAGTCTTCTCTTTGCTAGTATAGGGCCAACCCATATCCCCAGTCTTTCTTCTTCGGTTATCAAGTCATTATTCTTTCGGTTATCCAGTATCCATTATTCTCTTATTCTGACTGATCTGATTGAACTTGGTGTTTTTATGCTCTTTCCAAAGATACCTTGGCTATCTTATACTTACATCATATCCTCTTAATGTCCCTATCACTTTTCTACTTCCATTTAATTGTACAGAAACTTTCTTGTCCATATACTATTGTTAGTAAGAAATCAATTATCTGTGCTTATACATACGCTCTTCAACTCTGGGGCAGATACCATTTTTTCTTGTTGTTGCAGTGATGATATGTTTGAATGTGCTGCTCGCACTATTTGGACTGTTTAGTGTCCTGCATCAAAACGTCATCTGATGTTTACAAGAAACCATGAGTAATATTCCAGATATCACATCATTGTCTGATCTTTTGACGACTTCGCCGAACCAGCCGAATTCTTCGGGGAATTCTGCAAATGACAATTCAAAAACGACCAGTCTTCGACTTGATTTGGCTACCAAGATCAATGATGAAACTGGGGTAGATCCATCCACAACAAACGATCAAACAACCGAACATAATGATTCAATGGCAGAAATGGAGTCCATTCTTTACCATCAAGGGGTCAAGCTTACCCTTGTTGGAGAAAGAAATGAATTGCTTAAGAAAAGAGCTACGTTAAGACTGGAAGCCGATGATTTGAGAGTGCAATTGAAATATTTACAAGACTTGAAGCAGAAACGATCAGATCAGCAGAAATTGAAGGAATTGTTGGAAGAGAACACCAAAGACATCGTAGCCAACCGGCTGCATCGATCCTTAAACTCAAATAATGATGATGATGAGATCCTTCAGAACTTGAACGTTTTACCTTCCAATAATTGGAATGACCGTTTGGAATTGATAAAGAAGTTTTATCCGTTTATTGAAATTGAGAATGTGAAATCATCAACACAATATAACGAATCAAATGAGTTGATACGAATAATTCAGTATGTTTTAGTCTCACCATTATTATTTAAGGTCCCTTTCAAACTATTCATAAATGGAAGAAATGAAAATATATATGAGATAATGTTACCAGAGAAGAAAACTCCATTGAAAAATCAGTTGAAAAATTTAAAGTCCTTACCTGCTTCCCTTACTACATTAACTCTACTATCACCATCTTTTACCCGAGTTATGATGTACGATTATCTACCAAATTGCAAGATTAATTTGATAATGTATGGACTTTCTTCTTTATCAAATATTCTTCATAAAAGAATTTCAATCTTATACAAAATAATCAGAAAGTATAGTAAGTACGTCCATGAAAAATCTCGATTGGACCCACTTTTGAAGGTTGATGAGTTGACGGATAATATCAAACTATTTGCATTGTTGAAACTGTTGGACAAATTAAAATTGTCAGTTGAGAAAAACGATCAACTTTTTCTTGTGGATTTACATTGGGAAATTATTTTAAAAGATTCTGTCACTGGTGAATGTGAATCGAAATTGGAGTTAGGAATTTTTAGCAAGGGTAAGCGGGTCTTTCCAGAGGTTAATAACGTGTTCAACACATTGATTGGTGATTATGGAGTAATCAGCGGTCTAGAATATTTGTTGAAAAATACTTTTGATATTCAAAATATATAAAGGTTCGTTCAATTATAATACATATACCCTCAATTAATAGTACAGATATATCATTAAATATTAACAGTATCATTTTCAAAGTCAAACAGAATTGGTTCTGTGCCATTGTTCTTTTCTTTTCTTAACCTTCTTAAAAACCAGTCATTACAGTACGTAGCCAATTGTAAAAGATACGACGTATTTTCGTTAATGGCATTAAACTCATGAACTGGAAGAAAGTCAAATGCCAATTCTGTCTCTGAAGATTGTTTATGGTGTTGATGACTCTCTGGTACATATCTTAAATCCAATGATTTTCCAAATTGTTGGTACATATATGACTCCAAACCATTCATAAGATCATACCGTATATCTTCCCATTCGATCCCCAAGAGTTTATTGCCGATAGATTTTTTATACTTGAAATATCTGTACACCCAGTTCCCCAAAATAATCGTTTTCTTATTGAAAGAAGCTGTACTTGCCTTGGATGAAGTTCTAACTTGGTAAATAATTGGCTTGGATCTATCTACAACGTCTTGGCGTGAATAGACTGACGTTGTATCAAGTGGGAAGTATGGGATATATGAAGAAGAATTGTAAAATTTACCTAACTTCTCCAAGTCGTCAACAGGAAATTTCAATCCGTCGACCTTAGATTTATTTTTGATTGGATTTTGGGCAGAGAAATCAATTGCTCTGTAATTTTCTTCCAGAAAATCAACAGAATTATCAGACTCATCACTAGAATAATCGTTGTATTTCGAACCCGCGAACATAACAGTTCTGGTCAAAGGTGAAGGCCCGATCTTATTTGTGGTTTTTCTGACCTTTTTCTTATTCTTTACATCGTCGGACGATAACGGTCTCTTTCTTTTCAGTTCCTCATCAATGTCGTCATCATATTCCTCGTTACCATCATGATGATCAACACCATTTTCAGTACTGGCTGCTGCTGCTGCTGCGGCCGCAGCTGCAAGCTCACTTTTTGATTTGTTTCCACGTTTGGGAGTGCTATTATGTTCCTCGTCAGCTAAGTATTTCAATCTAGTTTTGTACATATGTTCTGAATATTCAATTTCAAAGTCGGTATCTTTATCAAAGGTGTCCATCAAATCATTTGAAATGTATTCTACTGGAGGAGGGTTTATTCCACCAAAAGGATTTTGAGAGATTTCTTCGGGACTAAAGTTGGTTTCAAGATAAGTGTAAAGCAACCACAAAAGTCTCTTTGCTCTATTTTTCGGATGCATTCTTGGATTTAAGAAGAATTCCATAAATGAATTAAAAAGACCATTGGATGGGTCAAATGGTTCTGTATCAAAATGTGGAATGAGTTTATTGTAGTTGCTCAACAAAAAAACAATTTGAATAACATTGGTGTTGGGTTTTGCAGAAGGTGGCAGAGCAAGCAATTCTTCCAAGGACTTGACAACTTCGTCACCTTCGCATACTGCTTTAAGAATGGACTTGAGTCTAGGAGTATCTTGTAATGGCTTTGAGCCACCGTACTCTGGATCTGCTTGGAGTGAAGGAATGGAGTGGTAAGTACGTAAAGTTGATCTCATTTCAGGTACAAAGTTAATGGTGGTGTTCATTCTACCAGCATTCACAAGAAGACATACTTTGGAAACGGATTTTCCAAGATCCATATCTCTTATCAAACGCTCCTTTAGAATCTTTGAGCATTTTGAGGACTCGACCAAAGACCTTATGTATAGTTCGGAAAACGTCAATTTGGGATTGTTGTTTGCAGAAGCAATGTCACAGTAGGGGAAATCGTTTGTGAATGCTGCCGTGGTATCATCAAATAATTCCTGAAGAAAGTCATGTTGGATGTCTTTCCGCCAAAACGCTTCTCCATCAGCTTTCTTAAGGTGACGACATTTGGGAATGGTACTGTTGGTGTACTTTCTTCTCTTTTTCTTGGCCAGGTTGGGGTCTGAATCTTCGCTTCCACCACTGTTTGGAGCAGGTCCAGAGTCAATGTCACTACTTGACTTCTTGGGACTGACTAAATCGGAAATGGAAAGAGTCTGGGAAGGAGACTTTTCAGTATGGACATCACCACTGACTTCAGCAGGATCTTTCGACACATATGTGTCATGTATTGGATCGTAACTCATTGTAGAGAAAGGCAGAGGGTCCCTCACCGAATGATTGGTGTAGGATTTGCTCAAGAAAAACGTGTATATAATTTGAGGCGCCGGCCTCTTTTCCTTACAAGGACGATCAAAACCAAACCGATGTGACGATATTTCTTCTGATTTGGTAACCAGATGATGAAATAAACTCAAGAATGAATTGTTGGGGAAAACAAAATCTGGCGAATTTTTGTGGTTAGTGTCTAGACTCTATCCCGACGTGACGACTTTCTATTGGTGGCTACATTTCCCGTGCGACAACATCCATAGGTGGTCTATGACCGCGCAATCCGACTTGGTTGCGCGTCCATTATCGCTGGCCGTCTGTCTCACGTGAGTTTTGGAAAGGGATGGTGTTGTATCAACACAAATTGGGACACTGGGGAAGTCACGGTGTAAATCCCTAGATCGTACTGTTTTCGAGTATATATGTCTTATATATGCTTATATATCTTGTTTATGTAGTTTGCTGAACTTATTTTGCTTTTCTGCCTCGGCATCTTTCTCCTTTCTCTGCTTCTTTCTCCGCTCCTTCTCGGCTGTCTTTGTCATTCTCACTCACTCGTTATCTGAAGGCTAGGTATACTATGTCTAAGATCTCGTGGAGGCAGTTCCAGCTATTCGACTTTACACCAATAAGGGATCCGAACTATCAATCGGATGATCCACTCTATTCGGATCCCAGTCTTTCTGCAATTCATGCCACCACGTCATATTTGGCAGTGGCGGTGAATAATGGATTCGTTAAAATCATCAATCCCAAGGACTTTACATTATTAAGACAATTCCAAGCCTATGATGTGGACTACCATATTTCCACAATCCATCCGGTCCCCAATTCCAATTTACTTCTTACTTTGGCGGAACGCCAGGGATCTCCAGCTGTACTTAAACTCTGGGACTTGACAAAGATTATTCATTTAGAATCCATAGATTCACAACAGGAAAAATACAAATTCCAAACCCAAGTACTAATCACTAATGGAGACAATTCATATCCTATCAGTTGTTTCCAATTTAACGATAATTTAACATGCATTGCTGTGGGTTACACCAATGGAAAAGTGATATTGGTCCGTGGTGACTTATTAAGAGATCGTGGTTCTAAACAGCGTATGATATATGAGTCAAAGGATCCTGTTACGGGTGTTTATTTCAATAGACAAAGTGATTTACTTTATATCACCACCACTTCAAAAATATTAACGGTTCTCACTACAGGACGCAATAATAATAAACCAGCAAAGATTCTATCAAACAAAATCGGGGTAGACCTCAATTGTTCCGATATCGTACCAAAAACCCAAGAATTAATCGTCGGAATCGACAATTCCATTAGATTTTATAATACCGTCGCAAAAGTGAACTCTATTCCATTTGAAGTCTCCAAGTCAAAAGTGCATTACATAAAAAATTCTACCAAGAATTATCTTTTACTTGTTTCAACACTGGAAGAGGAAATCTCTTCCAATAATAACAAGAAAAAATTGGTTACTAGGATCCTCATTCTTGATTTGGACAATCAGCATTTGTCCTTCAATTTAATTGTCCCCAACAGTATCATCACTCAAATATTTGAAATGAATCAAGATATATTTCTTCTTTCGAATGATGGGATCTTGTATAAACTTCATGAAAAACCCATCAATCAACAAATAGAAATTGTTTTACAAAGAGAGCTATTCTCAATTGCATATAATTTGGCTTCAAAAAATAAGTTATCTAATAATGTTCTACTCAGAATTCAAAAGCTTCACGGAGAGTTCCTCTACGAAAAGCAAAACTTCGAAGATTCTATCGCTACGTTTATAAAATGTTTGGCACTTTTTAAAGAGTCTTCCAAGGGTAAATCAAGTGAAGAAGACAATGAAGAAGATCTAGAAGACTTTGTAATGAATATCATCACAAAGTTCAAGGATGTCTCTAATATTTCGAACTTGACAACATTTTTATACAAGCTTTACAGTTTGAACATTGCTAATAATGATCATATTACATTATTATTATGTTGCTACTGTAAATTAAAATTAACAAAAGATCTTGATGAGTTTATTGATAACCTAAACTTGGAAGATACTACCAAATCATCATTCCAAGATTTGAATTACCAATTGATTATAAACCTATTCCAAGAATGTGGCTATTTCGATCAAGTTATCAAGCTACTTTATAAGTTGAATCAACCAAATCATATTGTTGGCATTCAATTGAACTATCTTCATCAACCAAAACAAGCACTCAACTTTATAAAAAGTCTCCCAATTGATGATCTTTTACTTATTTTGATTGATCATTCAAAATCATTATTGGATTATCTTCCAATTGAGACTACGGAATTATTGATTAATGTATTTACTGGTAAGTACAAGCTTAACGAACAAATGAGAGATGCGTTCATAAAAGATGTTAAGGTCAACCAAGAACCCCAAGTCACACATACACATGAGGATGAAGATGATTCATCTTTCCCATTGAACAGTTACAAAGCATTTATCGCATATTTATCTAGCTTGAAAGATGATGATCTTGAATCTGGAGGTGATGAAGCTTCAAAGAATCTTGAAGATTTAACATTGAATGAACCAACCTACCTTCCACCACGCCCAAGTTTAATATATCCAAGCTTTATGAATCATCCCAATGAATTTGTGATTTTCTTGGAGGCATGTGTGGAGACTTTTGATAAACATCAAGGTAACATTAATGATAAGAAAGAGTTAATTATAACTTTATTGGAAATGTATCTCACACTTGCGAAAGAATCCAAAGAAGAAGAATCTAATGATTGGAAGGATAAGGCTAAGGACTTAGTGGACAATAATTCAGGTTTACTCGATAACTCCTCATTACTATTGCTTTCACATATTTACAATTTCAAAGAAGGAGAGGCATTATCCAAGCAACAATCTGGATTCGAAGAGAGTTTATTTACGAGTTACCAAATGTCTGAGGATGTGAAAGGATGTCTTGATACTATGAAGAAATATGGAGATGAAAATCCGGAATTGTATAAGTTGATGTTAAGATTCACCATCTCCAAAGAACTGATATTCAATCAGGTTTCACCACAGGATTTCAGATTTGTCTTGAATAAAATCGACAAGCTTAAAGTGATGAATCCTTTGGAAATATTACAGGTTTTGACTAGTGGAGAAGATAATGAATTCGTAACTTTAGGATTGGTTAAGGACTATTTGATTGACTTTATTGATAATCAAAGCAAAGAAATTAACAACAATCACAAGTTGATTAACTACTATGAAACTGAATCAACCAAGAATTCGCACAAATTGACCGAACTAACCAGCAAACCATTCATCATTCAAAATAACAAATGTTCTGAATGCCATTTGAGACTTGATTATCCCGTGATCCACTTTAGATGCAAGCACTCATACCACCAAAAGTGTCTCAATGAAAATCTTATTGCTACATCTTCAAAGGATGATTCAAGTTCTGAAAGGCAATGTCCTTTATGTATCAATGAGATTGATGAAATCAAAACGATAAGAAACAACCATTTCAAATCAAAAGAAACAGTGGAAGTTTTTGAAAGCTCCTTGAATGAAAGCAAAGATAGATTCAAATACTTGAGTGAGTACTTGGGTAAAGGAGTTATGGAAAATGAATCTGTCACATTGATGAATTGATGCGCGCATGAAACAGGGCTTCAAACATGTTCCGTGCCGTTTTGCAATCTTTGAAACCATCTTCCTATCATTATGAAACATTGGTAATGGAGCACCAATAGATGCTAGTATATAAAATCATACCAATATAGATTAAAAGACTAATTACCATGATCCCACTACGTAGTAATGCTGACGAAATCATTTCAAGAAGAACTAAGATGTTGGAAGGAACTTACCTCTTGAAGCAAGAAAACAGTGCGTATTCCGATGAAACAGTCTACTCTACGTACAGTGAAGATATTCATTGTCCCACATGGTTAAAGGGAATGCCTTGGGATAAAGAAGAGAATGTGATTCTATTAGGTGAATATGAATCTGAATTGGTGAAGTTGATTAATTTCATTTCTCACAGTAATGAGACTATGAAATCGAAAGTCAGGCACAAAACTATTGATAATCTACCCAGAAACATCCAAAAGATTCTTTTTGGCGAGCTTTATACGTCAATTGAATCCAATGAACGATTTCTTGCGGCAGTAAGCAACTCGCTAGGATGTGATTTGAGAAGTCTTTCAACTATACTCGAACAGAAGAATTATCGAAGACTTAATATTGGACAATTGATTAATACTTACTACATAAAAAGCCCGTTCAAGCAGGCTCTTTATTCACTTCATCTTACACTTCCGTTGAAATTTTCCACAATCGAAGCTGCAATGGATTCTCAACATAGGAATGTGGTAGAGAATTTAATTCTCCTGCCAATTGAACTTGCTTTCAAATTGCCAGAATTTGTCAAAAGACTAGTGAACTTTTCTTCAAATGTAGGATATATTGGAGATCATGTCAAAAGTGAGCTTATGCTGGTCTTGAGACAAATTAACCAGGTTCTCGATGGCATTCAAAACATACATGAAACAGACTTGATTAGAAACCCCGACGAATTACAAGATATAAATCTCAAATTAATTCGATATTGCCATACCACATTGATCTCACCTGTTTCAAGGTCATTTGAAGTGAATCTTCGGTCAGCAGATGATATTCGAGTTCTTGGGTGCAAAATTGGAGTTGGTGACAAAAAACAAAAAGTGGACCCCGAAATATCCGATCTAGTTTCACAGGAGATCAAGACACTTGAGGCACTTTGTTTGCGGATCGAGGCACATATCCAAGTCACCCACGAATTTATTG
Organism: Suhomyces canberraensis; assembly: GCA_003706525.2. Classification (NCBI taxonomy): domain Eukaryota; kingdom Fungi; phylum Ascomycota; class Pichiomycetes; order Serinales; family Debaryomycetaceae; genus Suhomyces; species Suhomyces canberraensis. Next base: position 720,177 of record PPLP02000002.1, read on the forward strand.
AATCGCAATTAAAGTTTAGTGTATTGTGGTTCAATACTATGGCTGAAAAAAGAACACGCGATCACTACATCCATTCTATGTACGAAAGCTTTGAAAGCAAGATGCAAAAACAATACGAGTTGACCACGTTTACTATAAATCGGTTTGATAGACTTTTAAGTCAGATCTCGGAGGCAATGTCAATCCCACCGCAACCTTCACCGGCCTGCGCACAGTGGCTACACCAATTACTTATTTTAGCATGGAACAGATTTGCCCAAATAGTACAGCAATGGTATCAAGACCTCGGAGCAACGCGCACGGCTTCCTGCATTGAGGATATCTACGAGTACTATCAGAAATCTATGAAGATAAGTAGAATCATCATGAATAAAATGTAACACTCGCCTAATCCGCCTAATCCCCCGACTGATCTGTTCTCGCCAGCGGAATTGTATGCATTGGCAGACTCCGGCAAATGCGGACGCGCTTGACATTGCAGGAACGATCTCAAAAGGTTCGCTACGGCACCGCCCCTGCCGAGGTGAGCGTCGGATGACAAGTATCCAACGATATTGCCATGGTAATCCCATACTTACCGCCACGGTGGCTTTCTAGCTATACCAAGCCGGTATACCGTGGCGGTCACCCACTGTAGTTGTGTAGGACCCCTCCTCCTCCTTAGTCTCACAAGACGATTGCTGTAGCCTCACGTGAGAAAGTCGTCAAGGAGAGAAAAATTTCATTCCAGGGGCGTCGTGCTAGCCGATAAAGTTGGATATCTCAAGTGTGGGAACCTTTTGATCCTGTTGTAACAAACTTTTTTTTACTGTTTGGAGTCAATTGATACATTAAAGCATTAACTACTTATACAATGTCCTCTCCATCTGTTCATGCTAACGACGAAAGCTTCGTCACCTTGTTAACCTGGAAAGATCCAATCAAAACTGGAAAGGTTTTCGGTGGTGTGGTTGTTGGTTTATTTGTCTTCAAGACCATCAATTTATTCAATATCTTCTTCCACTTGGCATACATTGGATTGTTGGGTACGTACACTCCCGGATCATCCCATTGATCTATACTAACGTTTTCTAGTTTCTGCTGCCGCTGAATATGCCGGTAAGTTGATCACTGGCCAAGGTTTTGTCACCAAGTACCAGCCATCTGCCAGCTCGTGTGCTAAGCAAATCAATGACAACTTCTTGCCTCTTATTGCCGATTTCAACGTCAAGGCTGAACAAGAATACAGAAAGATCATTTTTGCCCACGACATTGAAACCACCTTGAAGGCTGCTGGTACTTCTTACGTTTTGTACAAGCTTACCTCTTGGTTCTCCTTATTCACTTTGATCACCGCCTCCGTGGTGTTGCTCTTCACTGTCCCAGCCATCTACGTCAAGAACAAGAAGCAAATTGATGCTTTGGTTGCTGAATACTCTCACGTTGTTAGAGAAAAGACCTCCGAATACTCCAAGTTGGCTCATGCCAAGGCTGCTCCATACGTGGATGACTTGATCAAGAAGACCGGCCCAGTTGGTAACTTCATTTCCTCCAAGATCCCAACCAGAACCGCTGGTTCCACCGTTGGTGATTCCAGAGCTACTTCCTTCGGTACCGATGCTGATGCCTCCATCCACTCCAAGGTCGAAGAAGAATTGTCCACTGCCTCCACCACCGGTGCTACCAAGTTCCCAGAAGTCCCAGCCTCCTCTTTGAATGCTCACACCACCGAAGATATCGTTGAAGAAATCAAAGAAGCTAAAGAAGATGCCGTCAACGCTGCCCACGCTCAAACCAGCCTCTAAGTTCTTTTTTTCGATTGTCCAAGAATAGAAAGAAATGGTTTAATCGTCGGGTATTAGTTCAGTCTACAGTAAACTAACCAAGTCTATCCTTGTTCAACCTTTTTTTTTACTTGCGTTGTGTTTCTGAAGTATTTATTTATTGTCTTCTTCAACAGTTGCTTGTATATTATTTATGCTACCTGTTCTAATATACACTAGTCCTCAATCACATTCCTCGGGTGTGGGTACTCTTCTGAAACAAGCGATCCATTTGGATCCCTTATTTCTAGTAACCTTTTGTCCCTCCTCTGTAGAATTATACATGATTGAAACACATTTGTCTTGTTCTTCCCATGCCTTATCCAATCTTTCAAACATTGGATGTTCTTCCAAATGTTTTTCCATCCATTTGTGTAAATCTTCCACATCAGTAATGGTGTATATCACTCCTCCTTCTTTTAATACATAAGCATATTCAGATAAAAGGGTATTGGTAATGATTCTGGCTTTATGCTTTCTTTGCTTGAAATGTGGATCGGGGAAACAAAAGAACATTTTGGAAAGTTGTCCCTTGTAGAAGAAATTTGGTAAAAATTTCATGGCATTACCTCTCAAGACTGCAATATTTTGATAATTAGCTTTCTCATCCTTGTGCTTTTCTCTCAATGCTATAATTCTATCTTCAACATATTGAGTCACTTGAACACGGATTTCCATTCCCAAAACCAAAGATGATGGATATTCTGGACCTAATTTGGTCAATAATCCACCATATCCACATCCTATATCAGCAATTTCCACTTTTGATAACATCTTTTGATTTTCTTCATCATAGAATCCAGGATATAACTTTTCCCATTTCATATCATCTGGAGATCTGGGGTAATCCAATCTATGATCGGAAAATGGATTGGAATGGGCTCTTTGTCTGTAGAATCTCTTTCTGGGTAAGGAAACCTGATTAGCTTCAGATTCTTGAACAGTGGATTCATCAAATCTGGCATGCTTCAATTTCTTTCTGGTTTCTTCCTTGGTTGTTCTGTAGGCTCTTCTTCTTGTCTCCGCATCTTGTTGCTCACGCAACTGGGTTTCCTTATCTTTAACTGGAGTGGACATGTGGATTGAGATGAGCCAAATTTTTCAGTCTATCGCGAACTATAAACCATCAATTATGAGAAACCTAGTTAATGAGAATTATACAAGAATGATGAAAAACGTATCTAAATTGAAAATTTAAAAGTACACCACATCAAAGTGTCATAAATTCCATTATATGGTCAAAAGCAGATCCTATATGCGAGGTACATCTATTTTTACATTAATTATGTACTATTTACAAGTTACTCCTCGTTTGGATCGATATCTTTACGACGTTCATCCAAAGTAAGGTACAAAACATTGGAAGCAGATTCCAAGGTTCTGACCAATCCAGCACCACCCAATACAGTAAGTAATCCGGCCAATTGACTGTTTAGTTGTTCCTTAGTAGGCAAGTCCTTAAACTTATCAATGGCAGCGACATCTCCCACGGTAGACTCAACACGGGCACCCACCACAAATAATTTATCTTGGAATGACTTGGCAATCTTCAACACTTGTGCCACAATACTTGGGTCACTGTTTGGAATGGTGATTAATGCAGTAGGACCATGCAACAATGGTTGCAATGGATGATTCAAGTCCTTATTTTTTTTGGTGTTGGCAGCCAATGCTGGATCTTCTTCATGGGCAGATCTCAAATAAACTGTATATATGTTGTTTGCAATCACATTAAATTGGGCTCCGGCCTTCTTTAATTCCGATCTAAGTCTCTTGTTGTCAGCCTTGGGTATATTGTTGTGATGCACGTATAACACGACTTCATTGTTATCATTAAGGTACTTGTAGTAATCCATCAAGAAGGTCTTTCTGGACAAAAGTGGCTTTGCAGTGGCTCTATCTTCTAATCTGAATATTGGGGAGTTTGATGATTCGGTACTGTATGAAAATCTGGGAACCACGAGTCTGGCAGCTCCGCTTATAACAGAAGCTTTGGAAACATTATTCAATAGTTCACTTCTAAAACTAACCAAACTTCTGGTCAACATCTTTGGTCTGGTATTAGAGTCAAGTGGTCGATGTAATTTTTCATTCGCTTTTATGGTGCTAAGTGCACGACCAAACCCAGGCGAGCAAAGCGTCACGTGCGTTTTTTTCTCATCTAGTTCTTTTTTACCCCATCAAGATCAACACGTTAATGCTAAGCTGACACCGTACAGATATAACGGAGAATGAAAAGTAAAAGTAATGGAGTGACTTCGAAACTGAAAGCCGAAGAAACGTTCTCCTCCAAGAAAAGAAAGATGGAAATTTTGGCGGACGATGGACCCTCCCCTAAACAATCGATAATTTCTAAAAATCATAACCAAGGGATTGGATCAGTTGAAGTTCAAAAATTAGAGTATGGAACTCGTACGTTGCAAAAAAGTGTAAGATTGATTGTAAATGAAGCTCCAGATATTATTGAGTTAGAAAGAATATCAAAGTCATCTTCTACCGATCCAAGTGTAAAATCTGAACTTGAACAAAATAAATTACTCCATTTGGCTGCTCAATTGAAAACAAAATATAAATTGGGGGAATTAGACATTTTAGATGATATAATCGAAACTAATGTATTCATTTCAGACGAAGAAAAGGCTAAATTGGAATTAATTTCGGAAAAATCAGATGAAAAGTTACAAATTGACATACCTTATCTCACACCTTCACCTTCGGTGATTTCCCGTACGGGAGTAGATGGAACTAAACCACCATTGCCAACAATTAGGGACCCACATTTATATGAAAGGGTATTTATTCATAAATCTACCATTAACCTGAAATCTTATTTACAACAGCATGAATTGATTAATCTTCATAATGAAAGATTAGAATTCTTAGGTGATTCCATTTTGAACAATTTAGCTACGCTAATTATTTATGACAGATTTCCAGGTGCCTCTGAAGGTGATTTGACCAAAATTAGATCTCATTTGATCGATAACAAAACTTTGAGTGAATTCTCATTTGAGTATGGCCTTAATAAAAAGTTGAGAACTAACATCAATGAAGACATATTAAGACTGAGTGATCAAAAGATTTATGCAGACATTTTTGAAGCATATGTGGGCGCTTTAGGTATTGAGAGAGGATTGGATTTCGGTGAAATCAAGGATTGGTTAGCCAAGTTATATGAAAAGAAACTCAAAGAATTTGATGTGGAATACGATATTCAACCTCTCAACAAAGATGCAAAGACTGAATTATATTCAGTTCTTGGAACTGCCCAATTTCATCCAATCTATCATGTTATTGCCAAAGGTGATGGCACAAATCAACCCTTTGAGATTGAGTGTAAAATGGGCGATGATGTGTTGGGATATGGAACAGCCAGCAATATGAAAGATGCAGGTTTGAGAGCAGCTATGAATGCTTTAAATAACAAACCTATGCTTGAAAAGTATCACAAATTACGCATGGCCACTGACAGAAAAGAATCTGTTAAATTGGTCAAAAAGGCGAAAGCTCCAGAAGATGAAAAACCTTCCAAGCCTATTCCTGAAAATATTAGCTCGATCTTCCCCGTGGAAGGAAATGAAGATGATCCACTCGATTCTGATGCTAAGAATAGATTATATGCTGAAGTGGGTAAAAGAATCGGCGAGGTACCTCAATATGTTATCTCATCTATCACCAATGGCATTGCTGTGGTCGACTTAAAAATTAAAGGCATAACAGTTTCAACTGCCAGTGATAAATCTAAAAAGAAAGCAATGACTAGAGCAGCTATGGCATTGTTGAACAACCAAGAAGCCTTGAATGAACTATGTAAATAATTCAAAATATAGTAACATAATAGCGAATCACGTAGAAATTGTACAAGTAAAGAACTGAATACTTATAATAGATTGAAATAAAAATAATGGTTCGGATTTTCAAAAAGAATGGACGAGTCCGGAGTCGAACCGGAGACCTTTCGCATGCTAAGCGAACGCGCTACCAACTACGCCACACGCCCAATTTGTGAGTGTTATTTTATTCTCCTTTATGCGATCAATAAATACATTATCACGAGACAGGTCACGAGACGAGTTACGAGCCCGAAGTCTGGAGCCCATGGATCGCGAGTGCTACATTCTGAGGGCCGATTCACGATCTAGAAGGAATAAGAAAAGAGCTACGTCAGATGATGATCATCTGGAGGGCCTGGCAAACAAGCTATTATTATTGCCAAGCCTCAGCTAAGTTCCAGATCAAGATACCCCTTTGGGTTATCTCTAAACTATATTAATATGTATGCCAATCCTCTAAGAGAGCGTAACAATTATCTATTTTAGTATACTGAGTTTGTAAGTAAGACCAAACTAGCATAAGAATCATAAGTCGCCATGGAACACCTCATTTTACACCAAGTGACTAGAATAACAAAAATTTACTGTATGAATCATTATTTTTTGCCGTATTTATATAAGATTGAAGAATGCTCTGCATGTATCTCAACCAAGAATATATCAGAACTGTATTCAATAAAAGATGATGTGATCACATAAAAATGTCACTCCAATATTGAATGATTTCAAAAACTCTGTTCTTTTCAACAAGTCTTTAACTATACAAACTAGTGACACACCATGCACCGAAAGGTGGTCATTTTTCAAAAGAACGCCAAAATGTTAGGACCGCTACGGTTGACCAATATTTTAGACCCGTTTCGAAAAATTATTTTTGAATGATTTTTTTGTCGTTCTATTGTTCTAAAATAAAATGAAAAATTGCATCTTACCTTTCCATTTTCTAAAAAATTTGAAGAGAAGCAAAAAAAACAAGTTTTAAATCAGATCCAACCATCTGAATTTACACAAGAATTCAATGAATTAGTAAATCCTTGAACTCATTCACAAGCTATTTAGTTATTTTTTAAAAGTTCCTCTTGTTGATACTCTCAACATCAAATTAATTACCACGTTCATCGATTTGCACAAGACGCGTCCCAATAAGTCAACGTTCCAGCAAAACAAAGCTGTTATACGGAATCAGTGTATTGTTACTAAATATGTGGATTTATACTGTTTTTTATCAAGTAGTAGGCACGCCTCACTCCCCAGGTTTTGTTTACGTGACCCGCGCCTTTAATAAATCTTATCGTGGCAACTCCTAGAAACAGTCCGATCTGTTGGCATCGTAACGGAATAAAACCAATTTGATAAGCCAATGTCCACGGTTAGAAACCAAACGGCCGGAGATCAATCACCGGAAAATTTGGTCAATTCAAATAACAAATCCGATTTCTCACATGACAAAGATCAAATGAAAGGTGCTGGTATCTCAAACAACGGAACAAAGCCACCAGAGCATTTATCTGAGTTTTATTCGTTTATGAATAAAAAGTCGAATATTCCATATTCTCCAACATCCAGTAATTCATCAAGGAAGTTTCCTCCTCAGGATGATCAAAAACTTCAAAGACAACCATCATTAAATACATTTACATCATTTTCACCTTCAGTGTTAGATCTTCCCAATATTGTGACGTCCAAAGACTTCAAAAGCAATATCAACACATACAACAAACTATTGGTCAAAGCCGCTAGTTTGAGGACAAGCTTGGTTCAAGTATCAGAGGCTGCTAATGAGTTCGGTCAGGCATTGGAAGATTGTATCAATGAGTGCCCAAAGGTCAATCATAGCAAAACTGTTAGTGATGGGTTGATAAATGCCGGTGGATTACAATACATGATAGGAAGTAATCAGCAGATACTAAGTCGTTTGATCAGATCTAGCTTCGAAGAGCCTTTAGCCAGAGAATTGGCAAAATTACAAGAAGAGTATGATTTGAATCATGGCTTTTATCAAAATGAAGTCAAGCAAAAGTCAGCAGCATTAAGACAGAAGGAATTGGAGAATTTGAAATTGTCCAAGCAAAAAACAAGGAATTTAAATATTTATAAAAGTAACTTACTTAATTTAACCAATCAATTGGAAGAGATTGATAGGCTCAAATATGATTATTATCATGAAATCAATTCAATGATTGAACGATTTAATCTGGAACAATTATTAATTAGAACAGGTTCTTTAGTACGAGCTCAATTGGAAATATTCGAGGGTGTCGCCAGAAAAGGATGGTCTGGAGGTGGATTGGATGAGTTACTAGAAGTGTCTCCTGATTTATTTGAATCAAGTGACGAGTTTGACGATTCTACGCACCAAGAAGAACACAATGACAGATTTGGATTGGATAAAAGTATATCTGTTTCTACTTTAAAGCAAACGAATGATGAACATGATAGACGCGAATCTAACATTGACAAGGAAGTTGCTGAAGTGATAAATGTAAATGACGAGGATGATTACAATGATGATGAAGCTACAGCTGAAACAGTTCGAATAAATTCGGGACAACTGAATTCACCACCAACTGAACATGATCGAGAAAAAGAAACGTTCTTTTCAAAAATAACGCCGAGTTTAAATAACAAAAAACATTTTGATTCGGAGGGACATACGGATGAATCATTTTCTTTACCAGTTGTCAATACTTCATCATTATTGGGACTGAGGCATAGATCAGATAATGAAACATCCCCAGAATCGGCGGTGGACCATACAAACATTCTAGATGATTTAGACGATTAATATGTATTGAGTACATAAAATTAAATGGAATCTTACGAGAGTAATATCAAGTTATAGAATTGGTAGCAATAATTAATGGCTCATCTTTGGTGATAGAGACGGAATCTGTTTTTGATCTTGATGGATCGTGCCTAAAACTTTTCATTGGCTTTAAACCCCATTTTCTAAGCATTTCATTATCTTCATCCCAACCATTGCACATAGTAGTTAACATTTTTTCACCAGTAAAAATTGCATTGGCTCCACACATGAAGCATAAAAATTGTTCATATTCTTTCATAGTATATCTTCCAGCAGATAATCGAATGATTGATTCAGGCATGATTAAGCGGGCAGTAGCAATTGTTCTTAATATTTGATCGAATTTCAATTTACGTTTGGAATCTTGGGGCAAGCTAGATATTTCTTGTTCCATAGGAGTACCTTTTATCGGGACCAATCTATTAATTGGTAATGATTCCGGATGTTTCTCCATGGTGGCCAAAGTGTGTAAGAAAGAAATGTGATCCTCTGCAGTTTCTCCCAATCCCAATATTCCTCCAGTACATGCTTTAATCCCAGCTTTTTGAACATTCTTTATAGTTTCCAATCTATCATCAAACGATCTAGTGGATATAACTTTGGAATAGTGTTCTCTTGAAGTGTCAATATTGTGATTATAAGCAGTGAGTCCTGCGTCTGCCAACTGCTTGGCTTGATTTTCATCAACCATCCCAAGAGTTACGCAAGTCTCCATGCCTAATTCGTTATTAATTCTAGAGACCATTTCAGATATTTTCTTCAAACCTGATTTTCTTCCATGCATATCTCTCCAAGCAGCACCCATGCAAAATCTGGTAGAACCATTTTCTTTTGCAATTCTTGCCTTTTCCATTACTTCGTCAATCTTGATTAATTTTTCAGCTTGAATACCAGTATTATATCTAGTAGATTGAGCACAGTATTTACAATCTTCAGTACAACCACCTGTCTTAATTGACAACAAAGTGCACAATTGCACTTCTTGAGGGTCATGGAATTTCCGATGATGAAGCTGGGCTTCATGAACTAAATTCAATAACGGGGTTTCATAGATCTCTTGGATTTGCTTTTTAGTCCATGAGTTAATAGGCACCAAAGTAGACTTGGCAACATCAATTGCTTTCAAATTTGGAATAATAACAGATTGGGTATCTATATTAAAATTAATCGAAGAATCAACTTGCGCAGTTTTAATGGCTTGAACAGTCTTTGATACATTGAACCACAAACTAGACCTTGTACCAAATGCTCTTCTATAATTAATTAACATGTCAATGATTGGATTAACTCGAGATTTCAAAAACTATTTATTTGCGCTGATTACGAATCGTTTATTTTAAGCAAATGAATTACTGCAAAATCGCATGGCTCCGTACTCCGTACTCCCTTGAATCATCCGAGTCATGCTATGATTAAGGACTAGGATGATTCAAACGCACTTAGTCATCACGAGATATGTTCTTAGTTTAGGGCTTGCGCCCTAAGTGCCGCTTTAGCCCAATTTCTCTGTTCTCATTTCTCACTTTCCTGGGATATGCACGACGTCTGGTCGCATCGGCGGTGAAAAGTATATATCTGAAAATTAGAGACTTTTTTCTTCTATCAACAATAATAGAAATGGCTCCAATTGTATGTATACTAAACAACAGATAAAACAGGATCCCTTTGTACGGGTTGGTGAAGAGTTTTATTACACCAGTGGAAAGAATTTTTTTTGGAGAATCAGCAATGACCTCCTTTTTTTTTTGATGAAGCATTCTAGATACTTATAAAACCTAAACGCAAACCCGTCCCTGGGCTATGCTGTCTTTATCTAGAGTGCACTTGTGCATTCGCCGATAATAGTGCGGTAGGCTAACCGGGATAGACCTCCAAGAAAGCTAAGGCTGCTAAGAAGTTCGTCGTCGACACCTCTGCTCCAGTTGAAAACGGTGTTTTTGACCAAGAAGGTTACGTCAAGTACTTGGTTGAACACATCAAGGTCGAAGACATCGTCGGTAACTTGGGTGATGACATCTCTGTTTCTTCTGAAGGTAACAAGGTTGTTGTTGTTTCCAACGCCAAGTTCTCCGGTAAGTACTTGAAGTACTTGACCAAGAGATACTTGAAGAAGAACCAAATCAGAGACTGGATCAGATTCGTCTCTGTCAAGCAAAACCAATACGCTTTGCAATTCTACTCCGTCGCTGACGAAGAAGAAGAAGAAGACGAAGAATAAATTATTTAGTTAGTTTCGTGCTAAATAAATAGTTTATATCTGGTTTTTGTTATGATTTTATATGGGTTTTAGGGTAATTAATGTATCTGCTTAATAAACTAAGATGCTTGTAATATGTATGGAGGAGTTTATGTAGAATGGAACGGATGGATAATTTCGTGGGTGATACATTCTAAAAATCACTCTCGCAAAAAATGATGTAGAGGGAGCTTACTTTTAAACTTGATGCAAATAAAACTCTAATTGCAGATAGGCCAGGAAGTTGGGAATCATATTCACCGTTATTTACGATTTTCTTAAAAATTTGCAGTTTATCAAGTAAAATTCAATGCTGTTTTTTGAATAATAAAGACATTGAAGTGATTGTTTATCCAATGAAAAGTACCAGCCTCACAATATGTTACAAGGTAAAGATAGTGAATTTAGAGACAAATGGTAAGCAAAATTAGATAGAAAACGTGTTTTATTCCGGAGATGGTAAAATGAGTTTAAGCCGTTCGTGACAACATTGCGATTAATAAAATCGGTGCTCCAAATTCAAAACAATTAAAGAGTTTAAATCGGAACTATCCCTTCATGTAATTATGGTTGCCGATCTGCCTACCACATTCCTGCGAATTGTGTGGTCTGCTGTGTAGTTTCGATTTGGGATGTTTTTTTTTTCACATCTGTGTATTCTCTGAGTACGGAAAGATTATTTTCCTAGACTGACATGTGAGAAATCCGAGCGCGTTGGTTGCGAGGGAAAACTCGAGTGGGAGCCCGTAATTTTAAAAATATGACCACGATGGTGTTGTTCGATGTTGACCACGGAAGAATTATGAGAAAACGACGCTTACGAAGATGATATGAGAATGTGGGGATCTTTTTTTTGTCTGTGTATTTATTATTTTTATTTTTATATCTGTGTTTTTTTACATCTGTTTATTTACTACGTACTAAACATAGAGATAGTGGATGTTGGAGGGAATACCTCCACGTACGAACATTAGCTATCAAGCCAGATAGTACGCAGTATGTGACTCAAAGAATTCCTTACCAAAAGAGTCTTTACTACCCACTAAAACCCCCGTAAGGTTGCAAAAGAAATAAGTGAATAATGGTCGTGCAAGACCCAAAAAATCGACGAATCGAGAAACGAGAGAAGCACGAATAACTGCGCTGGTATTTCGCAAGATTTTTTCTTCTAATAATTCGGGCGTGTGGTCTAGTGGTATGATTCTCGCTTTGGGCGGACATTTCAGTACACTGAATTGACTAACAAACATGCGAGAGGCCCTGGGTTCAATTCCCAGCTCGCCCCAATTTTTTAGATTAAGTTTCGTTCAAAAGCTATGACTGCGGTCATGGTCAGTAGTGTCAGGTTCATGATCAATAATCCCTATTTGCTTTTTGCTTTATAGAAACGCATTGCTTGGTTCAATAATGACAGGTTCTGCCGGAGATACCGTTGGTTTGAAGCTGCATTAGCATCAAGGTGATTGGGTTGATGAAGGAATGGGTGATAGGACTACAATATGCGGGGAACGATGCATGGACGTATTACTTGGAATGAAACACAAACAGGAGATCCGGTATTGATCTGTAAATTGCGAACCAGCGATATATCCGCAATCTAAAAGTAAACAAGGAAAGCTTCCCCATTTTGTTCTAAAAGGGTAAGGGTAAAGGAGAAAGAACAGCAGATCTGGTGATTCCACAGCGGGGTTTAGCGGATCACCCAATAGAGAGAGGCCATTTGGCTTTTAGCAAAGTATTTGGGACAACAAGGCATGATGCATAGCGTTTCTTATGTAGTCAGGCCTCCGAGATGTGGGGTAAAAAGAAGTTTTATGGTTATGATTGCAATCAAAAAATGCAGCGAACAAGTATTGATGCGAGAAAAACACTCAACGGCACCTTTAGCAGGGTGATGATGGAGGCTGCGCGAGTGATGATGGATACCTGGTTACTAACAACATGCTATCAGCTACAAAACATAAATGACTGGTGTAATAAAAAGATATTTAGTTAAAGAGAAGAACTGAAGAATCCGGGCTGGCCCTGCACGCAGGGAATGTATGCGTGACATCTTAACTAGAGTGGAGAAGCAGCGATGAGAGATGCAACTGGAACTGGTGTAGGAACGAACGCGAACGGCGCCGAATCTATGATGACTGGATTGCTTGGTGGTGTAAAATTTTTAAGCTGGATTTGAGTATGTTGGCAATGGCGTCGCCCCCAAACTTTGGGGGAACTCACCATTCCAATGGTCTAAGTAGTCTAATTGATGTTGTTGTACATCTTGTGTTTGAAGGACGACACCAAGATGTTGTAGTTGTAAACAAAGTCGTTGGAGAAATTCACTAGCAAATCACTAAAAATCAACAACATCATCGAGATGTTGATCACATAGTAAATCACTGTATCTAGCATCAAATAACACAGCTCAAACGTGTTAGAGAGCATATTCATCAATGCTGCAAATAACGCGTGCACTGGTGCTAATAACTTCATGATGGGGGATGATTGAATAGACCGGATGTTATGATGGTGGGATGGATGGTGTTGGTGGATGATGGATGGTTTATATATGGAATTATGCTTGCAGCACACTCCTTGTGTGACACGGGACTGTACAGTGCATTCCCCCCATCTGGCTGTACGACAGCAGCTCTATACAATATGCGTCATTGCTGAGTACCTGGCACCGGAGCGGCGGCGGCAGCAGCGGTTATGTCCGCAGCCCTGTGCAGGGAGGGAGTGGTGGGGGACACGTCCCCCAAATTCCTGCACCAATCCCAAAGCGGTTATCAGCCTTTAACGGGTTGGAAACGAGGGGCACAGGCGGGACAATTTCTTGGCCCGTTTAGGAATATGACATAATAGCTCCTGGTCCGTCCGTGCAAACAGCAACGTCATTCAGTTCTAGAACCATATTTCATTTACTTTCTGACATGTGCATGCAGATAACGTCCGGAGGGCTTCTTTGGCTCGTGATATTTGCCTGGTGAATCTTCTCTTGCCAAAACACCAAACAATCATTGACGAATTGGTGTGCTACATGTCCACAAATTATCATATGCACTTTTGTAACTGGTATCGCTTATCAACGGCCACATCTTTAATATAATAATAATAATAATAATAATCATAATAATAATAATAAAGAGTCTCGACAATAATGTGGGTTGTTCAAAGACACTTGTTCGCCAGATTAGATAATGCCATAATAAGGGGCTGTGGCCCACGGATATATCCCTGTTATTAGTACGTCTAGAACATCGTTGCACCATCCTACAGTGTAAAACTCTATTAAAATTTGAAATACAAACGATTGAAATATGCACACTATTTGCTTATTTGGACAACTCAGATTTGACCCATCCTTCTAAGCCCCCCTTGACAATAATATCCTGCAAGTTGGTACCTAATTCACCAACCTTTTGGTTCAAAATTAAGTTGCCTTCAGCATCGGCAACATAAACCTGCGCGGTGGTAACATCCCACTTTAAGTACCATCCGGTACGAATAGTTAATTCGTTGGAGCCTTGGTATTTTTCTCTCAACTTATTAATTAAGTCTGGAATTTCCAATGTTAACAAAGCGTTATTAATGGAATTCCTGGAGAAAATGTTACCAAAAGATCCAGCAACAACCAATTTCATGCCACGGGCCAAAATACAGGTGGCAGCTTGTTCTCTGGAAGATCCAGTACCAAAGTTGAATCCAGAAACAATAATGTCTCCTGGTTGAGTCTTGGAATGAAATTCTCCATCGTAGTTTTCCATACACACTTCAGCCATTCTTTCCTTGGTAACATCGTCCTGATAGGTGTATTTACCTGGATAGATACCATCAGTGTTGATGTTGTCAGCATTACAAAGAATCAATTCTCCTTGGATGGACTTAGGGAATCCTTCAAGGACTTCAACACCTGGAGCTTCTCCATCTTCCGAGGTAGATTCAGTTTGTGCGGTTGGAATAGTCAAAGATTTGACAATTTCAGGGTTGGTTGGAACAGGGTTTCCTTGTAATTCTTCAGGTCCACCAATCTTACCCAAAACTGCAGAGGCAGCAACCACTTCTGGCGAAGCCAAGTAAGCCAAAGCATCCTTTGAACCCATTCTTCCCTTGAAGTTACGGTTGGTGGCAGAAATACCAACTTCTCCTTCCGTCAACAATCCAGCACCCAAACCGATACATGGGCCACAACCGGCTGGCAATGGCACAGCACCTGCGTCGATAATGTCTTGCCAAGCTCCAATAGCTTCAGCATCCTTTTGCACATTGGAAGAGGCAGCAGCAACGTAGAATTCAACACCTTCGGCAACCTTATGTCCCCTGATGATATCAGCAGCTGCTTTAATGTCACTCAATCTAGAGTTGGTACAAGAGACCAAGTAAGCCTTGTTGATCTTAATATTTTGGTTGGACAATTCATATAAAGAAGTAGAGACCTTGACAGAATTTGGACCTGAAACGTATGGAGACAATGAAGCCAAGTCAACAACCAAATGCTTAGCATAGACAGCATCTGAATCAGATTCGAGCTTATTGTCCACCAATGCCTTGATAGTATCTTGATTAACTCTTGGATGTGGCTGAGGTAATTTATTAATTCTTTCATTGTAAAAGTTGACCAACACATCATCAACTGGGAACAAACCAGAAAGAGCACCCCATTCGGTTGTCATATTGGCAATAGTTAATCTGTAGTCGACAGGTAATTTCGCAACACCTTCACCAGTGAATTCGATAGCGTGATTCAAAACTTCGTCATTGTTGAAAATACCACATAAGGCAACAATCACATCCTTTCCAGTAACACCCTTTGGAAGTTCGTTGATCAACTCAACCTTTGCTACAGGTGGAATCTGCCACCAGGTTTGACCAGTGGCCCAGATAGACGCAGCATCGGTTCTCACAATCGGAGTACCCAAAGACCCTATACCACCATAGGTATTGGAATGTGAATCGGATGCAACAGATAAGTTTAAGGGAAAGGCATACCCTTCTTCAATCATGATTTGATGACCAATACCTCTTCCAGCAGGGTAGAAATCGATTCCTTGTTCCTTGGCGAATTTTTCAATATTGGCATATTTCTCCAAGTTCTTGTCGGTTTTGTTTTGAACATCATGATCCAAGGTACACACGATCTGCTTGCGATCCTTGACCTTGGTGGCACCCAAACCCATGAACTTGGTGGCCACTGGCCATGAGTTGTCATGGGACATGCAATGAGCTGGTTTGATAGTGACATAGTCTCCACTATACACTTGTTTTCCTTCGGATAACCCTATGGAGTACTTCTGAACAATCTTTTCAGTCAAGTTCTGACCTCTGTGTAAGGTAGCTGTCGAGGACAACCCTCTAGATTGCAACCGAAAGAAACGCATGGTGGTTTGGCTGAAAAATTCACTTTTGAGTTTGATTTCTCCAGATTATGCGCCTAATGGATGAGTCAGACGCTCCGGAGCGCTTAACATTGGTCAACCGATAACGGTAATCAGCACAAGAGAGAGTGAGAAATAGACACGTGACGTGACGTCACGCGCGCAGTGGATGGAAAGTCAAGGTTTGGGTATGGATGCAATACCGGTAGATGGTTTTCATCAACGTGGTTTTGGCCATAGCGATTGCATCGTCCTATGTGCTCAGTATATACTTTCGGCAGCCTGAAAATATCCGGCTCAAGGACAGAAACGAACCGGAGGTCATCAGGTATCGGTTCAAACGAGTGACGTCAATTTGTGTGGGATGGCTTGTGATAGTACCAGTGATACTTCACCATTTTAGCGATGCCGAATATATTGACGTGTTTCGGGCATTTGGAGTGATTCCTGGGTTTGGGGCCGAGTCATTGGCCCAAGATTTGGTCAATATAGCAAAATGTGCCGGACTTATCTGTGTGTTATACGTGGGAGTGATTGTGGACTATTTATACCAAAAGCCATCGATTGGAGAGGACATTTCATCGGGGGTTTTCAGTCTCCATGGGTTTCGGGATCACATTTTCGCTCCGTTGACCGAGGAGTTGATCTATCGAAGCCTCATCATCACCGTGTTGGTTCAAGGAGGAATCGCAGCTACTAGTCGTCAGCTACTTTGGACCCCACTATTGTTTGGGATCGCTCATGTTCATCACGCAGTGGTTCTCATTCGCAATACCAAGTTACCGCCGGCCATGGTGATTGCCAATGCTGCATTTCAGACCATCTACACCACTGTTTTTGGGATTTTGGCCAATCATCTCTTTCTCAAGTACCAGAGCTTATGGTGCCCAACCATAGTCCACTCTATATGTAACCTTCTTGGATTCCCCGAACTCTCTGTTGAAGGCCCCCAAACCTACAAAATCACGTATTATTTATTGCTAGTCACAGGGGTAACTGGATTTGGTCGTCTAATTGAATTGTTTTGACCTCAATCGGGTTTCCTGGGCACGAGTTCGCATTACTCGCATTATTTACTATTTCAGCTCAAACATAACCTGTGACGTCTGGGCAATCGCGTGCAACTAGCCGAGCTGTTCTTAGTTAAAATTACTAATCTATATATACCGTTTTCCCGGATTATCGTTAGGCGTAGATTCACCGCCTTATTTTCGTGCTCCTCTATTGGTAATCACTTCCAACTCCCAGACAGCAGACCGCCGTATCCTCTTCCTCCTCCAAATATATTTGACGGGACTCCTTTATTTGTCCCCCACACACGACTTGCGTGTTGATTTGATCTATTATTCACCGACTCGTCTTGGGGCGATCTGTTCACGCCATTTTCAAGTCGTTCTAGAATTTCCACCCGTTTCTTCGCTCATTCCGTTGAGGCTCACATTTTCCAGCGCAAAACCCTGATCTACGCGCCCAACCTTCGTTTTGATTTCGTTGTCCTTCTTGTTTAACCACCACTATATTTCATGATTCAATTTGATTAACATGCCTCAGAATACCAATTATGAATCCGCTGTTCAGGATATAGAACAGGAAAAGAAAATGGTGGCCGCTTTAAAGCGGTTATCCATAGGGAACATGATGAGCTATGATCCAGACTTACCCATGGAAAATATGGACCAACAGATGCGTTATCAACAAGCCTTGGATGAAGCTTCTTCTCCTTCTAGCATATCCCCTTCCAACAGCAGTCCTTCCAGTCCTTCAAATACAGGCTCTCCCTTAAGAAGACGCTCCACATTGTCAAGAAGACTGTCTCTTAAAATCGAGCACCTCGATGACAATAGTAATGAATCTGATGAGTTTTTCGATGCTGAAGATAATGATCATATTTTTGATAGCTCCAACAACTTACTTTGGGTTCCTGCCAATATGCATCCAGAAGTAAATCCCGACAAATTCAAAATGCATGTCAAATCAGCAGTCGAAGAAATCATGGATCGAAAATTAAGTCGAAAGAGCACCTTATCTCGGAAGTCTTCTTTGAGTTCAACCACCAGTAATGAAGAGAATTCAGAATCTACCATCCAACCTTCAGAGGATCAAACTAAAGATGTCGAAGCTACAAAACGTGAATCTTTACATCAACAATCAAAAAGATTCAGTAATCCTTCATTGCGTGATTTAACCTTTGAGTTAGAAAAGTTGTCAAAGCTCGCAGGAATGGATGCAAATGACGCTGTCACTTTGGCCAGAACATTGTCCACATCTTCTTTGGGTTATACAGATGTGGAGAAATTGGCAATGGATGAATTAACTGCTTCTCCTCATTCCTCCCCTCTGCATTCCCCAAGAAGAAATAAAAGTAATAAGAGCATCGATGAATCATCGGATCAAGAAGAAGACGACGCCTCAATTGATCCCGACTCTCCAACTGCAAATAAACTGCATTACGTCTCTCGTTCAAATTCTAATGGAAGATCTCAACCAGTATCATCAACTTTACACTTACAACAAAGATTACAACAGCAATTTTTCCCCCAGGCCGATCATGATGTAAACCAATATCATACCCCGAAACATTCAGATCGTTCAGGTGCCGATTTTGCATTAAAAAGAAGCAGAAGACCAGATTACAGAAAACCAGTATCTGGTGGAAGCCTTTCATTATCCTCAGGATCCAATTTGCAGAATTCAAAGCATGGAAAATTAGCAGAATTGAGAAGCAATTTAAACGCAAGCTTCGGAACTGATGTCATAGGTCAAAAGGAAGGTTATTCAACCAAATCATCTACTACCCATAAAAGCTTTGATAAAAAGAGCTCTCGTGATTCCCAATTGTTATTCAGTTACAGAAATCCAAATGATCCTCCTTTACCAAAAAACCTTGAAGGTTCCCAAACAACCAAGAAAGCCATCAATAGCACTGGTTCTCCATACCCAGCTACTGCATCATCGCATCCCGTTGAAGATCAATTTACTCCTAAATACAGTAACCAAAACTTAACGGCCAAAAGAATTTCTAGAATCAAGTCCATCCAGTCTGGACTTGAAATAGACAAAGCTAGACCTCGTCAAGCTCCTCCAACTCAACCTTACCCCAATTCGGATTTGAACTATGTTCCTTCTAGTTCTTCTTCAAAGCATAGGTCTCACAACCCACAACAGCATGAATCCTCCCAACCTCAGTCTCAACATCGTCGTCGCCATCATCACAGATCGGACAGAGATCCTAGTCCATTGGAAATTCCTCAATTGGATGAAAAACGTACTAGGCGTCATCATCGTAGCCATAAAAAGACAGAATACCAAAACTCTTTGCATCAACCATACGTTACTACTCCTTCCGTGAATGAAAAATCACAGCAGTTAAACCAGAATTTGGATTTATTGAGGTCGGAAATCAATGAGTTTAAGGAAAGTTTAAATAAAAATGAATCCATCGGTTCTGACAGACACAAGAGCATTCCTCCAAGCCAGCAGGTGTCTTCCACTGATAACAAACGCGGTGCAACCAGTAATGATCCTAATGAAGACTTTAGCTTTGAGCTCAGCTATCAAGATATTAGCTATGAGGATACTTTGGGTATTGAAAAGGAAGTTTTGGATGAATTAGGTAGGAATAAATCTCAAAAATCGAATATTCTTGATTCGCAAAATGTGATTTTGGATGAAGTGGACAGAAATCTTCAATCTGAACCAGTCCAAGCACAAGTACCCAACACCACATCAAATCAACGCCATCATGGCGATAAAGATGTACCTAAACAGAGGTATCAAAATTCTCCATTCGTGGATCAAAAGGCTCTGGCACAACGTCAACATCCTAATGAACCTAATGCTTATGCACAGAAACAGAACGTGAAAGAGGGTGGTATTCCAGCTCAAAAATCAAACCTTCAATCTCCTCCCAAGAGATACAGACACCAAGCTTCTAACCTTGATATTCACGAAAAGACTCCTACCAAAAACCCTATTTCACAACATATACAAGGGATTACAGGAAAAGACAATTCTGAATCTCCTTATCCATCTCCAAATATCGTAGATCACAATCACATTTCCCAATCTAAGCAAAAGAGACTTGAAGAACAATTACATCAAATTGAGTTAGATGAAGAAGAAGTTCAGCATTTGCCAAGGAACGAGAGTGGAGATATTGCAATTGAAATTGCTGAATCTACACCCAAATCTGAATCCGAGAATCCATTCAATCAAAAGGTTTCAATGGAGAGTCAAAAGAGCCAGCCTGTATCCAAGAAGTCTATTGATAATGTTATTCCTCCAATTTCAGAAACCGACACTTCTGATGAATCAAGCTTGGAGACCTCACCAAACAAGGGTGTTGGAAAAAAGAAGTCATTTGGAATTTTACCTAACAACTCAAACAATGTCGTGGATGGAGGCAATAAGAGTCCTACTAAGAAATTAAAAAAGAAGAAGTCATGGCCATGGTTGAAGGAAAGATCGGTAAGTCTTTCATCGGCCGAGGTTAGCAATTTGCCAATTGTCAATGAAGCCACTTCGCCATCTAGATCAGTTTCAACTCCCGAAGTGTTTAACAGACAAGAGGATGAAGAAGTAAAGCTCAAACAGAAACCAGGTGTTGAGGGCAAGGAGAACATGATTAGTAAATTATTCAAGAAGAAGAAGCCTACAGTACAATCATCTAGTACCTCTATTAGTTCCGTTGAATCGAAGGATTCTGGAGTGATTGTTGATTACGATTCTGATAGCGAATCTAAAAAGCATGGAAAGAAAACGAGTGGAGGTATATTTAAGAAGAAGAGTAAGGCCAAGCTTGTTGAAAGAGAACTTCGAGATGATGATCATGAAAGTTTGATCGCTCAAGTTAGTGAGAAAGCAGGATCAAATCGTCATAAAGAAGAGGAAGAAGAAGGAGAAGACGATGGAGACGAAGGAAGAGAACTGACTAAAACCAAGACCGCCAAAGCATCGAAACAAGAGAGCCTTGCATCTCCTGTTGAGGATATCACAATGAGTGAAGCAATGGACAAGCAAGAATCCAAAGAGAAGAAGAAAAAATCGAAATATAGAAGAAAGTCTAATGAGAAGAAAGAAAGAGAAGACAAAAAAGACGCTCACGCAGATCAAAACCAAGAGAATCAAATAGATGATAAGCCCAAGACAACTCTTGACGTTCAAGAAAAATTAAAGAAATCAATCAAGAGAACGTCCAGGGCAAATCAACCTATTGTGTTTACCGATTCGGCGTTTGGGTTCCCGTTGCCACCACCATCTCAATCTACATTGGTCATGTTGGATTATCGTTTTCCTGTTCATGTTGAAAGAGCTATCTACAGATTATCGCACTTGAAATTAGCCAACCCCAAAAGATCTCTTCGTGAGCAAGTTCTCTTGTCCAATTTCATGTATGCATACCTTAATTTGGTTGATCATACGTTACATCTTGAACAGCAATTAACCAACGAAAATTCCCAGGACGAAATGGATGAAAATCCTGATAAAGATATGGTATTTGCTACTGACGACAATATGCTCATAGAAGAGGATAATATCGACGAAATTGATGATAGCGAGCTCGTACAAAATGGCGATTCTATCCCCATCGATTTGGACATTGCAGATATCGAAAATATGAATTCAGGCATAGCAGTATAGCCTGGAGTTGCATTGTAATATACATTACTAAAACCCACGTGATACACACATGTAGAATTATTTGTATAAAAGTAGCTCAATATTAAAACAATCCGAGTTAATTCTATACCTGGCTATCTGTTCGTTTTCTCCCTATCTAATTTTTAACTCTTTTCTACTCATTCTATATGACATGTCCTCGGCTAGAACGTTTCGGGAATCGAGACGATGCTAACGCGCAGACCCTGGAATCACGTGCAAACAAATTTTCAAGATAAACATTAATCGTGTCAGGCCACCGGATCAATCTACCCACTATAAATAGAGTTACCGGCACCACACTCCCCAAATATTAATCAGTATAAATGGGAAAATCGTTACCTTTATTGTCTGCCTCTGTGGTCAGCAAACACAACACCGAAAAGGATTGTTGGGTTACGTTATACAACCGTAAAGTGTACAATGTTAGTGAGTTCTTGGAAGAACATCCGGGAGGAGGAGACATCATTATTCCATATGCTGGTAAAGACATCACCGAGATAATGGCAGATACCATTTCCCACGAGCATTCCGAGAGTGCTTACGAGATGTTGGATGATGGGATGTTGGTCGGCTACTTGGCCACTGAGGAAGAGGAAAACGAGTTATTGAACAATAGAAACCGTACTGCGGTGGAGGTGAAGTTGAACGAACAAAACGTCGACTTGTGTGAGTTTCATAACGAAGTACCTGCAGCAGAAGTTCTTTCGATTCAAACTGATTTCACGGAAGATGCAAAGAAACATAAATTCCTTGACTTGAACAAGCCTTTGCTTATGCAAGTGTTTTTCGGAGGGTTTTCCAAGGAATTTTACTTGGACCAGGTCCATAGACCAAGACATTATGGTAAGGGTTCTGCACCTTTGTTTGGAAACTTTTTGGAGCCACTTTCTTTGACTCCCTGGTGGGTTGTTCCAGTGATCTGGCTTCCATGTAACTTTTATATCTTTTACGTTGGGTGGGTTAACCAACATAAGTTGATTGCTTTCAGTTTCTGGGTTTTGGGTCTTTGTGTGTGGACTTTGGTTGAATACTTCTTGCATAGATTTATTTTCCATTTGGACGGATACTTGCCCGACCACCCAGCGGCTTTGACCTTACACTTTTTGTTGCACGGAATTCATCATTACTTACCTATGGATACCAAGAGATTGGTTTTGCCTCCAACTTTGTTTATTTTGTTGGCTTATCCATTCTACAAATTGGTGTTTAACCTTTTCCCATTCTACATGGCTTGTTCTGGTTTTGCTGGAGGTACTCTTGGTTACATCATGTACGATGTGACTCACTACGTTTTGCACCATACCAAGTTGCCAAAGTATTTCGAAGATTTGAAGACATACCATTTGGAGCACCACTACAAAAATTACGAAATGGGATTTGGTGTCACCAGTCGATTCTGGGATGTCATTTTTGACACCGAAATCACAAGCACTTTTGAAAAGAGAAAGTAAATTTATGTGTTACGCAAAATAAGAATATTTGTTAGGGAGGGGATTATGTTTGTTTTTTTGATGTATATAGCTTATACTATATGGATCGGTCCTAATAATGTTGATTGACCTAGATCTATCTCCAAAGGGAGAAATGCATTTTTTATATAACGTTTTTTGTAATTTAAAAATCTTAATTGAAATCTTCTAGAATGTAGGCATTTCCATCAAGCTGGTTGGATCCATAAGTCAATGCAGTCTCTTTGATAAAGTCAATATCTCCAGACTTTATGGCAACTTTGATATCTCTTGTAGCCTTTTGATCATTCTCTCCCCACGTCATATTATTTAATCGTTTTTGAACATCAAGTCTTCCCATAAACATCGTTCGATAATCTTGATTGTCTTTGACACGTTGAATTCTTTTAGACAGATGCACTTTGGCCAAATCCTGATGGCGCTTTTCCGGGAACCTGCTTATGTATTCGTTCACATCGAATTTATCATCATAAATTACCCCTTCAGTATCAATGTATTTTTCATGATCTCCTTCTTCTATCTCATCATCGTCTTCATCTTCAAACTCGTATGGATACTTAATATTCTCAAACATTTCGTCACATGCATTATACAAGCTTGCATACTTTTCAGGTTTATAACTTGAATATGGAGACTCCATTGCAGTTAAACCCGAAAGTAGCATTTGTTGCCAATTAATTGCTCTTTTATTTCCCTTTGGGAACTGTCCTCTGGACAAGGTTTTTGACACAACTGAATTCAAGGTTTGATCCACTTTAAATGCAATTTGCTTGCTTAAGTCTAGAACTGAATTGGACGAAATATCTGGAGTTACTGTTATCTCATCTTTCCATCCCTCTTTAGCTTTCATTTTTTTATGCTTTGCTATTATTTTAGCTTCTATTAAACTGGCAATTTCATTGATCAAATCCGATTTACTATTGGAAAATTCTTCCACATAATTGATTTTGGAAATATTCTTATGATGATCCCCTCTATTTAAGCTCACCAGGATCTTAGGAATAGTTTGGCCATTGTTTTCAGTATCTGAATCATTATCCAGATCACTAACTTCATCTTCACTGCTACTGCCTTCATCGCTAGACAGAATGGTAGCTTCCTTCTCTATTAATCCAGAGACTCCTGTTATTTGTTGGTCTTCTTCCTCTTCAGTTTCGACATCACTTTCTTCGTCACCTTCACTTTCCGAACTGGTTTGAGCTTTATAACTCTCATCTAGTACGTCATCGTCGTCGTCACTCTCATTTGAAGTGGAATCTGTGCTGGTCTTGTTCATACCATCATCACCATTGGTCTGATCAACCTCCATATCGTGGTTTTCAACCTCCTTATCTTGGTTTTCAACAGGTATATCACTGTTAACCGTAGCTTGAATTCTCTTTGCTTCTTCTGCTCTTTGAGTTCGAGCTAATCGTGTCTGTTTCATCTGCTCTCTGGTCATTCCATACATTCTAATATACGATGCTTCATCTTCTCGAATTTGTATCTCTCTCAACTTTGCAAAGTCAACATCAATGTCATGCTCATACTCGTCATTTGTCACCACAATATCTGCATAATTCAACGAGTTCTTCGGTATTGGAACTTGATCAACTGGTAATGGCCAACCTGCCCATGACAGCTTTGGAAACAATGGGTTGATTCTGTTTAAGAGTATGCTGGAGTATAAATGGATGGCCAAGTCTTGTCTGTAATCCGACTCGAGGGCTTCTAGAATGTCTTTTCGTTCATTTGAAGAAGACATCTTGGTCTGTCACCATCACAAAATCATCGCATTTGTTGCAATTGCGAAATATGTGAGACATGATATTTCGGAGTGATTAAAGTGGTTTACCGAGGTAAGGCAATTATGTGGAGTAGTATACATGGTTAGCTTTAGAAAACTGATATTAGAATAGAAAAAGGACTTATATGTAAAAATATGATCCTTTTGTTATTAGTGGGAATTAATTGAATTGACGAATTGAATAGGTAATTTGATATTAATATGAATGCAACTATGCTAGAATCATTGCAGATTCTTTGAAAGAGTTCAACGAGTATGTTAATATTAAATCTCTCAGGTTTCTTCCAGTTTTGTTCCACTTTTCTTCTAGTTTCCTTCTTTGGGGGAGAAAGACTTCCTTTTGGAGCTCTGTTAACTATAAAGTACCGAGAACATAGAGCATATGAAATGGAGCAATTGATTCAACAATCGACTCTTAATACATTTTCATCTCTAAGATAAGTCTAC
Organism: Suhomyces canberraensis; assembly: GCA_003706525.2. Taxonomy (NCBI): domain Eukaryota; kingdom Fungi; phylum Ascomycota; class Pichiomycetes; order Serinales; family Debaryomycetaceae; genus Suhomyces; species Suhomyces canberraensis. Next base: position 745,577 of record PPLP02000002.1, read on the forward strand.
TGCGATGATTTTACAGATTTTAATGCGGTGGTATGGAGTCCTCAATTGTTTTATGTCAATAGCCTTCACTTTGAATTCTCGGTGGTTGCGGACTTGTGGGAATTTTAGGAATTTCTATCTAAATTTGCAATTACTTTACAAAAATGAGATTCAATCCAAACTGTTCTATTTACTAGGACATACCAACTAGATTCAACCTTCGCATAGTTACCAGGATATGGAATTGTTGCTAATACACATAGGAGCAGGAAATCATTCGAAACTGAAGAGTAATGATTACTCGAAGTTAATACGTCAAGCACTCTCTAGGAGAGATTTTGTTGAAGCTTCCAAAGTGATTGAGTTATCTAAGCTTACCAATACGGGGTACGGCTCATCATTGAACTATTTGGGGGAAGTGGAATGTGATGCTAGCTTTATACGACATATTGGGCAGACAATTGAGATGGGAGCATTTGTTGGTTTGGAAAGCAGCTTATATCCAATGTCTGAAACGATTAAAAGATACGAAAAGATCTGGGACACCTACAAAAAATTGAATGCTTTTGGATTGAGTAAGCCTGTTTCGTTATCAGACAGTTCATACAAGAAAATGGGACATTCAACAGATACGGAATTACACAATCTAGTTCTGCCACAGGCAAAGAAGTATTATGATGCCTATTTTTCCAAACTAAAGGAAGTAGAAATGCAAGATTTACAAGATTTGAAAGAATCAGTACCAGATATTTCAGATACAATCGGAGTTTTGCAGATCAAAGATGGGAATACTTCGATAGGAACATCATCAGGAGGGAATTTCTTCAAACTTCCAGGGAGAATAGGATGTGCTGGAATAATAGGAGCAGCTATTGATTTCCAACAAAGAGGAGATATAGAACTAAGCTGTATGTGTAGTGGGAATGGTGAGGATATTATCATAATGAAATTAGCACATGAAATAGTCAACCATGATTTCACTGAAGATGATATTGCTCAGGAGCTATCAGAATTTATACAACAGATTGGCAAACGACATAGAACATTTGCGGTTGATTCCAAAGGCAATGCAATAATTTACGTTGGAGTGGTATTGATAATTCATAACATAACCACGAGCCAGAAAAAACTAATTTTTTGTCACTCTACAGAATCTTTTTACTTTGGATATAAAGTAGATGGCAACTCACTGCAAATCATGAAAAGTAAACTTCCATCTCCAGAAAAGGCAGGGCATGTGTTTGCTGCAGGGGAATGTAGAATATAACTACTTCTATATTACCAAAAGATATATTAAATATACACTGTTAACACGATAAGATTAATTTAGCATTATTATTTAATCTAAACTCAACTTACTTAACGGGAGGTAGCGTGGACTTTTTGGAAAGCACCCTTTTGTTGTTGCTTAGAGACGGTGTTCTTGGCACCGGTAGCAGCAGACTTAGCCTTTTCAGCCTTTCTAGCAACCTTAGAAGCCTTCTTGGATTCCTTGTCCTTGGCCAACTTGTTTTCTCTGGCAGCCTTTCTGTCAGCTGGCTTCAAGGCTCTTCTTTCCTTGATCAATTCCAAAGAAGCACCGACAATGGCTCTTTGACTCTTGACGGACTTTCTGGATCTTCTCTTGGAGGTTTCTTCAGAGATACCCTTCTTGTGTTGTCTTCTGTACAAAACAGTCCAAGCAATTCTTCTTGGGTTCTTTCTTTGGTGGAATAAAGAAGCGGATTTGGAGGATTGGAATCTGAAGATCTTGGAGTCTCCTCTGATGAACAAAGTACCTCTACCTGGGTAGATCTTAGAACCGGAAAAGGAATCAATTTCAACCTTCATTTTTAACTAGATGTTAGTATTAAGATTCTATGGTTTTTTTTTGTTCATGGCATCATTTGGACAGCTTGGGATTTCACAACTCAAATTATGGATTTTGTTCTAATATGATGATAATATTGGAGGGGGATACCTTCTACCTTCTCTTATGATACATGAACCTTCTTATGACGGTGTTTAGGTACATACCTATTCGTGGTTACTGACCAGAAAACAGTAAGAAATTTTTTCAATTTTTACCTCCAGACTGCCAGTCGCACCGCGAGCACACAGTCAGTGACGTGAGACAGAGGAGTGCACGTGACGGGCAAAGTGCGTAGGGGGGCAGGGTGAGGGCTCAGGAGCAGGGAGAGCGCGGAAACGGACTATCTGCAGTGCTGGTCCCAGAGAAATGTAGACCGTATCATGTGACTACTGTGACTGTCTTTTTTTCGCGAAGAATCGCAATGGGCCGCAGGATCCATCATAAAATTTTCCAACTATATCATACTTCTTCTTTATCCAGACCGGAGTGTAAAACATATAACGCAGAGATGGTCAGTATACTTTAGTGCCGCTGGACGGCTGATGGTCGAAGACATCTTACTAACATAGCAGGCCCCAAAATCTAAGACTCAAGAAAACATTAACGCCAAGTTAGGTTTGGTTATCAAGTCCGGTAAGTACACCTTGGGTTACAAGTCCGTTGTCAAGTCCTTGAGAACTGGTAAGGCCAAGTTGATCATCATTGCCGGTAACACCCCAGTCTTGAGAAAGTCTGAATTGGAATACTACGCCATGTTGTCCAAGACTCAAGTCTACTACTTCCAAGGTGGTAACAACGAATTGGGTACTGTCTGTGGTAAGTTGTTCAGAGTCGGTACCTTGGCTATTTTGGATGCTGGTGACTCTGACATCCTTTCTTCCATCAACTAAGGTTGCTGTATGCATTCGTGTATATTAATAAACTAATAGATTGGATTTTACTGTAGTGAAAAATTTATCCATGTAGAATTATACCGATGAGTCTAGTGAAAATTATAGAATAGGGTGAGGTTAGCGATGGGATGGGATTGTTTTCATACCCAAATAGAGTCAGATCAGCGATGAGATGAGTTTGCGGGGGTTGATTCAACCCATCTGCCCTAGCAGATTGCAAACTAACTAATATCAAGGAGTCATATCATATTCTGGTCAAGTATCATCTTCGAAGAATCACCTTTTTTAATTATTCACAGCTCTACTCTGTACCTAGTAACGTAACCCATATAATTTATTGATTCTACTCTATTATTAATTCCCTTGCATTTGATCCAATTGTCTTTCCAACAGTTTTATTTCTGCTTCCTCTTGTCGTATATATTCATCAATATCCAATTCTTCATCATCATCATCATCTTCTTCTTCATAACGTGTTTGTTCTTTGTTGGACTTTATAGGACTTCCAATATCACTGTAATTAATATTCAATATTGTTAACTGCTTCTTTTGGTCATCGATTTCTGATTCTAATTGCACACATTGGTTAGACAACAAATTGTACTCATTTTGACTCTTGACTACTTTATCCACTATGGAGCTTCTATTCGCAATCAAATTGGGGTATTTTTCAATAACTTCGAGTATTTGGGAACATATTCTATCCACATCATTTGTAGATTCCGGGGAGAAAAACAGATTGGCCAAGGACTTTCGCCTCTTTGGGGATCCTGTGCCTGTTATATCGATACCTGGAGTCAATTCGGGTAATTTTACCACGGTTTTACGCTCGTCTTGTCGAGCTCCATCTCCTTTGTACTGTCCATACTCATTAAAAGTCTGATCAATGTAGACGGACCTACCATCCACTCTTTCTGGTCTTACATCGGCATTGAGACGGGTGCTTGTTTCATGCAGAATCTTCGACTTGATATTTGTACGCGTCTGGCGCCTGGGTTTGGAGATCCTGTAGAGTGCACCTTCATCTATGGAGGGGTCTTTCAATAATGTGGTGATACTTGGCCGTTTTACAATTGCGTTTGTAAAAATACCAGGGGCATGGAAACGGAGTGACTGGATCGACTCTATTGACTGTTCTGTGCGATCTAGAAAGTAGTTAAGGGACGACATGTCTTGTTGCAGTTGTTGCAATGTTTGTTGATAGTTGAGGGTCGTGCGCGAGAGCACAAAATAAGGAAGATAACTGGGTATACTTAATAGCATTATTTATGGATTTAAAGTGTTTAAAGTGAAAGGTGTAAAAATTCCAACTAAATGTTACGATTATTAATATTTTATAATCAAGTATTGATCGTTATTGTGAAAACCAATAAAGGAGAATGTATAATTATCTAAGATACTTATATGGATTAAGAATCTGATTATTGAATACGTCAAGAATTCCCTATTTCAGTATCATAAGTTCCAGGCTTATAATCCGATATAATAACCAACTAATTTAAATCTTCGATGATTGAAATAATTTCAATACTCATATCATTATGTATAGTATCATCAGCACTTCACGTGACTGGGCATCTTCGCTACAATCACTTACTACCATGACTGTTGACCTTGATCAGTACGCCAAACCCGGCAAGAACTACTATCTTGCGTTGGGCCTAGAAGGATCCGCCAATAAAATTGGAGTTGGTATAATAAAGCAAAACTTGGGCCAATTATCATCCACCAATAGAGCAGAGGTATTGTCCAATGTCAGAGACACTTATATTACTCCACCGGGAGAGGGATTTCTTCCTCGTGATACAGCTAGACATCACAGAAACTGGGTGGTCAGAATCATCAAAAAAGCATTGATTGAGGCCAAAGTCCGTGGAACTGATCTTGATTGCATTTGTTTCACTCAAGGCCCAGGTATGGGTGCTCCATTGCAGAGTGTGGTTATTGCTGCCAGAACGTTATCCCAACTCTGGAACCTTCCATTAGTAGGTGTGAATCACTGTATTGGACACATCGAAATGGGTAGAGAGATCACCGGAGCAAACAATCCGGTGGTATTGTACGTTAGTGGTGGAAATACTCAAGTCATTGCATACTCCGATCAAAGATATAGAATTTTCGGAGAAACATTGGATATAGCCATTGGAAATTGTTTGGATCGATTTGCTAGAACATTGATGATTCCCAATGAACCTGCTCCAGGGTATAATATTGAACAAATGGCCAAAAAGGGGAAGCATCTCGTGAGTCTTCCTTATACTGTCAAGGGTATGGATTTGTCAATGTCTGGTATTTTGGCTAATATTGACCAAATTGCAAAAGACTTGTTTGGAAAAGCCAAACAGGTAAAGAGTAAGCAGCTTATAGACGAGGAGACCGGTGAACCAATCACTTCTGAGGATTTGTGTTTTTCATTGCAGGAAGTGTTATTTTCCATGTTGGTTGAAATCACCGAAAGAGCCTTGGCCCATGTCAATTCCAACCAAGTTTTGATAGTAGGAGGTGTTGGATCTAACGAGAGATTACAAGAAATGATGAAATTAATGATCCAAGATAGAAAGAACGGTCAGATCTACGCTACAGACGAAAGATTTTGCATTGATAATGGGATCATGATTGCACATGCTGGGCTTTTGAGTTATAGAACTGGTCAAACGAATGACTTATGGAACACAGTGTGTACCCAAAGATTCAGAACTGATGAAGTGTTTATTAAATGGAGAGATGATTAATAATAATATATGAGGTCAATCCAAGGCTGTAGCCGATATGGAATCTTCAGTTTACTTGCTAGTTTTGCTGGGACCCAAATCGAAAATAAATAAATTTTTAAAAGACTATACGAGGGGTATACCCAGTCTAGTCAGATACGGATTTTACATTTAATCATTAAAGTTAGGGAACTCGACGAATTAAATTAAATTGAATTAAAGCCAAGTTTTAAAATGTAATTATATTATACAATCGTTATCATTAGTCATTTCGTTGTTTATCCAAATAGCTCAACATAAACCTATCCAAGATTCCATCTACCACTTCATTGCGGGTGTTTACATGTTTATATCCCCTTGGAAGCTTAGGATGGTTTAATATGGCACTCTTGGTCTCATTTTCATCAGCCAGACTGCATTCTCTTAACAAACTTGCTAGTTTACGAACACTTGTGCCATCCCATAAACTTGCAGATTCTTTATAATTGTGAGTCAATGCCTTACTAGCGTCTTGTGGGACATTATATTGTACTATACCTGAATCGTACCTTGGCTTTGGATCCTTATTTGGTAATACTGTACATGATTTTATGGGTCCAAAAATTTCCATAATAGCCTGTAGCACATCTTCATTGAATTTATTCTTGAGCTCTGGTTTATGTTTCCATTTAACCTTCACTGATCCATTTAGTTCATGGGGCTCAAGAGATGTGATATAAGTTTTGGGTACATTTATCTTGTAGTACGGAACGTACACCCCTCCTTTATTATCATCAGATTTCTGTATCAATTGCAGTTCTTGAATTCTTCTTTTCTTTAGCCCATCTTCTTTCAACTTCTCCAAATCCCTTACCAATTTTCTCTTCTGCACAAACTCATTCAACTCCACTGTTTGATTAGTATTGAATCGATGTTGTTCCTCGGCCTTTTTCAATTCATCTTGGAATCGTCTGGTCGATTCCAAAAGCTGGGCCTTTTCGATGTTCTTCTGATTTCTTATGCTTCGTATTTCATTGTACTCCTTTCTGAGTTGTTCATCTATAAGGATTTCGTATACCTTGGCTAAGGTATCGAATTTAGCAGCATCTCCTCCTTCTTTATCTGGATGATACACCAAAGCTTTTCTTCTGTACTGAGACCTTATCTCTTGGGCCGTAGCATCGGGTTGGACTTCTAGAAAATGGTAGAGATCAAGGTCACCATTGATGATGGCCAGTGTACTCATAGTCGCGATGATGATATTTGATTGTTTGTAGACAAATAGAGACCAGATGATGATAAATGCACAGGAAAATTTAGCAATATTGTACTGGATAATGTTAGATGATCGTGAATTGATTGAATTCAATCAGAATACAAATGATTTATAGTTTCTTATGTTTTATCGTTTCTTGGAATGGGGTAGTGCAACTGTGCCATGATAAAGCAAGTTCCTTACTCTAATTATAAGCTGATCTAATTGTAAATGTAAGCTGAAATTTTGCGGCAAATACATTGACATCAAGTTAGAAATGAGTTCAATTTTTCTGTCTAAAGGATAGCTTAAAATTACTTTAAAGTCTCTACATTAACTTATACGTTGAATTTATTTATGGTGATATCTACATATGGTCCTATGCATCTATTCTGACACCATTTGGCATGCAATGTAGGCATTGCCTACTATGAATATGAATTGAATTAGGCCTTCACGTTTCTTAAGCCGTGGGTGGATCTGAAGATGGCATCTCCTTCAGAGTAGCCTCTTCCCAAACCAAAGCCAACACCTAACCAAACTGGGAAGGCTCTTCTCTTGAAAAACAAAATAGAGGCCAAAACACCTCCACCAAAACCCAATCCGGTTTTGATAAGAGTGTTAGACAAGACAACATCCCACTTGTCGTTCAACAAGTTTTGAGAAGCAGTGACTGGTACGACCTTTTGTTCAGTAGACATTTCTAGAGTTAGTACAATTTTTGAGTGAAATGATCACAAATGTCATAAACTAGCATTGTATAAGTGTTATTGGCCTATTATCGGACTTGAAGTGGAGGTTATGTCTAATTATGGTTGCTGGTGTCGACGGTATGGAAGATTCTGAGATGATCATTGGAGAACGCGCGAAATGCGCGGGCAATCGGGAAACAAGGAATTCAAGCATGGATCATGCACAGGACGCTCAACATGTGAATTTGCAAAGAATCATACATACTTGTAGGATATCGCTATTTGGTATACCACGTCGGGTTTGCGTGAAAAATGAAACCGGTGGTTGGTCAACGCGCAAGCGTGGAACGTGACCTGCGGTCACGTTACTTTCATCCCGGGTGGGAGATTTATGGCACATCCAAACACATTCACAACAAAGGCCAGTGAAAGTAAGATCCAAGGCTCAAGTACATAGAAAAGCATTTATTATTGGAAGTAATTTCCAGCCACTGGACTAGCCCCGCAAATAGTCGATAATTACCAGCAATAGCTGGTGAACGACCGGCCAACGACCGGTCAACGACTCCCCGCTGGATTGGACAGTAACCGCGGCCTCTACAATCGCCAGATCTGGTCACAATTCAGTGCGGCAGTCACCGAACAAACAGTCCCAATTGGGTGGTGACGTAGGAACGGATTTGAGTGTCCTTTTGCCCGCCGCATAAACTTGGCCCAATTAGGGTGACTTGGGCCCGTTGCCGCACTATACTTAGTGTAACATCAAAACAGTGCTGCACTGATACATGTACGCACCATGCACAAAAGCCTATGGAGAGGCTCGAGTAGCTAACTAACTGTTGGGGCTCCAGACACCGCCATTTTCCCCCGGCCCTTCAACAGTGAGTTTCGCTTATGTGCACCAGGGCTCCGCTTCTCAATGTAATTGTTACTATAGTTCCCCTCGACCATTCGCGTCATTTCTCTTGTCCCAATTGGGTTATGCCAGGTCGTGCCACGCATCCTGCTGGTGCCAATATACACGCGGATCGAACTGACGAAATCACCTACAGTACCACAACGCGCAACAAGTCATTACAAAGATTTGACACCAACGTTGTTTTCATACAAATCGGTTGGTTTTTTCCTTCTGCTGCCACCGCTCGCTAAGCATTTGCTCGTTTAGTTGCTAGGAGCTCTCAATTTTCCCTCCAGCTTTCATTCTCCAGCTGTCTGTTTTCTTCTTAGCTAGCCCCTGGAATCCTCGACCATTCTTGGTGTATGATAACTTGCTTATCCAACCGGTTTTATCCCAAAGTCCAACTTAGTCACTCTTTTATTGCCCAATGATATCCATGCCCAACAATAACTTCAGTGCAAACAATCGGCCACCCAATCAAAAACCCATCAACACTGTCCAACAGCCTAGTTTTGTGGGTTCAGCTCAAGCCAAAACATCACCAGTTGAAGTTCCCAAGAACATATCGACTCCTACAATGGCAGATATGTCGAATGGTTCGATTGGAAGAACCGTTGTTATGAAATCACCCCAATCCCCAGATTTTCCCCAATATGTATCGAGCCCTAAACGTAAAAATGGCAAGCCATCTTCGTCAAAACCGTTTACCCATTCAAGAAGTCAATCACACAACTCCCAGGGCTCTCCATCGGGACAAATATTCCAACCAATCCATCACAACCAGGATTTGTACGATCTGCATTTCAATTTCAACAACGTAAATCATCCGAATCCTCAACAATCCCAACCCAAGTGGACTTCATTGATTCCTCCCATGCCATCAAAACCAAAGGCCGCCTATAGTCCGGACCAAGCAGACTTGTACCATCATCAGCATCCCAAATTTAGACACGAGAGCAGTCCGTCCCCTTCGTATCAACAAAGGCATTCTATAGCGATCTCCCCTGTTAGTGAGCATCATGATGATTCTTTTGGTCCGCCCGTTCTAGACCAGCCTTTCAGACCCAAACAAAACGTTATGCAAACTCCTCCAGCTCCTACAGAACAGTATCCTCCAAACCAGAGTCAAAATCAAAACCAAAAGGCGTTACAATCTGCGTTGAGAAAGTCCAGTATAAGGCGAAAGAGTAGAAAGCAGTGTAAGAAATGTGGATTGGAAATCACAGGCCAGTTTGTCAGAGCATTGAACGCAGCCTATCACGTTGAATGTTTTACTTGTTATGAGTGTGGGAAGCAATGTGCCTCCAAATTCTTTCCCTTTGAAATCCCCGATCCTCTCAATCCAGATATAATGCAGCAGGTTCCTCTTTGTGAGTACGATTACTTCAAAAAGTTGGACTTGATTTGTCACAACTGTAACAATGCATTAAGGGGCCCATACATCACTGCTTTGGGAAACAAATACCATTTAGAACATTTCAAGTGTAATGTTTGTCATCGTGTATTTGAATCAGACGAAAGTTATTATGAACATGAAGGAAGCATCTATTGTCATTTCCACTATTCTAAATTTTATGCATCGCATTGTGAAGGGTGTCAGTCTTCAATTGTAAAGCAGTTTGTGGAATTATACAGAGGTGGAAGAAATCAGCAATGGCATCCTGAATGCTACATGGTGCACAAATTCTGGAATGTTTGTATTTTGGCAGATTCTGTTGGTTTGCAAAGAACACTCAAGATATCCGAAGAATATTTGTCAGATCTAAAAGCATTGAAAAGTATGATCGATGACGATAGCGAGAAATCGAATGCTATCGGACTTGACCCAAAAGTCTTACTCTCCATTGAGCAGCAGATTGAAAATGTGGTCATGCAATGTTGGCTAACATTATCAGGTTATGAAGAAACCACCGCAGCATGTATCAGTGACATGTTGCTAAATGCATGTACTGGGAATCAATCTAATGGGTTATTGGCCACAGCAAAATTGGTTATAAACGTGGAGATTTTATTTGTGGCATTGGATCATGTCTCGAAAGTATCTCAAACTTGTATTCCTATTTTGAAAGCTAAGTCTAAAGAAACTACAAGGATCCATGATGATGATGACGATGATCTGGAATCTTCTTTGACATTAGAACAAGAATACTTCCAGATAATTAAAAAGGAACCAAGAAACTTATCAGGAAAGATCATGAGTTATTTGGCGATTCTTAGAAAGTCCAATCAAATTTCACAATCCGGTAGTTTATCGGCAGAATTATTATCGGTTATTACTGGTTGTGCTCATTACCTCAAGTTGTTAATCAGAATAGGATTAAACAATGCGTTGAAAGCAAATACCCTTTTGGGGACAACTTCTGCCACTGATTTATTCTTGAATTCAGTAACAAACTTCGAAAAGTTCAATAAGCGTCTTGGTGAAGAAACAGAGAGTGATATTCTTGCCATTAAAAATCAAATAGATATTCCACATAGAGCTACAGACGAATGTGTTTCCTGTACCAAGAGTATCGAAAAAGCGTGTGCTCGATTTGGAAGCGATAGATGGCATTTAAAATGTTTCAAGTGTTCCATCTGTTCAAGAACAATTCCATCTGAAGAGATCCAGCTCACAAAATTTGCAAAGTCCGAATATTTGGTAGTATGCAAAAATTGTGAACATCCGGACAGTATACCTGGTTTCGAATACGTGAGTGATTTGTCTCAATTGGTATACTTACTTCATATTGCATTATCCAGATCTCGTGCTGTTATGAAAGTTGAGTTTGGTGCTCAAAATAGAACTCATGATGATCAAACGCAAAATAAATTATCGCGTGCTGATCTGAAAAGATTTACGGATCAGGCCAACATTGAACTGGCAAAGACTATTGTCACAGAGAACAACTATTCAAAGACAATCAGTGATGTGACAAGATTAAGGACTAAAAGACAAAGTCAGAAGTTATCCAACTCTATTAAAAAGAACGCAAGAAAATCAGTTATTTTGGATGCTCCTGTTGCAGATAAGGCCAAAGAAGACGAAGTTAATGTCAATGGCACCACCGTTGATGAAAGCATGATCGATGAATTGTCCGAACTCAGCATGACTAAGGTTCCAGTTCAGGAATCGGATAGAAAAGCGAGTGCTGCCTCTCATTTATCCTACATTGCTCTGCACAATGATAATGATCACTTCAACGTGAAGGCTGCATTGAAGATAAGAGATGAACCACAACGTCAATTATCTAACGCACATCTCGATAGAACTTCAGATTTATTGAAAAACGAAAAGTCATTGACATTGGACGATATTCCAAGAATTGTTGCAGCTGAACAAGCTCGTGACCAAAGACCCAATGCTTTTAAGCATCATAATTCATTATACCAAAGACAAAAGCCTATGGATTCAGTCAAGAATGTTAATACTATGGGAAACAATGGACCTTTGGTTACTCCTACAAATGCATTGGACTCTATATTGAACGCTCCATCACCCACTTTAGTACCCAAGAAGGTGACTTATTATTCCGAGTTATCCAAGGATGAACACTTTGTTATGAGACATATTGCTGTTGAAGCTTTGGTGAATATTTCCGGAAACAAATACGTTAAGGAAAGTATTCTCGGCTTGATCCAAACAAAGAAACAGCCTACCTTTTGGGACAAATTCAAATTTGGTGGTCAAGACAAACGTGACAAAAATACGTGTGTTTTCGGTGTTGATTTACAAGATTTAACAAAGAAATACGGTGTTGATTCCGACCTTGGAATAGGTCCATCCAAATTGAGAATACCTATTGTAGTGGATGATGTGATTAATGCATTGAGACAAAAGGATATGTCTGTGGAAGGTATTTTCAGATTGAACGGTAATATCAAGAAACTCAAGGAATTAACAGAACAAATTAACAAGAGTCCATTGAAATCTCCAGACTTCAGCGCTCAATCTGCGGTTCAATTGGCGGCCTTGATGAAGAAATGGTTGAGAGAGTTGCCCATCCCATTGTTGACGTTTAATCTCTATGAGCTTTGGATTTCTTCTCAAGCAGAACAGAACTTGGTCATCAGAAAGAGAATTCTTCAATTGGTATACTGTATGTTACCTAGAAGTCACCGTAACTTAGTGGAAGTACTTTTGTGTTTCTTCAGCTGGGTGGCCTCATTTGCGGAAATTGATGAAGAAACAGGTTCCAAGATGGATATTCACAATTTGGCCACAGTGGTGGCCCCAAACATCTTGTTTGCCAAACCAGCAGCCGGAGCCGAGTCCAATCCTCAATCTGGAGAAACGTACTTTTTGGCGATTGAGGTTGTGAACCAATTGATCGAACTACATGAAGAGATCAGCGTTATTCCTGAAGATTTGCTTCAATTCTTTGACAAGTGTGGATTCGGAGGATCCAAATCAGAAAACTTGACCACCAAAGAAATCATGCAAAGAATCGAAAAGGTATCCAGTGAAGATACCCATGTTTTCCGCAACTACGAAAAGTTGAATGCACCGGACGTGGTATCTAACCAGATGGTTCACACCAATACGATTTCCAGGGGTCATTCCAAGGTATTGATGGAGTCGCACGGAGAAACTTCTCGTATAGACTAGCAACTAGACACTGGAAATTCGTGATTCCAAAGCAAGTCCACCACTTAAATCGAAGAGATTTGAAGTTCTTGAGTCTTTAGTATCGTACCTGCCTTCAAGGCTTCCTTGAGCAAGGATTACGATTTTGTATTAATATGTAATGAATGCATCTGATGATTAGTTGTCCCGTACACGCTTACGTAAAAGAACCTGCGAAGAATGATTACTCTGTCTATCACATCATCATGTCTTTGAGTGCCGATTCCTTCAAACAAATCATCCAAGAACGCCTCCAGGCTTCTTTGGTACAGGTGGAAGACATGTCTGGCGGATGCGGCCAGGCATTTGCTGTGATAATAGTGTCGGATGTGTTCAAGGGCAAGAACAAGTTACAGAGACACCGGTTGGTCAACGGAGCGTTGAAGGATGAGATTGCAGGCATCCATGCATTTACCCAAAAGGGGTTTACTAGCGAAGAATGGTTGGCACAGTCCAAGTGATTGGTAAACACCCATCACATTTATTCCATGATCCAAATGGCTGATAATAGTACGGATCTCATTGTGGCTTGATAGAGACAGCGCGCTGTCGATTACTCATCTAAGGTAGTTATCGTGGGTTGAGGAGTGATCTAACTCATGGATACGGTAACGTTACATTGCTTTTTTACTGATGATGGTCCGCTTGTATTATAGTATGTATAGATGGACGCATCAGCTGACCTAGACTAATGAATCTATAATCTAATCTGGTGTAGTCATGTGAGTTTGTTTCCATAAGTTTTTGAGTATTGTGCCATGGCCAAGGCCCACATTGCCAATAGTACCCCGAACATGGCTGCCACCATAAGTGGATATGCTTTGAGTCCCGCCTCACTGGAATCGGCCACCAACCCCACAAAAAACGGCAAAATCGCAGCTCCTCCACCTCCAAATGCACAGATAAAACCAACCCCTGCAGTTTTGAACTTGGGAGGGAGAATATTGATTGAACATACGATGGTGGTGGGGAAAATGGGACCAACGGCCATTCCAGTGAGAAAAACAATTATGAACAAAAGAGGAACAATGTTGGTGAATGCAAAAACCCAAAATATTATAGTGCCCACAAACGATCCCACTATATATGCTAAATTTGCTCGCAATTCATTTTTGAAGAGTTTAGAAGTAGCAAACCCAAGCACAATTCTTCCCACAGTCAAACCACCCCAAAAACTGGTGGCTATATAAGAGGAAAGTTTATACGGTAACTTTTGAATTCTGGTCAAGAAAGTGATCATCCAGGCACCAAACGCAACCTCATCTCCTACGTAGATGCATAAGATCAACGCGAAGAAAAGCACTTGTTTGTTGGTAAGCGTATCCCAGACCGAGACTTCCTGGGCTTGTTCCAACTGTGTAGAGTCCTCTTCGTCATCTTCTTGGTCCAAGGTATCTAATTCGAAGTCTGTGCTTAATTTGCTCTTTTGATGTTGCATATCCAATTCGTATTTGTACTTTGTGGGAGTCTCGTGCCTAAAGAATATACTCAACACTCCCAAGATGACGGCACCCACCACCGAAAGAACATTGTAGTATTGGTTCCATTCCCACGGATTTTCTTTTTCAAGCAAATGGGTGATTACCGGTGGAGCTATCATACAGCCCACACCGTAACATCCATGTAAAATTCCTAGGAGTTCATTGGAATAATCCAATCCACCCATCCATGTATTTAAACATGCATCCAAGGCCCCACAGCCAAGACCACCCATGGTAAAGCAAGTTAAAAGAATGAAAAATGGCGGTTTGTGAGCAATAATTAAGTACGACAAAGTCATAAATCCCGATCCCATGGTAACCACTCCTCGTATACCCAATTTCTGGTGACAAAAGTCACTCAAAAGTCCCATGGTGAAATATCCCACCACTGCTGATAAAAAGATGAGACTCACCTGTTTGTCATTTATGGAGTAATGATCTTGGAATTTCGGAAGCATTGTTCCCACTGCCTGTTCTGCCAATCCAAATAGTATAAACACAAGATACGACGAAAAGATCTGGCATTTCAAAAGTGTACTTTCTCTCCAATTTTTACTATCAAGGTAGACCCCATCGACCCATCCCAATTCCAGTGCGATTTCGCTGTCATCCGTAGGCTGAGGAAGAACTTCTGTATCAGCGGTTGATTTGACGGAATCCGGGCCCTGTTCTAGTCTATTGTAATCCATCCCGGTCTCAGCAACTCAATGGAACCAAATAAAGAATGTAGTTAATTGCAAGGAGACTGACTCATCCCTCATTGAAAAAGAAAAAACCCCTATGATTTGGGCTCGTAAATGTGGCATGTGAGGGCAGTTTCCCGTTCTTTTTCCGCGTACTGTACATACTATAGACATTGATTCTGGTGACAGCTCCATACAATACTGTATATATACTATACTGTACATTATGGAAAGCGATTGTCTGCTATAGATCTGTGTACTTGATTCAAGCAGTAATTTTGGATAATGGTACTAGGGTTTTGTGAGGATCTGGCTATTATTTGACAGGCATTGTTAACTTCGGGACCATTACTCAGTTGAGATAAGCAGGAGTCATGTGGGGAAGTAGCTCACTATATAGTAACGATGTAAGACAAATCTGAATATTCAGAGCGGTCATCTATAAATCAGCAAAGGGGAGAATTAGCAGGCCTGTACCTAAGGGATATTTTTAATTTCCCTCGCTAAGTACCTAGTCTTTGATTAATTAGTTAAGTGTGCGATAACTTAAGCGTGAGTCTCTTGCTCCCATACACTTATTCTAGCCAATGGGTCGTTTCATATTGGTTCCAATTTAATAGGACATTTCATATTGGGTCCGTTTAAAAGGCCATTTCGTACTTTGTATTAATATGTTGTAGAACATCCTTTGTTCACATCTTATAAATCCTAACTGGTAGTCTCCACATTTCATTTTTTCTACGCTCACCTTAATTCATATCATCGTAGCGCATCATCACTAAATCTATAAACAGTCGCGTACGCGTATCACCAAGACTCACCCACAATGTCCCAGGAGTATGTTTCAGACTCTGAAGATGACATTGGGATGCTTCTCAGCACGGAAACGGTGCTTCGGCAGCGAAGGGATATTCCCTCTGGTAGTGGAAATAACCAGCAGTCACAAACCTACCCCACGCCCCATACTATGGAGATAGGAATCGCCAATACAGAGCAAGAAAGAGTGGAAACTTTCGATGACTTGCTCAATATGGTGGTAGGATCTTCATCAGAGGATGAAACGGAAGTAATAGAGATCCACGAAACCGAAAATGGGCCCGAAACAAATGAAATAGCCCAAACTAATAATGAGGATGATCATGGTGAAGACCACCATGAAAATACCAATAATCTTCGGATCTACCTCGATTCCAGAAACTACGAAGCCACATCTTCTCGAAGAGGTCTCCGAAAGAGAAACTTTGCAAGTACCCATCCATACCTTGCAGATCAAGCACATTACTTGGGATTATCCAGTGTCAACTATTTGAATGAACTTTATAATGAAAATCAAGATTTCGAACAGATTGTCAAGTACCTCAATTTTTCTTATAGAAAACTCAAAGTATCCAATCCTAAAGATGAAAAGTACAAAGCAAAGAACTTCTACACTATTCTAGGAAAGCAAACTGCAGATGCCATACAGAAAGAACAAATAGAGGAGGAAGCAGAAGATGAACAATTGCAAGATCAAAAGAATCAGGATTCACAACCAGACTCCTTGAATGCACAGAGCCAATTGCAAGACGAATTTAGTGACGTAAGTTACGACCTGGATGACTCAATTAGACATATTCCTTCACGGTTATCTGCAAATGATCTTTCTAGTGATGATGAATTGACTCACAGAAGAATTCCCCTTCAGCAAATAGAAAGAACGCACAATCTACAAAAGTATAAGGAGCAAAGAAAAGGTTTGGCAGTAAAGAAAAAAGGCACAACTCAAAAGAATTACCCCAAGGATGTTTTTGATTTTGTTGATGATACAGTAGACCTAGAGGCTGAAAATCAATTTTATCGAAGAGTCGATACCTCTCATGAAGCAATGTCTGATTTCGATGCTCCCTTAAAGAGTATTGATACATTTGGAATATTGTCTGATACGTCGGAATCAGAATCAGAAAATGACAATCGGATCGATTACGGAATGAATCTTTTCGATACAGAAAATCCGGTCCCTGAATCTATTGAAATTCTTCTGGACGGTTCCGTAGAAGAGGTGGATAGAATAAATCCTATGTTAGCAAACAAAAACAGTTTGCATAGAAAAAGAGCTAATTCAAAAACACCCAAAAAGCTTCCACGCCAGCGTCTGTCTACTCATTCCACACCTAATTTTGACAAGGAAAACCGGAATCCACAAACTCCCAGATCATTAAATAACACCAAGTCATCACGAAGCACCAAGTCAAATCAATCCAGATTCTCACTTCCTTCAATTCACGGATTGGGATTGGAACATGAACCACTTTCTCCATCTGTCAGGCCTAAGAGTAAGAAAAAATCAAGACTTCCAAAAGCATTAAACATATCGAGGGGGACTTTACGTAAAAAATCATTATCCAGACCAATTAAGATAAGAAAACAACAGGTTCCTTTGAAGAACCCTTCAACTGAACAAGTATTGGACGGCTCATCTGATGAACCCGCAAAGACAGTTTCAAAAGCACCAAACAAATCGACATTAAAAAATCCCAAGGATATTTTGAAACTGCAGTACTATTTTCTGAGAGCACCAGCACAATTCACAACAGTATTTGAGGCCGAGAGTGAAGTAAATTTTGTTAAAGAACGAATTTCCCATGGCCCAATCCGCTTTCGGGGCCTTGTTCACGATGGTTTATTTCCTTACGGTTTCATTCTCAATACAATTGATATTAATAAGATCAACCTGATAAAGAATGGGAAAACGTATCTTTTAAACAAAGATTTGGTTCAGATCCACTACTCAAATGAAACGTTCACTTTTACATTGATTGATAGGGAAACAACTTCTAAAAATTGCGAGAGAATACTAATCTCAATTATCAAAGATTTGAAAGAACATAGATTATTGGAAAACCAAACTAAATTGGATCAGCTATATACTTCTATCAAAGGACTTATCGAATGGTATTTGATTTGTCAAGAACTGCCTCCAACAGAAAAGATTTGGAAACTAATGAGTTATTGTTTTACCTTATTGGTTCAAATTAATGATTCTTCGGGAAATAACGCTGTTATGGCATATACTTGGTTCCTTTTATTGTACTTTACCTTAAACATAATGGACAAGAAACAAAATCAATTGGGTATTACAAGAGAATTCTCGACTGAAAGCATCGAAAATATAGCAGAAAGATATTGGGTCCTATACTTCAAATTTTATCAACAAAATTCACAGGAGGTTGTATATTCAAAACAGGAAGAATCCTTCAAAATAGCACACACAATACTCAGCTTATTGCATCATTGGTGGCCTTCTTTAACAAACACTATTAATAAAGTTGCCCTTGAAGTTGATTCTGAAATCATACTTGATAAATTGACCAACTTAGCATTTTCCATTCCATCAACAACCTCAGGATGGTCACCATTTTTAAGTCTTTATTCCCATATTGGGAATAACGAAAACTCTGAAATTAATGTTCGTTTTTTGGACACAATTATTCTACTTAACCAAAGCCTTCAGTGGAAATACGAAGAATCCATTCTTCTTAGACTTTATAATGGGATTACATCACGAAAGTTTGCCAATTTCAAGGATGAATGGATAACCCCCGAAGTTTTGGGCAAAATCAAAACCAGAAACGATATACCTTACGATAGTTTTTTCGACAGATTCATGTATTTCTTATACACCTATATTTCCAATTTACCATCAAATGGAAATAAAAAAAAGTTGATTACCAAGCTCATTACATCCAGTCATTATACGTACCAGAACGATAGGGAACACTTTATTATATTTCTCAACAGGTTGAATCTTATTTTATTGTTAGTTCAATTATCGGATCTAGATCTCAAAAATCAACTCCTCGATTTAATCCAAAGGATTGTGAAATGCAGGGACAACGAGATCTTTGTGGCTACTATAAGTAGTCTTATCATTTATTCAGATGTTGGAATTTCCAGAGGTAATAATATACCTACACAATGCTTCGAGTGTCTTTTGAATGGAATGATCAATGATTTTTTGAATATCAGAAGTGTTATGAACTTGTTCAAATCTGTATTTGACTTCTTTGACAAAGTGGTCCATCAAGACGACAAGTATGCAATTCAATTTCTTGACATGTATACGAAAATCAATGAAAGCTTGGCTGATAAAGTATCGATGATCCTTCACAAAATTGTTTTTAAGGTTTTAAATCTTTTAAAGCGGGAAGAAAAGGAGTCTAAAAAGTCTCAACTATTGACATTAGTCAATGAAAAGGTATTTTTGCTACTTCATAGATTAATGACAAGGCTACCATTAGCTAACATAAGTGAGGAAGTGAAAGTTGAACCTTTGGCTGAACTATATTTTCAAATATGGCTCAAATCAACAGCATTACTTCCTAATCCAAACTGGAGTAAGATTGCTCTTCAGATCTTCCCATATCTTGGAAATGTCAAACTGAGGGATAAGTTCAAATTATTCTTCTATTCAACCTTAATCAATTTTACTTCGTCAAAAGTATTCATCGATGATATCCTAGTTGGTTTATTTCAGAGTATGGGGTCTTATTCCCCTTCAAAATATCATGCGACATTGATGAATCAATTAAATCAAGAGAAAGAGCAGGTGGTCCTATTTCAAAAGAAATATATTTCTGAAGAGATTACGCCATTTCATTTACTGAATTTTAGATCCAGGTTGGTTTTAAATATGTTGACTAATTTAGCAAAGGCAGACTTACCTCAAGTCACTAAAAAAATTTATCTACAAGAGTTTATAAAGACATTAAGTGACGAATTTGATTGTTACTTTTCTTCATCTTGGTTTAAGGATTTCTGTGTTGTCACTGTTAAAGCTATCCAAAAATATTGTGGTGAGATTATTCCAAAAAGTACACAATTGAGATCTTTGGCTTCAAAGTTGGGTATTCCTCAAAACGAATTGGATAAATATGAATGGTTATCTTTACCTCTCAAAGATAGATTAATTACTTTGAATAAAGAATTAATCAATAATGCACTTTACAAAACCGATACTACGAAGATTTTGGAAACTTTCACGTTTGATGAGGGAGTGGAATTGATATATAACCTTGTGAGCATATATTCCAGATCTCTTGATGTACATCAAAGTAAATGGAAGCTTTTATTTTTCTTATTGGATTTTTTCACAAAGAATATGGCATTGTACAAATTCCGTATTCTCAATAAGCCTTATATGGAATTTCTAGAAATGATTGTTCAAATTTCAAATATGGAGATCACATTTAAAAATAATGGTGATAGGCTCTACAGAATCAGATGTCTAGAAGCAATTTTAACAATCCTACAAATTTCTGTACGATTATTTGATGGGTATAAAGATCAAGATGAGATTTCGAGTTATTTGGAGAATTTCATGACCCCAGATGGTGTGGGCAAAGAAGAGATAAGTGCATTCTCTACATATAATTTATTTGATATTCAAGATTTAAGAAACGATACTAATGGGGGAAATGAACAAATCGAGGATGAAGTGATAATTGATCAGGAAAAAGCATTATCAGAAACAGTGAAAAACATAAAATTGGAAAGCATTTTAACTATAGACAGGGCCTGTATGGAATTCTCATTTGAATTCTAACCCTTAGCATTTACGATTATACGACGGCATATACTAATACATTTACTTAGCATTTATAACACTAGTTTTTTTTGGAAAACCGTAGACCTTGGCTACAATTGCAAATCACAGCTTCTAAAAAACTAAATATTTACACTATGTTCATATTGGCCCTAGATTATGGATCCTTTAATTATTATACAACAGACGAAAAGTTCACTATAAGAAGTACTATACATTTCACATTAAAATACATTTGCTCAATAAATTATTGAAGGCCTCTTTGACTTTTGATTAGCCGTATTTCCGCTTCCAATTTATCCTTACCCTTTTTCACATCTAACAATGCAACCACAGACCTGATCAATTCATCATACTTGGCCATTGTTTTTCTAGTAGGCATCACCGGCTTATAACTGGTCCCACCGGCAGTAGGAATATCCAATTCCTGTAATACTGAATTCACCGACTTTAAGACGGATTGTTTCTGTTGTAATCCAGGCAACTTCTGACTGGACCTCAATATGACACCAGGAGTTAACTTTTCATTACCATGGAAATACAATCCATATGCCTCTTCTTCTTTTTGAGTTAATCTCTTAGCCAACAATTGTTGCACAGAGTTTGCTTCCTGTTTAATACTTGGATTTACAATTTGATTCTGTTTGATCAAGCCAGACAAGTATTGTTGTAAATGAGTTTGGAAAGATCTATCCTTTTTAAATGAAGATGAAGCTGCGATTGGAATAGAAGGAGGAACTGGATCCTGCAGGGATGGAGCTTTTTGCTGCTGCTGTTGTAGCTGTCTCTTTTTCTGGTGTTTGTCTATTATCATCAAGTTATTGTACAAGTTGGTCAATCCTTGAGAAGATTGATACTGTTGGATAGGTTGGGTAGTCTGTGGAGAGTCCAACAAAGTAAGAAGGTTGGATCTTTCAAGAAGCATTTTCTTAGCTGCAAGCTCAAATCTTCTTGCTTCAATCACGAGAGATTCTTCTTCGGCAATTTCTGCTGGTGTTCTCTTTAATAAATTTTCCAAATAAAGCTTTCTTTCTATTTCTCTGGATTTTGAGAACACCTTTAAGGATTCGAGTAACGCAAGGTTTGAGTTTTCTTGGGATTCAAAGATTTTAACACAAATACGATAAAACTGTTCTTTCAAATCTTCCAATGTTCTTTTGGTTGACCAGTGATATCTATCGTAGACAATTGGCCATTTGAGCTCGAAAGCAGAACAAAGCTCGAAGAGATACTTAGTTTCATCATAAGTCCATTTCTCTTGTTTAACATATTCATCCTCTTGCTTGTCGTCTTCCTTTTCTTGTTCCTTTTTCTTATCATTGTCGTCAACTTCTTCATCCTCTTTTTTCTTCTTATCATCCTTTTTCACAACTTTTTCCTCCTTTAAAGTTTCCTTTGCTTCTTTCTTGTCCTTTTCTCCATTGGTGATCTTTTCCAGTTCCTTAACTCGTTCTTTTTCATTCTTTTCCTTCTCTTTGGCTTCTTCTCTTTCTCGTTGTCTTTGATCGTGGATTGCCTTCAATTCAGCTTCATATTCCTCGATTTCTTCCATGAATTTCGCAAACGTCTCTTCATCTACTAGCTGTGGAATATCTAACTTAACATTGAACTTTTCAAACGCATATGGCTTCTTCTTCTCTTCTTCCGATTCCAATAACTCTCTGGACCCTTTAACCCAATGATTCAAAGTGACCTTCAGATCGGCACTAGGCTTGAAGTCGATCCGTGACCACGGCGATGGCTTAGCGTTGAACTTATCTTTGGAATTGGCATTGTATGCAATTGATGAAAGGTTTACTGGTGGAGTGTTTGGACCAATCAAGTTATAAAGCTCTCTGGCCATACCCCCTCTAGGATTAGGGTCTGGGGTATGTTTTTGCTTTTTCTTGGGTGGCTGTTTCTGGTCATCTCTTTGGATGTTCAACACATCCAATATATCATTTGCAGACATGTTGTTGTTGCTTTAGATGAAGTGTTTAAAACTCGCTTCGATTTTAATGTTGTGTCACGTGCTAACATCAAATGTATGAGAAACCATACGAACGCGATGTTACGGGAAAGAGAGAACTTTTGGTACACCATGACTTTTCTCATAGTATGAGAGATACTTGTATGAATATTGGGATTTTTACATAAATTCTTTTGAGCTTTAAAACATGGTTTTTTCTTGGTTTTAGAGGTGTTCTTTGCGAGTATTATCGAACTTGAACGTATTCCTACACAATCTTTAATTAATATATATTGATATTATTAATCTATGCAACGTAATGGTAAATGTTTCGTTTCTCTTCATCTCTCTTTAAGTATTCTTTCTCAATTAAATCTTCTATTCTTTGCTTTATAAGAGAAATAGGAGGCTGGAACCGGCTTGCAAGCTGCTTTATGAGTTCTTCAAGAAGCTCATTGTGGTTCAAAGAATGTCTTGACTTCATGATACGCACAATTGCAGCATTGATTTGGTGTTTACGACCCTCAAGGACATTATTTTTAATTTCTTCGGCCTCTTCTTCCTGCTCTGATTTCTGGACCTTCTCCTTCGAAGAAGATGAAGATGCAGACACTGTCAAAACCTTGACCTTTACCGAAGGTGATTTGAATTTTTCGTTTAATTTAAACACATCGGTGGAATTAACCTCTTTGGACATGGGTATCTTAATCAATAATCTCAGTCTTGGTGCCACTGCTATCGATTGTAAATGTCTTTTGAGATCAAGTTCGGGAATTCCAGTGAGTTCCTGGATTTCTACATAAGTAAGTTCTTTCTTTTCATCAAATGCCAGGACATCAGGATCACTAGATTGTGGTGCAAACAAAAGCATAATCAATCCGGCATATGTGGGCATGTTGAACTCATATGTTCTGCTGGGGTATGTGATTCTAAAGTCCATAGACCCAAATTTGGGACTCCAGAATAATGATTTATTTTGGTTCTTCTTTCCTGCAAACCAAAACTCTTCAAACTCCTTGATTGTGTGACGGAGCTGACGTGACCATATCAATGACTGTTCGTCTCCAGTTGGATTATTGAATGATTTGTAATCTTTGGTCATAGACTTGGGCCAATCAGTGACATTACAAATCTTCAAGTCAAGTTCTACTAGCTCTTTCTTTTGTGATTTCAAAACAAACTTCTTCCACTCATTCGTGATGTCTCCCGACAGTTTGATATCTTTGTTCATCCTCAAGACCTTGCCTAGTGAGGAAGAGCCCATTTCTTCACTCAATTTGGAAAGAATCAATTCTTCCAAATCCACTCCGAGTTTGTTATTTGAAGTAATGACTTGAGAATTGCCTTTGGAGTTCAAA
This sequence comes from Suhomyces canberraensis, assembly GCA_003706525.2. Lineage (NCBI taxonomy): Eukaryota > Fungi > Ascomycota > Pichiomycetes > Serinales > Debaryomycetaceae > Suhomyces > Suhomyces canberraensis. The sequence continues at coordinate 769,493 of PPLP02000002.1, forward strand.
AATCTCTTTGCAAAATGGTTGGCATAATTAGCTTCAAAAGAATCTTTATCCCTAATACATCTTAAGAATGATATGGACTTTGCAATAAGATCATCAGAATTATCTGGAGAATTTGGGTTTCCCAAGTCTTTCGAAGATGAAGCCTTACTAAATTGTTTGATATGATAATCCATATATATGGATAACATTTCTGACGCATCCACTCTGTTTGTTGTATATTTTTTCGAAATTCCTCCCGTTCCTGATTCATTTATAAAATTGTTAATTGACAGATTTATAGTGGCTTCAATAACGGGATTCAGTTCGAATGAAGATTTGCATATCAACATGATTTGATTTTGATAATCCAAAACAGAATCAATCCATTTTGTTGCAAATCCAATTTGGTTGCTAGATTTTTTACCATTGCCATCACCTGCTGCGATCGAATTCCTAACGAAATCTGGAATTCTGTTACCTTGACTAACTATAGTTTCTCTCAATCTGACTCGCAACAATTCATAGTTTTCATCGATTCTTCCGACTAATTCATATAATGATTTCAATTCCTTTATCTTATGAGGTTGATCTTCATCTTGTAATATATTATTAATGACTGGTTGTAACCAATAGGAAAGCCCTTCGTATTCCAATGGTAATGAAATGATATAATCGATTTTGTCTTTAATAATAATGTTGTTCATCAAATCTATTAATTTGGGGTATGTGGATGCAGGGAGATAGAATTTGACTCTTGTTTCTTCTTCTTTTATAAATTGAGTGGCGTCGACAAGGTACTTTGTACCATTCGAGTAATTGGTAAACTCTTGAGATAGCTTATAGAAAAACGTTTCCGAGCTTGATAAAAATGCAGGTTCAAATTCACTAAGATAATATGATTCTTCATAATGAAGGTCTGAGCTTCCTATTTCACTCAACATTTGAAGCATAGTTATAAGTTTGGTAATATACATATTAGTGGTGATAACTTCTCCATTTCTGCTTCGTGTAATCTCTGAAATGACTATTTCAATGACTTTTCTGCCCACTTCATCGTTTCCGTGTTTGATTACATGATCTTTGAAAAGTTGAATGCCGAGATCATAGATGAGTAATTTCTTGTTTTCTTTAACGTACACTCTGTTTAAATACATCAAAACATCGCTGATAAATTTCATTGCTTGAAGATGTTCATTCCACTCCTGTAGAATCGATTTCATAAACTCTTCTATACCATCTTTTATAGATAACAAGTACTCTCTTCTTTGGAGCAAATGTTGAGTGATTAGTTCCGCTACGTTGTCGTATAGCTTTTCACCAAACTTCCGTAGAACAAGAACATATGCCTTACGATAAAGCTGTTCATATAATAAGTTTGACACGTTCTTTTGTTGGATTTGAGTGATTGCATTTGATAAAATAGCCCACGATTTGTCGAAATCAGCAACAATTTCGGATGAATTATCCAAATTGGAAGATACAAATGACTTTCTGGGAGGTCTAATCTTGGATCGACGACTTCCTGGAGGCAACATTGTGGGATGTTTATCAATTGGTTAGTCTGTAAGAGTTGAATCTGCGATTGGAGGAAACAATCTGAATGTTGCACGTGACTTGTGTCGCGTGATATGGGCGTGTGACCTGGATCGTGTGACCTTGGTCATGTGCTCATCCATCATGTGAGTCATTTTGCGTGGTTTGCGCGGACCGCCTACCCTGCGTGAGCACTTACAAATTGTGCCGGTATCATTGGATGCCGTCACCGGCGCGGTACCGGCGCCGGTTAGTCGGAAGTATACTCCAGTGTGACACAGAAATTTTTCAATGCTCCGTATATAAAGAAGCAATCAAATCTCCATTATTCATCATTAAACCATACTAACATGGCTCCAAGAACATTATACGATAAGGTCTTCGATGACCACATAGTGCACAAGGATGAGTCCGGATCCTACTTATTATACATAGACAGACATTTGGTCCATGAAGTCACTTCCCCACAAGCTTTCGAAGGTTTGGCCAACGCCGGCAGATCAGTGAGAAGAACCGACTGTACTTTGGCCACTGTTGACCACAACATTCCTACTATTTCCAGAGAGAACTTCACTGATGTCAGTTCCTTCATTGATCAAGAAGACTCCAGATTGCAAGTCGAAACCCTTGAACAAAACGTCAAGAACTTTGACATAACGTACTTTGGTATGGATGACGCCAGACAAGGTATTGTCCACATTGTGGGTCCTGAACAAGGGTTCACCTTACCAGGTACCACTGTTGTTTGTGGTGACTCTCACACTTCTACACATGGTGCCTTTGGATCATTGGCATTTGGTATCGGTACTTCCGAAGTTGAACACGTTTTGGCCACCCAAACCATCATTCAAGCCAAGTCTAAGAACATGAGAATCACCGTGGATGGTGACTTGTCTGAAGGTATCACTTCCAAGGATTTGGTCTTGCATGTTATTGGTGTCATTGGTACTGCTGGTGGTACTGGTGCCGTCATTGAATTTGGTGGTAAGGCCATTGAAAACTTATCCATGGAAGCCAGAATGTCCATCTGTAACATGGCCATTGAAGCTGGTGCCCGTGCTGGTATGATCAAGCCAGATCAAATCACCTTTGACTACATTGAAGGCAGACCATTGGCTCCAAAGGGTGCGGAATGGGAAAAGGCTGTAGCCTACTGGAAAACCTTGCACTCTGACGAAGGTGCCCACTTTGACTACGATATCAAGATTGCTGCCTCCGATATTGTTCCAACCATAACTTGGGGTAACTCTCCTCAAGATGCATTGCCTATCACTGCCAAGGTTCCCGATCCAGCCAATGTTTCTGATCCAATCAAGAAGAGTGGTATGGAAAGAGCTCTTGAATACCAAGGCTTGGTTCCAAATACCCCATTGAAGGAAATCAAGATTGACAAGGCATTCATTGGTTCTTGTACCAATGCTCGTATTGAAGATTTGAGAGCTGCTGCCAAGGTTGCCAAGGGCCACAAGAAGGCTGACAATGTCAAGTTGGTTTTGATTGTTCCAGGTTCTGGTTTGATCAAGGCACAAGCCGAAAAGGAAGGTTTGGATAAAATCTTTGAAGCTGCTGGATTTTCCTGGAGAGAAGCCGGTTGTTCGATGTGCTTGGGTATGAACCCAGATATCTTGGACCCAGAAGAAAGATGTGCTTCCACTTCCAACAGAAACTTCGAAGGTCGTCAAGGTGCCAAATCCAGAACTCACTTGATGTCTCCGGCCATGGCTGCTGCTGCTGCCATTAAGGGTCACTTTACCGATATTCGTGAATTTGACTATGACACCAGTGATCAACCTTCTGTTACCATTGAAGCCGAAGAAGACAAGGCTTTGCAAGATGCTGTGTACGAACACGAAAAGCAACCTGTTGCTGACACTGAAAGTGCCAAGGACGAACAAATCAATGACATTCCAAAGGAACCAGAAGCCAAGAAGACCAAGGTCGGTTCTGCTCCACCTGGTATGGATAAGTTTACCGTTTTGACTTCCATCACTGCTCCTTTGGACAAAGCCAACGTTGACACTGATGCTATTATTCCAAAGCAATTCTTGAAAACCATCAAACGTACCGGTTTGAAGAGTGGTTTGTTCTACGAATCCAGATTTGTAAAGGATCCAAAGACCGGTAAGGATGTGGAAACCGACTTCGTTTTGAATGTTGGTCAAAACCGTAATGCCGAAATTTTGTTGGTCACTGGTGATAACTTTGGATGTGGTTCTTCGAGAGAACACGCTCCTTGGGCATTGAAGGATTTCGGAATCAAGTGTATGATTGCTCCATCTTTTGGTGATATCTTCTACAACAACTCCTGTAAGAACGGATTATTGCCTATCAGAATTCCTCAAGACGTTATTCTTGAAAAGTTATACCCTGTTGCAACTGCCGGTAAGAAATTAACTGTTGACTTGCCAAACCAAGAAATCAGACATGGTGAAACCAATGAAGTTTTGGTCGACCACTTCGATATTGAAGAATTCAGAAAGCACTGTTTGATCAATGGTCTCGATGACATTGGTTTGACTTTGCAAAAGGAACACTTCATCTCTAAATACGAGGCAGAAAGAAGAGTCAAGTTTTCATTCTTGGAAGGTGGCTCTAAATTAATCAAGCCTATCAAGGGAACTAAGAAATCTGCTTACGGAGTCAAGGCTCAGGAATGGTAAATATCATATAATAATCTGTATAATAGAAATAATCATACGATCGAATTATCCAAATGTAACTTCCAATAATCCTTAATTGTTTTGAGTGCTTACGGATTCTGTAAGGTTGTTCCCTTCAGCCGAAAACGAATGTGGTCTACAAATTACAAATGATTACTTGAAATACCTTGGAATAATAAAGTGCATTGCACCACTTCTATCGAAACAAATGCGAAATAATACATAGATTACTGACCATGCAGTGTATAAAACATCTATAATACTTAAAACCACTCATAATGAACTAGAAATTTAAACAAACTAATCTGCCTTTTCAGACATCACTTGTTTGACTGGCTCGGAATCATAATAAAGCTTGTTCTGTTGAATGTACCTTATCACAGAATTAGGCAATAAATATTGTACGGACATTCCTCTTCTGATAAACAAACGGATCTTTGTGGATGAAATATCATTATAAATCAATTGCTTGATCACCAACACATTTCTTCTGTGTTCATACATAATATCATGACTTAAAAGGAAGCTTCTCACATCAGAACCAGTTCTTTCGACTATAAGACATCCGTACTTACCTAAAATATGATGCAAGTCTTGGTCAGCCCAAACGTCTGGTTCTCCCATGGATTCAATCAAATCACCTCCTGCAAGTAACATGATCTTGACACCTCTCTTTTCGCCAGATTTGGTCATGATACCGCCTCTTTTGATATTAATTGCTTCGTTGAAATGGTCCAAAACCAATGCAGTTCTGGTATACTTGGGCTGTAAGGATTCCCATGCATCCACCATCAACCAGGATGAAGTCCGTTCACATGCCAATTCGCACATTCTAACTCTATGATGCGCAGGTGCCAATCCTTGTTTCTGATAGTTTGAAGAAACTGGCGAGTAGTACCCACCTATGACCTCGAATCTGGTTTGTTCACTAATGGCATCCAATGCCATTTCAAACATTCTTAAGTGTAAATAAGTGATGGGGGAAAATGATCCACAAGCCACAATTACTAGCGGATACTTCGAGTCATCCAGCAAGGTAGTGGCCAATCTATGGGTTGGAAATTGATATTTATCCAAAGTCTTGGCCTGTCTTTGAATACCATGAGGAACTTCCTCGAGATCAGCGATTTGTGTAGACTTGACTTGGACAGTAGGAGGAAGAATTGGCTTTTCAACAACCTTGGGTTTGTTTTTGCCGCCCAAAATATCATCGTCGGATGAAGAATCAACAAGATCAGAGTGAATTCTGGGAATCTTGGAATGGTATGCTCCCTTTAAAGTCTCCTCGTTGTTATCTTCCTTCTTGGTAGAAGGATGTGGAGGAGGAGCATCCACCGCGTTACCCATGTCTGCCAATACAAAAGGTTGTATAGGCATATTGTTTGGGATTTCTGAGGATGGAGCCGTAGGTTCAATATCCCTATTCAAGGATGGAGGTAAGAAGTTGGGATCGTTGGTTGGATCCATATTGAAGCCACAGATTTATGGGATAAATAAGAATTAAATTTCTAAAAGGTTTAATAATCCTCTATATATGCAAAGGATCGAGAAATATGAATCAAAGCAGCCAACAACAGCAAAGGAGGGAATAAATAATCTAGTGGTGTCCAATTTAAACTGTTGATTACAATGTACAAAAAAAAGATCAAAAAAAAACGATCTATCACGTGACCCCGCCTCTTTAGGAAATCGAATCCTGGAGTATGGTCAAAGTCCGGGGACTTAACCCGAAAATCGGGGTGGGGTATATCGAAGAGTGTGTGGAACGTTAAGTCCAATGTGTCGATGTCGTAAATCCGAAACGTATTTCCTGGATTTTATGAGTTAAGTCAAAGGCTCTAAATTGAGGAGACCGCAATCTCAGGATCGGAGTGTTCCGACGGAGTCATGATATTATCCCGATTTGAATGAGGCCTGACCCACAATTAAAAAGATAGTTAAAAAATGACGTCACAGACAGGATTCGAACCTGCGCAGGTAAAACCCAACGCCTGAACTGCACAATAGCAGGGCGTCGCCTTAACCACTCGGCCACTGGGACGGAACTTTTACAAAATGCGATTTTTTTTCGGCCATGAGATTTTTAGACCTGGTTGTAGATTTTCCTTTTTGGTATTTATATAGCTGAGTTTTTCCTCCAAGATCCACTATCTCTGTATGCCTTAGTTCGCATTAAATACACCGCTGTAAAAGAACAATTTCCCCGTCTCATTTCTTCTCGGACCGTTTTTTTGGGCCACACACTTATTTTCCCTTTCTGGGGCTATAGTGGGTGGGAAAATCCTGTGGTTCTCCTGGTGCTTCGCCGCGTTAAGTGGATTTGATTCTCCCTTTCTTTAACGGGTTTTAGTGGGTAGGATTAGTCATTCCTGATGAGTCCCACACTGTTCAGCACCCGCGCGCTCCTCGTGCGTTTAGGCTGTATATAATTTACATCCATACTCCAATTCACCGCCTTCCATTCATTATTACACAACCCCACAAAAACAGTGGCCCCAACTGCAGATTGTGTGGTGGACAAAGGAATGGCCAATTGTTAGTAAATACAACGTTTGTAAAAAGAGCTCTGTATCTTCTTAATTTGACTGCTATCTACCAAACTGTACTGATTTCTCTATCTAGGACCTTCTAGGGTCCCACTCTCAATTTATACTTTCTGGCGATTTTAGTGGGTGTAAAAAACTATTATGGTAAAAAGTTCCTTGAGTCCCACACTTTTTATTACCTAGCTAGCTAGCTAATGTTTGTACGTAAACTTTTTCCCTCCACCATCCCCTGTCTCTCTATGTTTTAGTTCATAATAATGAGATGAATGATTTCATATTTGTCACCTTACCGGATAATTGGTGAGAAGTTAATTGTACCAATTTTGAGATTATAACGGATTCTAAGCTCCGAATTATTTTAAAACCACTTAGGTTAATATACGCGCACTTCTATCTTAGTACCAAACCTTTGTAATATGATATTTTTATTTCCATTAGACTGAACATTGTGTCTACAGTTCGACAAATATTCATGGAACACCCCAGCTCGTATTCTTACAGTCCTTAACAAGATACCCATAAAGTGCCACACTGACAAAATAGTATAGAAAAAAAGGCGGTTTCAAACAATCACTCTGTAATTTTGTGATTTTATTGTATTCACTAGGGTCTAAACCTCTTCTCGCGATATCTTCCCTGAAATAATAGAAACAATACAAGTTTTATCCTACATTGAAAAATCAAATACAATCGAGCAGAAAAATAGTTTATAAAATTGATATTATCTACCCTATGGACTTCGAATTATTCCATTCCTTACCCATTTTTCTGAAATTTTGAAAAATTTAAAGCTAAATATATATCTTTTATTTGACAAATTCTTTGTGAAAAGGCTTAGAATTCACACCTATAGTCCTCTTAAATCTTGATAAGCCCTTTTCAACGCACTTTTCAACGCACTCCGAAGGTACCCTCTTAGGATACTTCTCCCCGCCTAAAAGTCCACTTTCCCCTTCCTGCATGCTCCACCAGAAAAGTCTCATCACCGAGTGAATTATTCTGCAATGTCCCCCAACCCCAGAGTCAGACCGGCCAAAAGGCTCATCGAAGCTAGTGGCAAATGTTCCCAGGAAGGATTGGCATACGGCCAGTGTGTGTTAAGCACTTATAGTACCATAGCCAAAGGCTCCTGCGAGCAGGAGTTTGCCCGTTTCAAACAATGCATTTCCAAACAAGTCAAGGGAAAAACTTGGTAAAACATTTTTTACGATGACAATATAACTACGGTTCAACTTTCCACAGCTTCCAGATTGAATTCCTATACAGTTCCGTCTATAGATACCTATAGTTAAGCATATCTTTCTTTCGTTTCATGCCTCCCTAACTACCGTGAAATCCAATTGTTCTCGCATATCTTTGTATTGCACATGATAATCATTGCTCCACCAATTCCGGATTATGTAAGCGCTGAACCCTCGGTAGATATTGTGGGGGAGACCACCCCCGTCACGGTTTAATATCGGAGTTCACTTGTTTCTTTCTTTACCTTTCTTCAAACGCTGGTGACCATGATTAACGTATCAAGGCTTGCCGGCTACAGCAAGCAGGATCTTCGAAATATAATCCTACTACTTAAAGAAACATATGAGTCCAGCAACCTCCGAATCAACTATCAATCCAGACCGGTGGTTTTATTCTTGGGAACCCTTATTTCCACCTTTGGTTTCGGAGTCTACTTCACGCTTCGAAATGTGTTGGGAAAGTACAAGGAATATGTCAATAATCGAAAGTTAAACAGACCCAACTTGATTAGGCAGTCATCTACTGTACTCAAGAATGGATCCAGAGAGATTCTAATTCCCAAGGGCAAAAACTCATTTTCCAGAATTATCATTCCAAAACCGAATTTAGATCAATATGCCGCCGATAAATATTTATACAAAGAATTTTTACTTCAACAAAAATATTCTCAGAAGACCATTTTTAATTCCAAGTTTTTAAACCAAATTGCAATTATCTGGAGAATCTTAATTCCTAAGTTTTCTTCTAAGAATACTTCACTTTTACTTTCACAATGTTTCTTTTTGATTTTGAGAACATGGTTGTCCTTATTAGTCGCCAAGTTGGATGGTCAGTTGGTAAAGAACTTAATTGGGGGTAATGGTAAGAAATTTGCCAGAGATTTGGTATATTGGTTATTGATTGCTTTCCCTGCTTCGTATACCAATGCTGCTATCAAATATTTGGAAAATAGACTTGCCTTGAGTTTCAGAACGAATTTAACAAGATATATCCATGACATGTATCTTGATAATGTGATGGCCTACTACAAAATTTCATTGAATGGAACCGATATTGAGAATATCGATCAATATATCACCAATGATGTTACAAAATTCTGTGATACTATTTGTGGCTTGTTCTCTAGCATGGGTAAACCATTTGTCGATTTGATTTTCTTTTCTGTTTATTTGAGAGATAATCTTGGTTCTGGTGCTATGGTTGGTATTTTCACCAACTATTTCATTACTGCCATGTTATTGAAGAAGGCCACTCCTAAGTTTGGTAAGCTTTCTGCCAAAAGAACTCATTTGGAAGGTCAATACTTCAACCAGCATCTCAACTTAATGACCAATAGTGAAGAAATCGGATTTTACAAGGGTTCCGTCATTGAAAAGTCAAAATTATATGAAAGCTTCAAACATTTATTTCAACACATTGGAAAAGAATCAGACGTTTCATTCTATTACTCTGTTTTAGAGGATTATGTTTTGAAGTACACTTGGTCTGCTTGGGGTTATGTCTTTGCGGGATTGCCAGTCTTTTTGGATGAACTTTGGCCCAAGTCCACTGATGACAATACCAATCCAAAGAAGAAGGAAGTGGATCAAAGACAAAATATGAGACAGTTTATCATCAACAAGAGATTGATGCTTTCGTTGGCTGATGCTGGTTCCCGTTTAATGTACTCTATTAAGGATGTGTCGGAATTAACTGGTTATACCGAACGTGTTTTCAACTTGTTGACCCAATTACACAAGGTTCATTCGCCAAGATTTGATTTTGGTTCCCAATTTGGTGTTGATGATATTCGTGGTACAATTCAAAAGAATTACCACAAGGGTATTAGACTTGAGCATATCCCAGTGATTATTCCATCAAAGGAAGGTTCAGAGGGCATACCATTAATTGAAGACTTGAACTTCCTGTTGAAACATAACAAAAACTTGTTGATTTTAGGACCTAATGGATGTGGTAAGACGTCTATTGCGAGAATTATTGCAGGATTGTGGCCATTGTACCGTGGATTATTGTCGAAACCAGATGAAGATGAAATCTTCTATTTACCTCAAAAGGCTTACTTTACTACTGGAAACTTGCGTGATCAAATCATTTATCCTCATAGCTATAGTGATATGCTTGAAATGGGATTTAATGATGACTACTTGTTCCATATTCTCCGTGAAGTCAAGTTGGAATATTTGCTAAAGAGAGAAGGTAACTTCAATGTGGTCAAGGATTGGAAGGACGTTCTTAGTGGGGGTGAAAAGCAAAGAATGAGTCTTGCGAGAGTTTTGTTCAAGAAGCCCAAGATTGTCATTTTGGACGAAAGTACCAATGCGGTTTCCACTGATGTGGAAGATTATTTATTCGAATTGTTGCAACATAAACGCATCACGTTCATTACGTTGTCCCATCGTCCATTGTTGATGAAATACCACGACTACATCTTGGAAGTGGAGCAGGATAGAACTGTGAAGTTCCACGATTTAACTTCCGAAGAAAACTTGAAGTCTATCGATAATGAAATCAGCGATATTCAATCGAAGTTGAGTCTGGTTGAAAAATGGGAAAAGAGACTTGCGGACATCGAGCTTTACTTGGATGGAAGATATGACGATATTGCAAATCCACACGAAAATTTAAAGAGTCCCATAGTGAGTGTTTAGCTATTTATGTGTAACGATACTATCATGTAGATTATTTGCATTCAATCTGAGGTCAAAATAATAAAAATAATATTTGAGATTGCCTAAAACAAATGTACCGAAAAATGAGAGATGTCAAGCCAATAAACCCTTGTGCACATATTGAAGAGTTTCGTTTAGGTAGTGATACGCTATCGCCGATATTTTATTGTTACATTTATTGTCTAGTTAATATGCACAAGTAATTTCATCATTTTCAGTGGGGCTAATTTTTCCTAATGCGGACGCTCCAACGCATGGAATAGTTGCGATCAGTTACGCATAAGCCCTGGCTGGCTCATCGGAACCAATAGGCTAGATATTTACTTCAAGAACCCTTATATATCATTTAAATCATATACGTACAACTAAATAATATATAGCCGTTTTTGAAACTGCTTTTTTTTGCATTCTTTTCCAAGCACATTGAACACATTTACGCTCGTTGCCTCACCTTATATATCCATCGCTATTATCGTCACTCGTGCCCCAAATTACACAAAACCACCGTAAAAAAACTCAAGGGATGAACGTCGTGTTAGAGTCTCAGGCACCAAATCACCTTGTTATTTGAATAGTTTCTTTGAAACGTTGCTTTGCTAACACTTACGAAACCTACGGCGGAATTCTCGTAACTTCACTTGTCAACTACAACAACTTGTGAATTCGACGCGTAAAACTTTGACCGTTTGAAATCAGTGGCAACCAACTTATTCCACGATGGCTGAACCAATTAGAAGCAAAAACGGAGATATCTCCAAGGCTCCAACTCCCCAAAACACCCCATCTTCTGTTGGTAACTCTTATCTTAAGCAACAACCACCAACTGTTTCCACCATTAATGAAGAAAACGAAGATGTGACTCAACAATTAGCCAACAACCCAGCTTTGTTGTCAATGATTCAAGGTAAGTTGGGTACTTTGGTTGGCCAACAAAGCGGCTATGTCGAAAGCTTGTCCAAGAAGGTCAAGCAACGTGTGTATGGATTGAAGGCCGTCCAACTGCAACAAATGAAGCTTGAAGCTCAGTTCCAAAAAGAATTGTTGGAATTGGAAAAGAAGTACTTCAAGAAGTACCAACCTTTGTATGCCAGAAGAAAGAAGATCATTGCTGGTGCTGAAGAGCCAACTGCTGAAGAAATCGAAGAAGGTGAGTTGTTGCACGAAGAAGACAAGGACGATGAAATCAAAGAAGAAGAGGAAGAAGAAGAGGAAGAGGAAGAAGATGATGACGAAGATGATGAAACTGCTGGTATTCCAGGTTTCTGGTTGACTGCTTTGGAAAATTTATCTACTGTGTCCGAAACCATCACTGACAGAGATTCCGAGGTATTGCAACACTTGACCGATATTCGTATGGAATATTTGGAAACTCCAGGTTTCGAATTAATTTTCGAATTCAGTGAAAACGAATTCTTCTCCAACTTGATTTTGACCAAGACTTACCACTACCAAGCCGAATTGGGATACTCCGGCGATTTTGTGTACGATCATGCTGATGGATGTGAAATCAACTGGAAATCCAAGGAATCGAATGTCACCATCAACATTGAAAGAAGAAAGCAAAGAAACAAGACCACCAAGCAAACACGTACTATTGAAAAGTTGACTCCTACCGAATCTTTCTTCAACTTCTTTGACCCACCAAAGCCACCAAAGCGTGATGAGGAAGAAGAAGATGAAGAAAATGAAGACGAAGACGAAGAGGACGATGAAGATTTGGAGGCTCGTTTGGAATTGGACTACCAATTAGGTGAAGAAATCAAGGATAGATTGATCCCAAGAGCCATCGACTGGTTCACTGGAGATGCTGTTGACTACGGGTTCCCTGAAGATCTCGAAGGCGAAGATGACGAATTCGACAGTGAAGAAGGTGATGAAGATGATGACAGCGATGATGACAAGCCAAAAGAAAATCCTCCTGAATGCAAACAGCAATAAGTCCGGCCGCGGTTTCGGCACATGCATTCTGTTGTTTCCTCTCCTAGTTAGTTGTTTAGAAAATAATACGAGTCCCGAGGGACTGTCTAAAAAGCGGTAGCAGGCGCGTATTGGTTGACAACGAGATCTGCCAAGGCGTTTGAACCGAGGATTACAGTTTGGCAGTGCTTTCTCCCACAGCTGACGCCTTACAGATGCACTAATAATGAAAATTCGCTGACTATTTGAGCCCCTCTACAGCCCCTCCATTGATAACCTTTCTCCGATATATGCCGCTCCGAAGGTCCCTGAATCCCTGTTTGAGATAAGTATCAAGACCCAGGTGGGCTTGGAAGATAAGGAGGCATTTGTTTACCATTTAATGAATAAAAAAGTCTATTTGACATGGTAAACATCGAATTATTCACCGGACCGTGTCGAAAATACCACAATTGGATCTTTCATGTCTTTTCCCGGCGATGTGGTATCTTCACACAGTGTCAGGAGAGCACGATTGGTCATTTTCACATGCGTGGGAACGCGCGCGATGCACGCCTTTGTGGTTTCTTGCTCCCTAGTGGCTGCTAACTATGATGGTATAAGAAGGGAAAATATCCAGGATCAGATTGATAAATTCTTCACCTGGCCAATTCTAAAGAGTATACATTTGATTGGTTTATTATACACATTACAAGATGTCTCAAGTCGTTGATAAAGTTACCGGTACTTTCCACTCCAAGAGTGTTGACCACATTTTGTCTTATCCATCTGTTGATTCTTTGGTGAAGTTTTTGTTCACTTTCAGCTTGTTTGCAAACGTTTATGGTCAAATTGTGATTCCCACCTGGGAATTCATCAACAAGAATGTCATTTCTGCCTATTCCTTCATCTACAAACCCCTTAGCCAAGCTGATTCTGTCGTTGAAAAAGTGGTTTTATCTCACTACGTGGATGAAGTAGCTTTGGGATACCCAGTACAATATGCTGAACATGTAAATGTTACTTACTTGAAGCCTACCAACGACTACTTGTACGATAAGGTTGTGAGCAAGTACTTGCCTGTTGCCGAATACAAATTTGAAGAAGGTATTTCTGAGACCCACCGTTTGTTTGCTATCCTTAATCAAATCGTTATCCGCCTCAAAAACCAAGTCTCAGACAAATCCTCTGCCATTTCCAATAAAATTGTGACTACCTACAACGAGGAAATTAAGACTGTTGCTGGTTCGGAACCTGTGCCTACCCTCTACAACAACTTGACCGCCTCTTACAACACTGCCACAAAGACCCTTAACTCCTTAAATGAATCCCACATCAAGCCATTACGCGCCCAAACTCAAGACTACGTTACTGAAGTTGCAACCTCTACCAAAAACAAGGCTGATACATTACTTGCTGAAGCCAAGCAAACTGTGAATGGAAAGGTTAATGGCTTGATTCCAGATTCCACAATTTCTGCTTCTGCCTAGCTTTGAATGTACCGATGTGGCTTTCGTGTATATGTTTATTAAAGATATTTTAAATTTATTTTAGCGTAGCTCATAACCTATCCGTGTGGTCTTTTTCGTGCTTATCTCATTTGTTAAAAGTTTTTGATGTACTTAATACCTCCCACACATTCCGGCACGGTCATGGGATTTGAAAGTGATTTAGCAATTTGAATAGCGACAGCCACGGTCCTTGGTGTGACATCGTGCTCTAACATAAGCCCCTTCCCTCCATTGGATTGCTTGAATCGATTAAGATCATTGTAGATATCAGCTTCTGTGCGGGTTTCTGGGGTTGCGGTTTGAGCAAGCATTTTCCAGTCCAGTGTATCAAAATCCCATAACACGCTTTGCATTCCGAATTGTCGAACAATACTTCTAACTCTGTCGTCAGTTCCTCCGTAGGGCGGTCTGAACCATTTGGGAAGATGACCCGCAGTGGCATTCATGGCCCAAATAGACCATTCGATTTGGGCCACAATCTCTTCATTGGTTAGAGATGGAAGAAATTTATGTGACCAGGTATGGGATCCCATAATGTGGCCGTGCGAGATAGTATCAAGGTAGATATCGGGAAAGTGAACAACGTTGACTCCCAATGTGAAAAACGTGGCAGGCAGTTTCAAACTGCTAACAAGTTGAGGTGTAGCCAAAGAAGGTCCATCATCAAAGGTTTGTGATAACCTGGGGCAAGTGTAAACATCATCGTAGGACACACAATTGGAACAGTCAAACGAACAGGCTTCGCGGCCAACTGCAACACAATCGCCTTGATTGTGTCTGGGAACATTGGGAACCGTTTTAAAGTTGACAAAATCCAATGGGATGTATGGTGGATCATTTTGGGGCCATTCGTGAAGCCCAGTGAAATCGCTTAACCATTTAGGAAATGGTACTTTGGGAGAGTTGGTACGAGTGATGGAGGGATCGTTGTTGGAAGGAACTTGACCAGCAATTTGGGCATGTATGGACCGATCAGGAAGGATGAATGCAGCGGCAGCGTTGACTAACAAAATGCTCAAGTAAATTTGATGAACTTTCATGTCTGGTTGGTGGTGGTGGTGTTTGTGAACATTTGCAACCAGTTGCGATCGGTTCATCAGATCTACCAAGATTGCAGGTTAGGGGGGAGGATGCGAATTTAGGGGGGGGATAGTTGCAGATACGCAGTGCTAAATCTAACTAGAAATTTGCTCAAGAAATGGAATAAAGTTAGCTATCGGTATGTAGCACAAGATCTGAAATTTACTCAGTGAATTTCAATTAGCTTACACGATAAAATTGAACCAAGTATATTCCCTATATCCAGTAAAAATAAAAAGAGAAGATATCTTCCAGAAATAAAGATAAATACCTATTGTGAAGGA
Source organism: Suhomyces canberraensis (assembly GCA_003706525.2). Classification (NCBI taxonomy): domain Eukaryota; kingdom Fungi; phylum Ascomycota; class Pichiomycetes; order Serinales; family Debaryomycetaceae; genus Suhomyces; species Suhomyces canberraensis. Next base: position 784,893 of record PPLP02000002.1, read on the forward strand.
AGATGAATGCCAATGGGTAATACCAACCTCAAACTTACTTTTCCCATAATCCCATCTATTACCTCTATAAGCGTTCCTATCCTATATATAAGATTATTTTGAGGAATCGATTTCCTGCCGTAATCTAGCCAACTCCATGCGCAACTGCTTGTTTTCCTCGCACACCTGATCGTAAGACATCATTGAACCATTTCTGCTGCGGTTGCCAAGTTTTATGGTTTCGCGTGGTTCTACTGACTCAATCAGTGCGGCTTTAAATTTCTTGTAAATGTCATCACTGTTCACCGCAGGGGCGACGGAATAGTTTGGAAATATCGCACTATTGCGCTTATTGGAGGTGGATCCGTTTTGCGCGTTGGCTGTGCCTACTTGTGACCCTGATGTCACCGAGTTTATTGACGAAATCGAATTGCGATGATTTGATGAAAGTGATGACGACCGGCGCACAATGTTAGACCCTATTGATCCAACTGATCCCAGGCCCAATCCATTGGTCTTGAGGTATTTGTTTTCTTGTTTCAATGCTTCGATTTCCTTCATCAATTTCAACACGATAGCGTCTTGTTCCCTCTCCATAAGATCTATGATCTGTTCATTATTAAGCAGAGGCGATGTAGCTGATGTAGTTGGTATGGCAACACTTTCAGAAAACGAGTTTCTCTTAGCAGCCAAAGGGGTTGATCCGTTGCTGAAACTACTTCTGTTGCTAAGACTAGGCGATCTTTGAATATTCGAAGTGGTGTAATTACTCACAGGCTTGAATCTCAAGTCAGAATGACTATTTCTAGGAGACAGTTGTGTAGCGGGCGGATATGGAGGAGGGACAGTATGCGAAACATACTGAGGGAATTGAACGGGATGTTGCAATTGCAGTACTTGGGGAGACGAGGGAAGGTTCAGATGGTGAGAGTTTGTCATCTTGATGGCCAAATCACCCCAGGATTTGCCATCTATATATATATATTCTTCACCTACGTCTGTGTAGGTACACGCCCCGTCTACATTGTCTACGCTTATCTGTTTGTCATTGCGCGAAACGCTGAAAATTACTCCACCAGAAAGAGGAGAAAAGGGGCGCACTAGGGGAGGGGAGTGACCTTAGTGGGGAGTCACCGTCAGATTACTTTAGTGTCCAGTGTTTTGGATCACAATGATAACAGATCATTTGGTAAAAATATTATGCAAGCGTAGCCGGTCGTCCCAGAGCCCCGTGGGCTAGTTCTTGGCCCCTACTAATTGCCTAGGTTCCGTTCCTATTGTATTGGCTGATGACGGTCCCGGACGTTGCCCACACAGCCCTGGGAGATTGAGAGATTTCGCCCCAGTTACTGCGGACTTCTTGAGACTTTTGCTCGCACTGAAAAGTGAAATGGGCCTATCGGTGCTAGCGTGCCTGCGTATGTTGCGTGGTGAAGTGGTTAGTTGTACTGGAACAATTAGACGCAGTTGCATGGTGAAGCAGCCTCGTTGCTGCTGCTTGTCAATACTGGAGTTTCTGAACCAAACTGTTTACCTTACCAAGCGATTGTTTTAATACTGTGGGAGCGGATATATCGGGGCACGTACTAAGCAAATGGTGTAGAAGATTCGTGTGAGCAAGACATTAGTCAATTGCTGGCGTGTGCTTGGGAAATAATGATCGGCAACAGTTGTAGGTTTTTTTTTTGTTTCCATCATATCAGGCTACGCAAATATTCCCCACAATTCGTTCTACGGGTTTAAAAGTTTAGTGTGCGTTTCTAGAATCAAAAGGTGGGGAGTTGTAGAGGGTTTATAGCCGTCTAGAATGCATGGCCTGCAAGGCTCCAATGCTTCAAAAAAGTGTGGTGGCCATTGGTGAAACGATGCAGACGTCACTTGCTCAATTGGTGGCCCATTACTAATGTTCCTAAATCTTAATTTGGTAGTGCTCTGCACCCCTAAGGGATTGAAAAAATTGAAAAAGTTGAAATAATCAGTCCTACTGTGGTTACTGTTAGCTACTTCAACCTCCCAGATTAATATTATCGATCAATTAAACTATTTAGTGAAGTGCAATACGTTAACTGTTGGACTTATATGCATGTCATCTAAGTGCCTAAAAAATAGTTATTCTTATATATCTATTGATGAGCTCTATATCTTTTTTTTCGGAAACGTTATCTAATCTGTGATTCACGTGGACTGAGCCGCATCCCAACGGAACTGCATGTGATCCCTTGGTGCCTATTTCCATCATCTGATGCTTATCGGAAATGCCCTTCGAGCACCTCGTGGATTGTTGTTTACAGTTTTAAACGAAGAAGAATATTGTAATCTAATCTGATCTTTGGTGTGCCTATTGTGTTTGGTAAAAAAACTATGAAAATCGTATGATCAGCGTTAATTTCCCTGCGTTTAGACCCAATTTATGCCTTCATTCCCGATAACAGAATTATTTTTGAACTTATCTTCGACCATCTGAAAAGTTATCGATGCATTGCGATCGAAAGTGTGGCCATTTTATTAAATTACCGCAAATGAGAGGCAATTTCTCTTCGATCATCAATGAAGCACAGTCACGGAACCTCGGTTCCTTTATCAATCTTGAGGACTGATTGAGTGTTGTTCTTTGGCGCACTCCGAATGCGTGTCACCACTAACCTTGAACCTGTTTCACACTACGGTATGTACCTTTTTCGTGGCCAAGCCTAAGAAATTATCGCTACGTTTTTTTTACATCTATGTATTTACTATGAACTAAAGCATAGATTTTTTTTTACACCTGTGTACTTACTATGAACTAAAACATAGAGTGAGGGTGCATAGAAATAGTGGACGTGGGAGAGAATACCTTTACGTACGATCAATAGCTAGGTAGGTAGGCAGGTAATGAACAGTGTGGGACTCAAAGGCTCCTTACCAAAAGAGTGTTTACTGCCCATTAAAACCCCCCAAAAGAGGTCATTGAGTAAAATTAGTAGATATCAGTCAAACGAAGAAGATTGATGCGGTGAAAAGAGTCGGGCGAAAATGTTGTAGAGTGGAAAATTCAATCTTTTTTTTTTTACAACGTCTAAAGACAATAAGGGAACTTCGGGCTATAATGCCTGTGCTTGATCGTTTCAATCCAGTAAGTACTATGTATACGAGATCAGTACAGTTCAATCGGTAGAGCATCTACTTGAGCTTTTACCATCAATTCCGGTTTCTTCTCACGGATACTTTTTTTTTCGTCAACCATTTTGGGGGATCCAAGGACTATGGTATACATCGGCGCTTGTCTTCCAACTCGGTTTCATTCAACAAAGAGGTACTCTGGCCGAGTTGGTCTAAGGCGCCAGGGTAAGGTCCTGGTCTCTCCGGAGGCACGAGTTCGAATCTCGTGGGTATCACTATTTTTTGTTTGATAACTTTCTGCTCGCATAATGGTTTAAATTTTTTTTGACAAGTATACAAAAAGATTTCGAAGAATATACACAAAAGTTGAAAGTATTTGATTCGGTCACGCTAAAGTTTCTCTTTAAACATTTGTGATAGGAATGTCAAATTTCAAACAATCTCGAAATGGCCAGAAGAATTTAGGGAATATATAGTTTTTTACACTTTTATTGTCAAAAATGACAGTATCTGAAATTAAACAGTCGACTTACATGGGCATACAATCAGTGACGGTTTACGAGATCTTGGAATTCACTTAATGTAAGAACCTGGAATCTTATTTGCATGGTAATTTCTAGATATGTAAAGAAGAATAATTGTATGACAGTGCTGTCAACTTACGTCATCGTACATATTTGGTAGTATAACCGCAAAAGGAGAAGTGTACTGCAGTTATTCGCTACTCTTCAAAAGCTTCCCGTAATCCGTGCCAAATCTTGGTTCTTTTCTAATATAGATTCATTTAATCAATAGCTGATCAATCTTTGGTGTCAAAATACCAATGTTCCTCTCAAATTGTTCTCTCAACGCAATCAATCAATCAGTGAAACAATATGGAAATTTCCATAAAGTTTCAGTAAATACTTTTGCTTCTACAGTAGCTGCTGTTCCTACTGCAATAATCGACCTTAAGGACGTGAAAAGTGTTTTCAGTTCCAATATAGCGGCACCGTTCTTAAGCAACTCTTTGTGTGGAACCCAAGAAGGAGAGACTACTACTGATTATTTCCCACACGATTTTTAGAAATATTAGCCAAATGTACTTTACTGATTTCCATGTGCACCTTTTAAAACTATAGATAGAGACGAAGCCACTACTCTGAGCTCACATGATGGGTATTTGCCCAACAATAATTGAAAAGTTGAACAGATGTCTATTCAATAAATCTCAAGCTCCAAATGGCATGTGCTTTTTTTGTTTGAAATGTAAATAAAGTTTAATAAAGATTCTTTATGTAGTTAATTTACCGACAGATCAATCTTATCGCAATTTCAGTGATTGCGTTTTTATTGGAAATCAAGTCAATCATTTGAGCACCGAAACGCAACGGTTTGTTACTTACGAGCAATCAATGCGAGGTAGTTTGTTGAAATTTATACATAGAAACAAAATTATGAGCATTTTGTAAAAATACGATTATTGAAGATCATCACGTTAGATATGCACACTACTATCCGAAGAATGTCAACGCATGAATAGCATGTGAATTTAATTCTTCTTTTTGCGCTTAACCAAATTAGTTAAGTTATTGATAGTTGGAACAACTGGCTGCTTTGACTTCTTTCTAACGTTCAAGGTATTAATCACGGTAGTCTCACTGGATTTGACCTGAACTTTAATTTTTTTAGTCCCTTCGAGCGATATGTACACTTCTTCTTCGAACTCCTTATTTGCACAGAATTCGGGGATTTTGGAGGTGACTAAAGTCTTTACGTCCAATTCAATATTATAGTGTACGTCCTTTAAAAGATTCATCAATTGCTTGTAATCCTTGATAGAGATTACATTCCTGGAGAATTCTGGATTCTCACCGTCAGTGATAATTGGAACCTCTGTCAAATTTGCACCTATAAGCCCAACCACATCACCCAACCTGAATTCCTGACGAAATCCCAATTCCTCGAAGAACCTACTATTGTCCATTCTTTGGTAATTATTTTCCACAATTAAATGCTCAAGAAAACGACCTTTTGGATCATCTGGAAAAAGGGGAATGTTGAAAATTGCCAATTTGTCTGAATGGAAAATATGACCTACGCTCCAGTTTCCATTCAAGGAACTAAGAAATTTGGTGGTTGGTTGTTCTGCCAACCCAGGAATTGACAATTTGCAAACAGCGTTGGGTTTGTCCATCAAATTTGCATCTATAACACGAAGCCACCATTCAAGTAATTGGGCTCCATTAATAAGATGCTTGTGCTTATTCTTGAAGGAATTGGGGAATAAATATTGTTGTGCTGCTTTGGCGAAGAGGCAAATGCTAATACTTTGAGAAGAGGGCAATTTCAAAAGATTTGAGTCTTCTTCTTCTTCATCCGCCTTTTTCAGTGCAGATTTGTTGAAGTCCGAGATACTGGAGTAATAATCCGGGTCCGAGGCCAATTTTTCAATTGTCTTTCTTAATAGGAGGATAGTGTCTGTCTCAAATATATTATATTCCAGTGCTGATGATTCTGTCTTGAGATCATCCTGTTCATTCAAATTGCCATGTTCTTTCCTTTTTTTCAACTTGTAAAGACGAAGATCGTAGTTGATAAGCCAATCGATAAGAACCTTGACAATTGGTCCCAATCTAACGTTCAGTTTATGAAGGCCAACGGTATCGACTTTTGCAACAAAGATGTGCTGGTGAAGATTGGGTCCGGAGATTGTGATGTAGACGAGAATTTCAATTCCAAAAACAATTGTTTCAGTGAAGGCATCAATCAAGGCAAAAAAGTGTCGTATTTTGATAGTTGAGGGCCGGTGTAGATTTGACCTGCGGATGGTAACCAAAGGCTTGACGTATGTTGGCTTGGATTGAACATAGAAGAGATTGAACTGGGATCCTTCAGGAAGCTCTTGGGCCACCTTTAACTTTAGAAGATCCATGATAAGGTTCATTAAAGTACGCGTAGGGTTATGTCGTCTCTGTGTGTGGAGGCGACATTTCCCACGAGTAAATGGCGTGCGACATGGTTGCCCCAGATTTCGTACAATGCTGCGTTATTATAGATCACACCTAGACGCAAACGTGGCGACAACTCGGTAAAAGGAGAACGAGCCGTTTTGAAAACAGGGATCCCACATCCCGTCTATGCGTCGTTGATGCATTGCGCACGAATTTTGAGTGGAACAGTTCTGCAGCGAAGACGTCAATGGTTTCCTCATCCAGCAATATACGCATTAGGAAGGAGCAAGTAACCACCACCGGTCTACTGGAGGTGGGGTACGATCTGCCAGAAGCTCCTATCGATAACAATAGGAAAGGCACTAAAGTATTAGAGCTTGGCCACTTCTTGATACAGAACCCAACAACTGCCAAGTGATAACAACTAGGCTAAACTGAGTAGAATTTAGATATATTTAGACTGCGAAAATGGAGCCAGTTGAAGCCAGTTGAATCCAGGTAGCCCGCTGTAGCCAATCACGGGTGAGGTGTTCATATCACCAGGATTTGTAATACATACCTAGGGCTTCCCACATCCAGCAGTACGCGAGACTTGATCTAACAATAGCTTTGGATATACGTATTGTGAACCCCTTGGAAAACACATCCGAGGATGCACGATACGGGACAGAGCCTGCGCGGAAGCTTAAATGATGGAGGAAAGGAAGGGTCAATTGAGGGGTACAATTGGAGACGTTTCTGGAGACAGGGCGTAGAAGTGTGCGGATGGGGGGCTGTCCTGGGGCAAGGACAAAAGTCGATGACCTTGCCACTGGAATTTTGAGTTTCTTTCTCCCAATTCTAGAGCACCATTTGTCAGTCACTGGTAAAATGCGTGCTCAATAGGGAGTTTCAGGGGAGAGTGGGGGACCGAACCACCCGTAGTGGTAATTGGGTGTGAATTAAATGTGACCTGCGGATAGTCTTCATTCCCCGGAATAAAGTCCGAAAATACAGCATTATGCACCTGCCGGACATAATTAACTATAGATACCCCACCTTCCCAGTCAGTAATGGTTGCGGCCTCGAATTTCTGGTTTAGTAGTGAAACAGTTGTGGAACACTTGACTAAACGAGTATTTCAACCCCACGTCCGGTACATGCATCTTCCGGCACTGCGCAGCAAAGTTCCTAACTACACTCGGATACCACCGCAGATTGAAGGTAATTTTTCGTGGGCTACTTCAGACCAGTCCCAGCCATTGGCCAATCACAAATGGGTTCTCCTTTTTTATAAAACATTCTCCTAAAGCTCACACCAGCGTATTGTTTGCGTCGCACGGCCCTGAATTTTTCCTCGCTTGACAGCAGTTAATAGGCCCTGTATTCGCGTAAACTAAATTCTGCGGGGCTAGGCGGGTCTCCTAGTTGCCGGCGGGCCGAGTGCGTGCGCGCACCAGAAAGCTTAGATCAACTTCAAAGTGAGGTTACTACAATGAATCTGGGGTAGTTTAATGGATATAAATAATTGCTAAGACCCGTTTTTTAAAAGTTCTTTTAGTATGAGCGGACACAAAGATCCTCATTCTTCCCAAAACAATTTATCAAAGAGTCATCTAGGTTCGCTAGGTTCTAACTCCGATTCCGACACTTTTCCTCAACAACACGCTTCCTACTACAACCAGGACCCTGTTCCATCTGGTCATAATCAATCTCAGTCTACACTAGTCAAAAGACCTGCACCAGAACTGGATTCAGATTACAACTTTCTCGATCTTCTTTCCGCTGATATGGACTTTGAACAAGCCTACACAATGTACTCAACCTTACAACAAAAAAACGCTCTTTCTTCCATCGAACAGTTGGAAAAAGTTCAGATGTTGAACCAGCAATACGTTTCAAACTTAACAAGCATCACTCGTCAGGCCTCATCTCAAAATCGTGGTCTGGGTCACCAAGGTGTTTCTCAGTTTGCGACAAGTTCTAGTTTCGGGTTTGACCCTTCGGTCCCTAATCTCACAGACGATCAGGGTTTCAACTACCATCGTTCTCAAATATTAAATGGTGGCTTGAATAATAAAAACTACATGTTTATGAGTGGTGAATCATCTCAGACTAAACAAAATAAACCACAAGAGGAAGACGACGACTTTGACCAATTCTTTTCTAATACTGAATCCAACGCGTTGGAAAAGTTTTTAGATAATTTGGCAAATCCTTCTGAACAGGCCCCAATGCCATTATATCCAATCCATGGAGGAATGGGCGGGGCCGAATCGCCAGGACAAGATTTTAATGATTTATTTGATTTGCATACTATGAAACCCATTCCAATGGGAAATAAAAAAGCTGAATCCAATCGCTTTCAAAACATAAACCAATTCAACTTACAAAAAAGTAACTCTTTGCCAGTGAACTTGCCACAACAAAACTTGTTGGAACATGAAACATTGAAAAAGGAGTTGACGGAAGCATTTAGTCATCCTCAGTTGAAGTCAGTTTCCAGAGAAATAAGTCCTAATACTATGGACGGTCCACACAATTTGTCAGCCTCTCTGGATTCAAAGGAATCAAGCGAATTCGTATATAATGCCAAGAGATCTTCTAATGACTTGATCACTCCACCATCAAGTGATAATAACGAAAACGTTAGCATTAAATCAGAAAAGCGGAGATTCGACTCTTCCGATGATGAAAGCAATTTGATCAAGAAACGCAGACGATCATCCCTGAAACCCTTGTTATCGTTGGAACAAAAACGGTTAAACCACTCTCATTCTGAACAAAAAAGAAGACAAATGTGCAAGCTTGCGTATGAAAGATGTCTTCGCTTAATTATTGATATTCAAGCATTCAACAAGTTACCAGCCACAGTGACGGATTCAGCTCATAGAAAAAGTAAGAGGGCCAGAGTCAACAAAGATGGGTTGCCCAATTTGTCCAAACATAGTGCACTTATTCGTATAAGCAATGAAATTGAATTGATCAAGAATAAGAATGATGCATTGAAGGCCATTTTAGAGCAAAGAGGAATCAAGGACCACTTAAGTTTTGAACCTCCTGTGGCGAGGGAAATTGAATGAAGAGAGAGAGGACTTTAATTCGCTTCTGTATTATTAGGTATTTAGGGACGACGTTACGAGACACGTAGGAATATATTTATTGGATATGAGTAATCATACCCGTAGCCAAAGCTACATCTAGTTATATGATATTTATAATTAATGAGATACATGTACTAGTGGAATGCTGGTTGCATTTCACAAGAAATTCCGTTTTTTCGTAAAAATTCTTCAGACTTTAACCATTGTGAAATATTTTATAGTATATTTGACCAATAGTTGAAACTTTAATGGCACATTTGTCTTGGCCTTATTGATTGAACCTTTCATAATTATAATAAACTTTTTGTTTTACAGTGATTGAATTTGATATAGAGCCTAGAAGTGATCGATTTTCTCTGATTTAAATTGAAATCTATTCATCATCCTTTGTAAACTGAGGGTTAATTTATAGGCTATTTAGACTCGACCATACGACATTCTCTAACTACTATACTAAAAAATACAAAAAATCAAACTAAAACAAAACCTGAGTATATTGGATCTACCATGTTTGATACTCTTACAATAAGTTTTATTCTTACAATCGACTAATATCCGCCATTTCTTATTCCTCGACACATAGTCTGTGCTAACTTCTTATCATCACGCGCCTACGCGTATGTGTCAAAATTAAAACTCTCAAGTTGCCCTCTACATTCATTCAACAACACTTTTAGATGGTAGCCAAAAGTCAGTCAAATACTCCAGCTACAGAAGGACACCCCAGTCTTAACTTATCAGTTGGTACAGACGATCAAATTACTCATTTGAGCAAACTTCTTCCAGCCATCCTCTTAAACCAACAAGGCGAGAGTGAAGAACTTCACGCTTTGAGAGTGAATTATCGGTATCTTTACACGATTAATTGGCTCTACAACTACCGAGGATATATTAAGCTTCAAAATGAAACGTTTGACGTCGATCTCTTTGAATTAGAACTTTTAAACTATTTCCCTGTGAACCACGCAGAAGATGAAAATGGTAACATCAATACGCTGTTTCTTGATAAAGTGAAACTTGGATTGATGTCATCTGTTCAAAATTCTAAGTTGACTTCGTTGAACAACTTCGAAAAGCTTTTCCGTTTGTGGTTTGGATACGAAACTCCCTTGAAAGGTAGAGATAGAGATGAAGAAATCGAAAATGGAGAAGATTATGGAGATGAAGAGGATGACCCCAGGTTTGATGGACTTTCTATTACAGAAAAAGTGGAAATTTTGTTTATTATGATCACATATATTTCCAGTTATGCTGGATTCAGAAACTGGGTTGATAGAAATAATCAAGAGTTATTGTTAAGAATGGATCCAATTTATACAGAAATGGACAAAAATTTCCAGATTGATTACATTTTGTTGTTTGAAAGCAATAGATTATACAAAAGAACCATACAGTACAATTCATTAATAGTACCAAAGAAAAGAAAGGTATCTCCATTGGATCCAAACGAATACTACGAGCCTAGTCAATTCGACGTTGATCCTACCGTTGAGTTCGAGTTGATCTATAAGAATATTTACGAGTATGACGAGATTTTGAAGAAATATATAAAAGGTAAAACAAATATTGCAAAGGCATTAGCAACAAAATTATCCAAAAAAGCCGTTGTCGAATCAATATTTGAAAGCGAAATAAGGAAGAGAAAATACATCACAAATAAGAGGAAGGAATTGCAATTGGTAAGCTTATTGGCCACTAGAAAGAGATCTTCAAGATTGGAAGCCAAAGAAAAACAAAAACAGGAAGAATTAAGAATACAAAGGGAACAAGAGGAATACGAATTGAAGGTGGCCGCTCAAAAGAGATTCGAAAGAAGAATGAAATTGAAACAAGAACAAGTAAGCACTGGTGCTCCTGGATACACTAGTGGTTTAACCAGAGATGAAAGATTAAAGCTTAGAAGAATGGATCCAGACAGTAGAATCACTCCAGCTTCTACGCCTGTCCCAGAGAAGGATACAAAAGAACAAAGAACAGAGTTGCTCGACTCTGCTGAAGTTCGGCCAGAAGTGACTCCGCTTCAAAAACTTTCGGAAGTGGAGGCATCAAAACCAACGGAGGAATCAGAAAATGTCACTGGGGCTCCACTGCAATTCAATCATATTCAGCCGGAACCAGTTCAATACGTTTCTGATCCACCTCTTTCTCATCAATCCACAATTATTCCACCTGTTTTCAATCCAATTCATCCCGCTCCAATTGCATCAATTCCTGTGCCCCAGGTACCAGTTCCACTTCCACTTCCTCAAGATCCGGTTGTAAGTGCACCACCTGCCTTCGTTCAAAACAACTCCATTCATCAACTGAATCCACAAGATGTGCCTCAGGTGATTCAATCTTTGAATCCGGATCTGCAACATCCACAAGTCCATCAGAATGGGACAAATTGAACAAATCGGTAAACAGCATATGGGGCATATCCTCCAACAAACGGTGCATATCTGGGAACTGACTGAATAATTGTACTATTATTAACTCTTAATGTAAATTAATATGTATATAAACGAGATAAGTAAAATTAAAAAAAAGTGTACTCGTGACCCATTAACAAGTAGCTAAAATGAACTATAACGAGATGATACTGAGACGTTATCGAATTTATCACAAATTTAATTCATTCAAGACTTGACTAGCCAAAGTCTTGTAATTCCAAGTATTACCTAACAATTTCTTAAATTGAACACCGTACAATCCAACCAATGGAACCTTGACAATATGGATTTCAAACTTCAATGGCGACTTCTTGGATTTGGAAGATTGACTAGAAGTACTTGGTGAGTGTTGGTGTTTAGCTCTGTGCTCAATTCTAGAAGAAATCAACATATCACTTCCACCTCCAATATTTAATCCATTCAATGAATCAATTGAATCATCGTCTTCGAATTGCTGCTTGCCATTGAGGTCATCATCTGCAAAGTCGTATTCATCAGGGTATAATGATTTGGCCACTCTTGCAGCTGCAGGAGTGTTAGGTGGCATCATTACTTGAGAACCATTCTTTTTACGGTAAGATCCCAAAATGGAATTTCCAATGGAAAACTTTCTTCTATGTCCTCCCAATGAATTGGATGACTTGTGAGTTTTAATGGTATTGTTAGGAGTAGGAGACAATGTTTGAGTATTGAGATGTAACGAAGGTTGTCTGCTAGGGGTCTTTTGTTCAGAGTTAGGTTCGGGAGTTTTGTTTCTTGGTGGAAGTTTTTCTTGCTCAAAGGATGATGAGGTCGATTTAAATGCATCTCCATACAATTCCTTGTGTTCGTTTTCATCACTGATTTTTTCAAAATCACCTTCTAATTGCGAATCTATAGTATTATTTGTGAACTCATCATCATCCTTAGATGGCTGTAACGATGGGATATGAGCACAAACAAATCCACCTTTGACTTCTTGAAATTTAACTCCCAACTTGCTCAATACATTGATAATATTATATCTAATGACTGGAAGTGGCTTGGTAGATGTAGTTTGAACACTGAAGAATCCCTTCAAGAATAATGTCTTGCAGTGTTCAATGGATGGCATACTGTTGGGTTTGGCTTCATTAAATTGTTCAATAATTTGTTCTTCAGTCAATTGAGGAATATCTTGGTATTCAACATCGTCCAAAGTTACATCATCAAAGAAACCATTATTGTTTGAACCTTCGCCTACCATTTCATCACTGTTCTGAGCACCCAATGAATTAGGCAATGGTGGATGTTGGGTTTGAGTATTGGCACGGTGACGACCAGTGTATGAATCTTTTCTGACATGTCCGACAGATTTTGCTCTGGCAGTAGGGTGGAGTTTTCTACCACTAGTAGAAACTGCGCCCGGTTTGAGAGAATTGTTGGCATTTGCAGGAGAGACAGTATTGGTATTGGTATTCAAATTAGGCAAAGGTGGCAAATATTCCACAGGAATGAAACCATGTGGTTTGGCTTGACCTGTGGAAGTAGATGAAGAACGAGCATGTATCTTTTTGTCAGGAGTCTTGAACTCCTTTTGAGATTCATTAGATTGCTGTGATTGTTGAGAACTTGAAGCATTTGCTGAAGGGTGCAAGTTGATACGGGATGGAGATGATTTTTCTTTGGCAGTGACCTTCATACTAACACCTCTACGAACCATTGGGTCCTTCTTTGGCGAAGAATTAGAAGCTTGGGGAGATAACTTTGTTGGTGAGTCTTGAGAGAGAACCACCTTTGGTAATGGAGGATGATTGCTGCTAACAGGTGAAGTAGGGGAGTTTCCACCTCTGCTACTGTAGCTAGGAGCCTTGTATTTCTTGGACGATAATCTCCTCAACAATGAATTGAAACCAGCACCACTTTTACCAGCATATGGATCCAATGTGTCAGTCAATGGAGAAGGCTCCACAGGACTATGAGGTTGTTGATCTGGAATAGCTGGTGCGTTCAAGACAATATCACGAGCCTGAGACTCGGAAGTTCTGAATGAAGATGATGCTCCAGAAGTATGCGCTTGTTCAGGATAAGCAATTGAAGGTAAGACTTCTGAGGCCGCACTTCTTTCCTTGTATTTGGCTTCTTGGTTGAGAACTGGAGTAGTTGGTTGAGATGTAGATTGGTTTCTTGCAACAGACTTTTCTGGTTGAGGAGATTGTGTCTTTTGAGTTGGAACATGGGTACGAATTTCAGGTAATTCGTTTGATCTTTCCTTTTCCTTTTCCCTTTCCCTAACAGCTTGAGCTTGAGCTTGAGCTTGAGCTTGAGCCTGAGCCTGAGCCTGAGCTTGCGCCTGAGCTTGAGCCTGAGCTTGAGCTTGCGCTTGTGCTTGAGCCTGAGCCTGGGCATGAGCTTGAGCCTGAGCCTGAGCCTGAGCCTGGGCATGAGCTTGCGCCTGAGCTTGTGCTTGAGCCTGGGCATGAGCGAGAGCTTGAGCTTGTGCTTGAGCTTGTTGGAATTGGGCTCTTGCAGCATCCTCCTTCGCTTTCTTTCTCTTCTTCATTTCATCGACCAAGAAATAAATAGATATCAATGGGTGAAATCCACCAGTTGGATCAGGCAAAATATGTGCGTTGGAAGCAGTGGCATAGTCACGACCCTGTTCGGTAATTTTCTGCCAGTTTTCACAGCTCATTTGATATTCAACACTGGTAAGAATGTTAGTTAATTCTTCGGAAATATGTTGAACGGTACCCAATTCAAAGGATGCAATGGTCTTTATGATTTCAGGATCCAATGGTAACGATAAAGGTTGTCTCTTTGGAATGTAACTGGAAATTCTATACTCGTAGCCCTTATTCATCCAAGGATGTTGGATGACCTCATGTAAGGTGGCTCTCTTGGAAGGGTCCACTACCAACATTCTAGAGAGCAAGGAAACACATTCTTTGGAAAGGAAATTTGGGTACTCTACCGCACCTCTCTTAATCTTTTCATGCAAAACAGAAACCGAGGAATCATCAAAAGGAACTTTACCACAAACTAGCACATACAAAACCACACCAAAAGACCAGATATCAACTTCAGGTCCAATATAGGGCCTGGCACACAACAATTCTGGTGCTGCGAAATACAAGGAACCACAGTATGTTTTCAATAAAGTTTTGGGAGAGTACAAGTTGGACAAACCAAAATCAATGATCTTGATATCTCCCTTTTCATTAATCATAATGTTTTCGATTTTCAAGTCACGATGTACCACGTTGTTCTTATGACAGTAGTCCAACGCAGAAGCAATTCCACGAGCAAATTTTCTAGCGTTCTTTTCCTTCAAAGATCCATGAGCAACAATATAGTCCAACATTTGCCCACCTTCAACGTGTTCAAATAACATGTAGTAATGGTTGGTCATTGGAACCATTTCATAAAGTCTGCAAATATATGGGTGGAATAGCAATCTTCCCAAGGCACCTTCACGAATGGTTCTCTTATCTCTTGCCACTTCTTTTTCGTATTCTTTATGCCTTTGTGCGGCTTCTTGAGCAGTAGAAGGAGGAGGATCATCAGCATGCGCCCTTTGATAAACCTTGGCTGCCCTGGGAATAATCTTTACGGCACAAAGTTCGTGGGTGGAGTTATGCTGGGCCAATTTCACCTTACCCATCGAACCAGCACCGATTGTTTTGACAAAATCCCAGTCTCCAATGGATTTTCTATGAAACTGTTGAGGTTGCTGTTGAGGCTGTTCTGGATGGGATGGTTGTCTATGATGCCCACGATGTTGTTGTTGTTGCTGCTGTTGTTGCTGTTGTTGAGGAGTGTGTGGGTTTTGATGATGATGGTGGTGTTGAGACTGAGGTGGGTGTACTGGAGATTTGGACGTAACCGACGTTCCAGAATTTGCATCTTTGGACGGAGGGGAAGCTATGGAAGCAGGAGGTAACAATTCTTTTCTTTGCGGCTGTTGGGGGTTGATTCCAGTTGGTGTAGGCGGAGCATGAGTTCTGGACGAACTCGCACTTCGTTGATGTGACAGAGCCGGAACGGTACGGACCTGCTGGCCGGACAGTTGTTGATAATGCATTTGCAGCTGCTGGAGCTGCTGTTGATGCTGTTGATGCAGTTGCTGCTGTTGCCATTGTTGGATGCTTGGATCTCTGGAATGGTTGTTTTCCCCAGATGTAACGTAGTGAGGGGAGTCCACTGGTTGGTCTTCGTTGGATCTATTAATATCAGACTTTGAGTTACGAAGCGATCCGCTTACGCTCCTCAACATACGAGGAGTGGCAGGTTCTCCTGGTTTGGTGTAATTGGGGATTTGAGCATGTTCATGGGGATTTGACGGGATTCTTGGAGCAAGGTTCTGACTCGCTACCCTCCGTGGTTGGTATTGAGGATCGTAATTACCAGTAGGATCCATGATTGGGCGGGTGTTATTAGGACGAATGAGACGGATTGCCTTTATAGACAAAGATTAGGGACTGATACTTGGACAAACTGGATGCTCGTAAGATAAATGAAGAAGCAATCACAAGGGTGGGAAATTGAGTGATAAACACCGGTGGAGACGATAGAAATGAATTCGAAACTGCCACCTTCAGTAGTGGATCTATGGACTAGATGGATTGCTTATAACCGTATGTTATCCAAATATCCGTCAATTTTGGCTGCTGGTTCCTGGCCCGTTTTTTTCTTTGTAGTGATAAAATCACCAATACAATCAGGACCGGTCGTGCGCGCGCGGTATTTCAATTGGGCTGGGAGACAGGAAAAGAGTGAGAGGGGGATGAAAAGAAGGCGGTGCCGGTGGTGGAGTCGGCGGTGTTGGGGGTGTCTTGATGACTGGGTGTCAGGTTCTTGAGTCAATGGGGCGGTGGTATTGTGGGGGTGAAACTACGAATGGTGTCGGTACGTGCGAGAATCAGTAGTACGACGGGATGTGGTTCCTGAGCTGATTCGGGCTTTAGAAATGGATTGATTGTTCTGAGGGCGTAAATCAGCCGCGTGGAGGAGGGGGCGTCCAGACCATGGGCATTTGGGCCGGGCGATTGCGCCTACTGCGCCGGATGATTGCGACGACCATGATTGCGAAATTGCAACTGTGCGCCCGCGCCGCCCAGGGCGCGCCTAAGGCGCTGAGGTACTCGTCTGTAGAGAAGCAAACGATTTTGGGCGGCGCGAGAGCACGGGACCACAGGTCACGTGACATTACCACCACCAAACTATAATATTCATAGTGTTGTCTTTATTTACCATTGACATAGACATAGACATGTTTCCAATTGGATCAAATTTACATTTCTATCGTGATAACTTAGTTAGTTAGTTAGTTAGTTAGTTAGTTAGTCTCACTGGTTCCCCTGATCACGAATCGCTCTCGCACGACGTTTCCGATCTTCTCTCGCTTGCGACAATTTCCATCTACAGCACCATCGCAGTACGAAGCTAGACCCTCTGATCACAAAGCGGATTCCATTAGCTGTTTCGGGCCACATTTCCACCACTAATTCCCCACACTATCATCTACCCCCGTTTGAACCGTTTCCTTCCATTTTGCGCCATTCAACTGATCCATCAAACCGTGGATTTTGCATTCCACTGTATATGAACGTTTCCTGCATTTCCCAACTCTAATAGCATCGTCACAAGACGATGTCTACCGCCAGAAAAACGCCTCCAGCAGGCTCCAGCAATGGCCTGATCCCTTCATCTTCAACCTCCGCTACTTCGATTACGCGCCCAGCGTTGGAACTGACTCCTCCGCCCGATAACTACGCTCTAATCCGCCCGTGCTACCATGTCAAATCTGTTCTTGCTTCAAAAGCAAAAGAAACCGTTTTCATCACTTATCGTCAGGCGGTCATCATCTCCCAAGCAGTGGGTCCAGATAAAGTCTACCGCTCCAAGAAAGACGGTGGTGAAATTTCGCATAACAAGTTAATCCACAAGAAGTCTGAATCTTTAAAATGCACAGATTGCTCACTTAACAACTTTCAACATAATTTCATTTGCTTACAGTGTCCACATGTGGGATGCTTCAACACCCATGCATATACTCATTACAAACTTCATCAGCATTTATTTGGCATCGATTCTCATAATGGTCTACTCTACTGTTTTCTGTGTGGTGATTATGTAAATCATCCCCAGTTGGAGCGAATCAGAAACGAAATTGCAGAAACAAATCCCATCCTAGCCTCTCAATCTGAAGAGGAAACTATTCTTGCCAGCTATACTAATCCATCAATAAAAGCAGTTAGTGGCTTAAAAGGTTTTGTGAATCTTGGGGCAACTTGCTTTATGAGCTCTATCTTACAAACCATTATTCACAATCCATTTGTCAAACATCGCTTTTTCAACAATGATCTTCACTATTTTAATTGCGACAGACAAGAAGATGAAGGTTTGGATGAATTTAATGCATGTATCACTTGCAGCATAGATAGCATTTTCCAAAAGTTTTACACTTCTGATTCAAACGAGGGATATGGTATGACCAACCTCTTAATTACAGCATGGTACAAGAAAAAGTCATTGGCTGGGTTTCAGGAACAAGATGCACACGAATTTTGGCAATTTTTGCTAAATGAGTTTCACCTGGATCATGAACGAATTTTGCAAAATCTTGGCCAGGCAGACGAATGTCTGTCTGAATCAGGATGCACCTGTGTTACACATTCTACATTTGCAGGTGAACTTCAAAGTTCCATTCGGTGCTTATCATGTGAGTCTGTGACCCATACCATTGATCCAATGATGGATTTATCATTGGAAATGAATCATTTGAAGAACAAAAAAGGTGTCACCCTTTACGATTGTCTCGATCTATATACTCTGGAAGAAAAGTTAGACGTGATGTATACGTGTCGGTATTGTGGTGAGAAGACCAAAGCCATCAAATCCCTAAAAATCAAAACATTGGCTCCTGTTGTGTCTATTCAACTTAAAAGATTTGAGCATAATTTTAATGAAACTCCTACTAAAATAGATACACCTGTTATCACTCCATTATACTTAAATCTAACAAAATACGCATATGACTCGGAAGATTCCAAGGGAATTGATGGCACAAAAATCTTTGAACTTTTTGCATTGGTTTGCCACGTTGGTTCTGTCAACACTGGTCATTATATTGTACTCATAAAAAATGATGCTGGTCAATGGTTGAAATTTGATGATAGTGTCATTTCGTTGGTTTCTCAAGACGAAGTCACTACCTCAAATGCCTACTTGCTCTTTTACATTACTCATAGAATCTAGATCAAGTATCTTAGCTCAATGCACATCATATTAACAACTAAAGATATATAAATACAATCTTTATTATCTTTTGATTTTTTTACTTATTGTTTCTTTTCTTTTTGTCTAAGAGAGCCCTTTATAAATACGGCAAAGCCCATTTTGGATAGAACACGCTATTGATTAAAGTCCTTGACACGGTCCAACGCATCATTAAGCCTAATTACTGCAAAGAAATACACACCTTGCTAAAAAGTCCAATTATCAGACCTTGGGCCTGAAAATTCAGGTCGTGCACGGAATCGATCCATGGTTACAGACTCAGACTAAAGGTGCAGACTTACAGCTGCAGGTACACATGTCAATCGAAGAAAAGTCACAGCAATTGATTCAAACTTTGGGAACGGTTCTGCATTATTTACCAAACATAGATCATTAGTTTGGATACAGGTACGCCCTAATGTCTATTTCTCCTAGTAAATCTGTGCCCAAAGCCTAATTAGCTTTGATTCGAGACGCAATAGTCAATGATGCATTTCAGGATTCAAATTAGATAGCTGCAATTTCACGTCAACTTCTCTTGGTGAACTAATGTAGATGTCTGCTACTTTCAATCTTATTATGTAAACTTATTATATGAGTAAGCTAAATGCATCGAAGAAGTTTGAAGAGGTAGCTTCGCTCGGTCCATTCGTTTTCCATGCCCTGGCTTACATTCATTTTATGTGTCAATATCGTACTGGCCCTTCATGTGTCTCATCGAGATCATCCAGCTCAGTGCATCCAATGCATTTTTCAATTCAATCTCCACGTTGTGGGAAACATTCTGGAGCGATCTGCAATCCTCATTTAGTGAGAATGCTCTCCACTGTCTGAATACTTCCTTTTCCTATCCTTCGCTTTGGGATCTAGCAGTCACTGGAAAAGCCATTGGCTTCACCAATGATCAAGACAGTATCGGTAAAGTCACCAATAATGTCAACGATTATAGAAATCCCCAAAGTTGGTTTTCCTCCTCTACCGCAAAGGATAATGACGTGTACCTTGACGATAATATCCAAGTCCTTTGGGTATTTCTTCAAGCATACAACATGACAGGGAACCAAGATAACTTGAGCACTGCCACTACTATTATGGACTTGATAAAAGATCAATGGGTGCAAAATACCGGTGGTGTACGTTGGAAATTGAATGCGCCTTATATTGCAACCATTTTCACTTAAGAGGCTGCATTATCCGCAGCAAGATTATTCCAGTATACCGGAGACCCACGCTTACTTCAATTTGCTGACCGGTGTACTGAATGGATTTTCCAGAATCTCCGAGACCCTAGTGATGGACTTATCTACGATGGCTTGGATTCCAGTAATGGAAACATCAATAAAGGTAAATTGTCGTATACGGTTGGAGTGATGCTTTCCACTTTAGCCTTATTAAACTAACACACAGGTAATGTACACTATCTCATACAAGCCGTGAATTTGGCCAATTCGGCCCTCAACCCTCAAGAAGTCTTCTATAAATCAGATGGTTACTGGGATAATGCTTTGAGTTATTCTCATCTTTTTTTTGATGGTTTGGTTGATTTGGCTACAGAAAGTAATCCGTATGCACCTTACGTCTTTCTGAGTACTTTTCAAAAGATCAGTTCTGAGGTGAATAGGCAAGCTGCTTATATTTATTACAACTTCCAAATTGGTGATTCGGGACACTACTTGTCACAAGCTCCTTTACCCAATGAGTCCAAGACTCTTTTGAAGATTTCCAATAAAAGCAAGAGAAATCTTCCTTCAGATTACTGCGATTATATCCTGAAATATTCCTTGATGGATGATGCATCTGCTGCTCAAATTTTCTACAAATAAGAAAAGTTTAACATGGATAGACTCGTTTCCACGTGTATGTTAAGATGAGATACAAATACCCAACTCAACTTGAACTTCTTCAAAAGATAATCATTTTCCTATTGATAATTCTGTATTTTTTTGAACGTTAACATTTATTCGAAATCTAAAATTGAAATCTACATCAGTTTAATTTATCTTTTATTATAATAAATAGTGTACACGAATGAAGATGCGAAGGAGAAGATTAAAAGTCGTCAATAGTGATATTTGCTTTATCACACATTTTTCTAAAATGATTTTCAGCATTAAATAAGGCACGAGGAGAACCCTTTTCCACAATCTGCCCATTGTCCATAACAATAATTCTATCATATTTTAAGATAGTTTTTAATCTGTGTGCAATACACAATATAGTACATTGACTGAATTCATTAGCAATGGTGTTTTGAATCATCGAATCAGTTCCAAAATCAACCGATGAAGTGGCTTCATCTAGTATTAAGATCTTGGAATTTCTGACCAAAGATCTGGCCAAGGCAATCAATTGCCTTTCACCAAGAGAGAAGTTAGCACCCTCATCTTCCACAAGTTGATCTAAGTGGAATTTATACAAATCTTCATAAGTAACGTTATTGTTAGAGCCACGTCTGGTATGTTTGACTCTTTGTAAATCCTTGGCTTCAATCAAACCAGATCTTCTTAAAGTATCCCATAATAGATCGTCAGAATATTGATTAAATGGATCCAAGTTCTTACGAACAGTGCCTCGAAATAAGACAGGATCTTGAGGAATAATTGATAATTTGGATCTCAAATCAAATAATCCCATGTTTGCAATATCCATACCATCGATACGGATACTGCCTCTGTGCAATTCGACCAATCTGTAAAGTGCACTCATGATTGATGATTTACCAGCACCGGTTCTACCACAAATACCAACTTTTTCTCCTGGGTAAATAAAGAGATTCATATCCTTTAAAACAGGAGGCAAGTTTGGTCTGTACTTTAATGAAACTTGATCAAACTCAATGTAACCGGAAGATGGCCATTCTTGTGGTGGAGAAAAGTCAGCTTTCTTATAGGCAGCTTCTTGAGGTAACTCAAAAGCATAATTGTGCAATCTTTCGACCGAGTTCATTTCATTTTCTACTTCAGTCATAGATCTAACAGTTAAGGACAATAAACCAACAATTTGAATGGTGTAACTCAACAATAAACCAGTGGAAGAAGCACTGATATGGAATTGTTCAGTGATACACAACATACAGATGATCAATGCAAAGGCACTAGCCAAGACGTCCAAGTGAACACACAACCATCTTTGATTAGCTATGGATAAAAAATAGGCCTCATTCATTTTATCAAGAAGATAATCATTTCTTTCAATGAAATCTGATTCAGCCTTGAAAGCTTGAATAGTAGTCATACCAGTCAAACTTTCGTTAAAGTTGTTGTAAACCAATGATCTTTGAGTGGATTCTAATCTCTTGATTTCTCTGGAAGAACCTTGATAGAAGTTAGAGAAGAAAACAAAGCCAAGAAATAAGAATGGAACAAAAATAGCAAACCAAGGCAAGTAACAAATACACAAGACAATGATACCAATAATTAATGCCAATGGGAAGATAAACAATCTCATTTCTTCACCAATTTCGTTGTCCAAACATTCAGTATCTTTGGTGAATCTGTTCAAGACTCTACCCAAAGGAGTAGAGTCGATAAAGCTCATGGGAGCATGTAAAATTTTGGCAACTGCCTTGACGTTTAAAAGCTCGGAGGCATTATTATTCATATAGGCCAACATGGTGAATTCAATCGAAGTAAAAATAATAGTGAGGAAGGTAAGACCAACGTAGATACCGACATAGAAATGATCGGTTCTGTTCTTGAACTTTTTTTCCATCCAAAATGATAACCAAGTGTTAGTGAAGACTTGAAAGAAAGTAGCAACGGAAACAAGAAGCACAAAAAGTGGGAAAGCAAGCCATCCAAACATACCAGATCCAAGTTGAATATACTTTTTATAAACATCCCAGGAAATGGCGTTTGTGGCGGATTCTTCATCAACTGTAGTTCTACCCTTGATATCAGAATCAGAGCGTTCGGAATAACTTTGTTGTCTTAGCAAGTCGAGTTCTTCGCCCTTTGTCATTTTTTGAGGATTGATACCGTCCTCAATGGCTTCACCATTATCGGCTTCCTTTGCAAATTCAATTAATCTGATAAAGTATTCGTTTCTTCCCAAGAGCTCAGGAACAGTACCGGCATCAATGGTACCATTACCGTTCAAAAAGACAACCCTGTCAGCAGCATCAATAATACCAAGTTGATGCGTAGCTAAGACTATAGTCTTGCCTTTCAATAAACCTTGAAACAAGTGCTTAACAATATGACTCGCAACTCTGGAATCAACAGCACTGATAACGTCATCAAACAAAAAGATTTCTTTTCCAGAGTAAACAGCTCTGGCCAAGTTGATTCTAGCCTTTTGACCTCCAGACAATGTTATTCCTCTTTCACCAATTTCAGTGTTGTCTCTAGCAGGTAAAATGGCCAAGTCATCATCCAAAGCACAAGCATGAATAACCTTTTTATAATAG
The DNA here is from genome assembly GCA_003706525.2 of Suhomyces canberraensis. Classification (NCBI taxonomy): domain Eukaryota; kingdom Fungi; phylum Ascomycota; class Pichiomycetes; order Serinales; family Debaryomycetaceae; genus Suhomyces; species Suhomyces canberraensis. Next base: position 808,066 of record PPLP02000002.1, read on the forward strand.
ACATGATCGTAAGGTTGACCAAATAAGATATTTTCACGCACAGTGGCATTTTGAATCCATGGATTTGAGCATAAGATAAAATCGTCATTAACATTCATTTCACCATTACTCATCTTCATGAAACCTGCGATAGCATTCAAAAGAGAACTTTTACCGGAACCAATAATACCAGTCACGATAATAAATTCTCCCCTCTTAATACTAAGGTTAAGATCAGATAAACCTGGGAATTGTGATTCTGTAGATTTTTCAGAATAAGACGCATTCGATGAACTTCCAGAGAAGTCCTCCTTTGGAGAATATTTCATAGCTTTCTGTTCTTTTTTCATAAGCTTCAAACGAGCTTGTTCTTCTTTCTTCTTGAGTTTTCTTTGTTTCTTGGCCTCTTCACTCAAATCCCAGATATCCAAATTGACATCATCATGAAATGATTCCCAAATAAAATCGGCATGCTTCAATTCAATGGCAACATCAGACCTTGAGTATTCATAAGAAGGGTCTTGGGCATGATTATATTCATTGGAGTCACCAATGTAGTAGTTGTTTGGACTAGCTAACTTCTTTTCCAAATTTTCATCAAATTGAGGAGCCTTTAAAAATTCGGTAACACGAGTGAAACCAATATAAGCATCCGCACCGGTTGCCAAAGCAAGAGGTAAAAGCATAACGGATTGAGCCAAAATGGAGAACAATGACAAAGACGAGAAAACTTCACTAGGCGACTTCATTCTATGACTGGACCACATAGTAACGAAGGAAATCATTGATGACAAAATTGGAAGAGTAACCGCATAAGCTGTGATAAAATTTCTCAATACTTTAATGGTGAAAAGGTACTTCATTTCCTTTCTTCTGACGTCAGCAATGTTCAACTTATAGGCCAATTCCCAAGCATAGAACTTAATGACCTTGAGATTGTTCAACACCTCTCTCATCAAGCCAATTCTTTCATCAGTATACTTCACCACAGTTTCTCTAGTGTCAAATAACTTTTTGGTCAATAAAACACAAATGAAAAGAGAAATAATAAATAATCCAATACCAGCTAGGGAAGGAAGCCCGATATTGACCAACAATAAAACAATAGCTATGATAACAGGAATAGGGAAGCAAACAATCAAAGGTTGGAAACCAATAGCCAAATCAATTCTTGCCAAATCGGTACTCATCAAGGAAGTGATTCTTCCAATTGGAAATATGTATCTTGCTTTAGCAGATAAAGTGAAAGACTTTAACAAGAGAGATTTGGTCAAAATTGATTTGGTTTGAGCACCAGTCATCATAGAGTTATGAAAGAAATGGTTAACAGTGAGACCGTTGGCAAAAATCAAAGCAACGGATCCCATGGTGTATCCAATACCTTTATTGTAGTTTCTTTCGATGTTGAAATATCTCAATTCAACAAATTCGATCAACTTTTTAGTGAGCATAGGGGAGAATGATTGAGCGCTGAATGCAAGGGCCAAGCAAATACAACTATAGGTGTATTGCCATTTGAAAGTTAAAAACAAAGCGAAAGGCACAGCAGTGGATGGCCAATCAAAGTTTGTTAAATCTGGGTTCTTTTTCAAGTGCTTTTTTCTTGCCTTTTCCAAAATGTTTTTCAAATGTTCCTCAAATTGTTCGTGCATAACCTTTGTAGTAAGCTCAGGAGTCAAATACCACAAATCTTCAGCAACCAATTTTCTCTTGTAACCCTTCACCAAGATTGGCCATATCCACCAAAAACCAATTCTCAGGAAATAGTTGGAAACGTGCCATTGATAAGGCTTACGATCTTCTTCAAGGGTAATTGGAGGGACTTTTTTGGAGAACAACCAAGAGAATAATCTTGTTTCATTTTTTAAAGCATCATCTTGAGCTTCCAAAGATGCAATTGAACCAGCAAGGTCATTTGGAAGGTCATTTTCTAAATTTGTTTGAGACAGGATGGAATCAACGGTGGCTTTGACCTCATGGTTAGCTTTTTGAGGAGTATCGGTCATTTTTTGGTGTTTGACTCTCTTTTTCTTCTTGATCTTTTTGGGACGAACTGCTTGCTGTTGTTGATATGGAGTATCTATTTGCTGTTCGACATAAGTTGTAGTGGTGTCACTGCTGTTGGATTGAGCAGGATCAAGAAGACTTTGTTGGTACAGGGTAGGAAGATTGTAGGGACTTCTGGGATGAACGTCTTCAGGTTGAGGTAAGTTCTGTTGAGGAGGATTGGATTGGTATGATCTTCTCACGTAAGTATTGAAAGGTGCAGAGTTTGGCAAGTAGTATTCTTCAGGCAATTCAGAGTCTTCCCTGTTGTAGTTGTCTTCAATATCACCGTCGTCTTGATTATAAGACTCTGGGACATAACTCTTATATATGTGTTTAGTCATGGTTAGGTATCAGCGTAATCAGAGCCAGCACAGATGGCCAGCGAAGGACCTAGTTTATATTTGCAATTAGGAACAATGGCTACTGTCAAAAGAAGGTAGCTATTAAGTGCCTGAAAATGGAGTAAAATAGGTTGCCAAATCAAACAATCGCAAAGTGTCTATTGTAAGTGAAACAATAGGGTCTGGCTATGAAAGGTGCTTTTAAGAACGAATGGAGGGACAAGGCTGCTGGCTTGAATTAGGGAATAATAGCAGATCGTTCTGGGGTATAATAGGAATGGTGGAATGAATCTGAACTGGTGAAATAGTTCAAAGATTCTTTGGTATATTCAATGAATCTGGCGGTTCCGCTTATAATGCAATGCTGGATATAGCTGAGAATAGCTGGTTGATGGCTGCGATTGATTCAAAGGATTCAGCAAGGTTAGCTGGTATCGATACCTTGTTTGATATGAGATAAATAAGTTAAAAAGATTTCAGTGGACATCCCAAGATATTTCTACTTTAATCATCGTTTCATGCCGTTGCCAATGGTTCGTAGAGTTGGAGAAATATCCTCTTTGGGTAGGTCATAATATACAGGTGCGGCCGAGCTGCATATTGTGTAAAAGTGGTACTCCACTCTCCGAACCAAGAGGGGCACGGAAACGACGGGACTAAGGCAAGGAAAACACTTTTATGGCCCTAGCAATGCTGGAAATGTGGCCATTTAGCCGTTATTGCGCCTGGACTTCCGTCATGTCACCACCACTACTCCGGTTCTTGCGTCCGCTAGCTTTTTCCTACGGTTAGTATAGTGCGCACTGTGAGTTTTCTGGGGTATTCTATGCTCATAATGAGATGGAAATAGATTGCTTGATCTTCAGTGGAAGATGCAAAGAGATGCGTTGATAGAGTGGATTTCCTACAGGTTCCAGGAAATGGGAATGATGGACTCAAATCGTAGGAAATCCCCAGAAGCGGAGAGAGAAGGGGGATTGCGTTTTCAAAAAAGTGATCTACTTGATCTGTGCATATGTCAGCCGGATGAAGGGTTGAAGTGGGGTACTCTCACACGACATCTATACGAAATAAAAACGGAGCATGAAGTTTACACCCCTCGATCCTACACATAGACAGACGACCGCATTATTTTAAGATACTGTTGTTTGCACTTCGTGAGAATTCCTCTCGGTTGTGCAGGGGATGCACTCCATAACTTCCTAGTGCGGAAGTACGCAATATGTAGCGAGAGCGCCATTACCTATTAGGGAATTAGAGTGAATGCTCGACCCCATGTTATTATTGTCGGTTAGATCTATTTATTGAACATGTCTTGATGTAGAATACTACATGCATCTTCCATTTCGTGTAGTGCCCAAGTCATCGTGAAATTATTGTGCTCCATCCCTACTATTTAATGGCACGGCGATACCGTGCTATGGCTTATAACCAACCAGACCCTGGTCCTGCAGGGCCGCCAGGGCCACCGAATCCAGGTGCTCCTGGGCCTCCTGGGCCTCCAAAGCCGGGACCCCCAAATCCTGGTCCACGGATGTTCCCCGGTAATCCTGCTCCCAAAGCATCCAAATTGTCTTCTCCATATGGATCGTCAAATCTGGCTCCTGGTGGAACTCCCAATCTTGAGGTGTTTCCTCCTTGTCTGGGACCTCCAAATATCGGGTGATTAGGCGAAGGATACATTCCCCCATCGCCAGAGTTCAATGGATCAATGTAAGGTTTCATTTCCGGATGCTTGGGTAAGCCGGGAGGATTTAAGTCTCGATCACCAATTGCAGGCAAGATTCCCGAATGGCTGCTTCTGGCAGGGGCTCTGATTTCAAGCTCGTCTTCAAAATCAGGCATATCTGAAGGTCTTGTTCTTGTAGGAGGAGACAAGTTTGGTGCATGGTCTAATCTATCAGCCTCATTCAACAATGGATTGGGCGACTTTTGGTGTGCAACTGGAGGAACTTCAATTGGACGGTCAAAGAGCTTCTTGATCTGCTCATTGGGCCCAATGACTTCTTTGACTCTTTTATTGAATGCTTGGATCAAATCTTCAGATAAGTTGATTTCATTGATTGGAAAGTGAATATCATGATCGATTATATCGTTCAAGCTCCAATCAATGGACACACTATCGACCTTTTTGGGGTTTCCTGATATGAAGTTCACCAATAACAACTTTGGTTCCAATTGGGTGACATTCACTGAGAGTAACAGCTCATTACTGTCTTCGAATCGGTACTGGACCAATTGCGGCGAATCGGTCACAAGGCTTTTGGTGAATTGATTGCACGTGGGAAAGAGGGACCCCACGTAGTTCAATGCCAAATGTACTGTGAGTTCAAGATGATTATTGATCATAGTATATGGCTAGTAAGTTGAATGGTTCGATCTGCTTTACAGAGACCTAGCTTTATTTGGAAGTGACCGCTCACGTGACGGGCGCACCTCGTGATCACGGTAGCAACTTGGTGTGACGGCAAAAAGCGTAAGTTGTGATTCTGGAGCCCATTGGATGAAATTCTAGAGCGTCACTGAAAAGTCGATCAGTTGCTGTCACAAACGAATGATTTTTACGGGCTTGTCAAAGTCGAAAAATGCATAAGTTCTACAGCCTAGCTGGGGAACACTCATCTGAGCCATCTGAGCCATCTGGGCCATCTGGGCCATCTGGGGTTTGATATACTCGGAATTATCCGTAGATGTCTCCCGAGGTAGTTCCGCCCTCGCATGCCGGATCAGCTGCGCTCGCAGCACTAAAGTGGACACCGCTAAGTATGCAGACCCCAGAGTTGCCCTGGCAATTCCTGGCAATCCCCACACCGTAGCCCGTCCAAAGACGCCTTTTTCGGCCCTGGAAATACCCTGGACAACTGGCCAACTCGCACGTGAAGTCACTTTGCCACTCCAACGCAACAAGGAGGAAAAAACCAAGACGTGCGGCGCCGTTTTCGGACCACTGTAGTGTAGAAGACTTTTTACCTAAAGAAAAGATTTGTAGCTTTTACTTCCTCCGTTCGTCCCAAACGTCAAAGCGCATTGCGACAGGCTCAGAACTTCATAGAATCTCAGAGAACAGATCATTCCCTTCTCTCTCAAAGCTTATCGTGCGTCTAACGTTTTTTCTCACTCTCCAAGTCTCTTAGGATACTGTACCACCACAAGTTTTCTTGAACAAGTTCGTTGATATTACGCTTGGTCAATATAAGTGAGTTGTTGAATCTTCGACTCTATTCCCATAGCATTGAGAAATTCATTGGATCATCCCATTACAATCACACGACAACAAGTCCGATAGTTCCGAGATCTCAAGCCTGTTATGACCACAACCGTTCCCTTGATATACTCCTTCACCGAGTTTGCAGGGGTTGCTGATGCCGTGGCCGACCATGTTATTTCTGCCCAGAACATAGCGTTGTACAACACATTGAATGCCGAAGAGATCAAGATCATCAAGCAACAGCAATTGGAGCGTTCCTCTGTGGCATCCACCGATAGCACTGCATCTTTGTCATCGCCATCAAGTCGAAATCTCGCATCGCCCACTCCCAATGGGAAGATCAAGAAGGAAAAGAAGAAAAAGGCCGAGGCTCGGTTCAAAATCGCCATTTCAGGGGGGTCTTTGATCAAAATCTTACACCAGGGTCTTTTGCCAAGACAAGATAGTATTGAATGGGATAAATGGGACGTTTACTTTGCTGACGAAAGATTGGTGCCGTTTGATTCCCCAGATTCCAATTATGGTCAAGCAAAAAGAGAAATTTTCGACCACATTGTGGGTGAAAAGAAACCCAATGTTTATCATATTGACGAATCCCTTATTTCGGATCCTCAAGAATGTGCGGATCATTATGAAAAGGTCTTGGTGTCAAACTTTGCTAAAAAGGACTCGGTCAAATTGCCAATGTTTGATTTGTTCTTTTTGGGATGTGCTCCCGATGGACACATCGCATCTCTTTTCCCAAACCATGGTGAACAATTGAGAGAAAAATTGGCTTGGTGTATGCCAGTCTCTAGTGCACCTTCCGGCCCTGAAAACAGAATCACCCTCTCTATTCCTGTCATATGCCATGCAAACAGAGTCACTTTCGTGGTGGAAGGTTTGACCAAGGCTCCAATTATGAGAATAATCATGGAAAGACCAGAAAAAGGATTACCAAGTTCAATTGTCAATGAAGGTGCAGCAGGAAAGGTTACATGGTTTGTGGATGACAACGCTTTGAAGGATTGTTACGATATTACCAAGAAGAAATACAAATATTTATCCATATCCGAACCTACCAATTAGGTCACCATGGTTCTAATGTCTATGAAATTTTTTGCTTTACTGTCATTATCAGCACTTCATTTCTTTCCGGTGTGGCACAGCCTCTAGAGTACCGACATTTATATGGATTCTGAAGGATGTCCCTATAACAATCTATTATACACGTTTGCCTTTTGCTGTTATTTTAATGATTATCAATATATAGTTTTATATACATTTTTATATCGATGCATGTGATGTATAAGTCTATTATTATGTAAATGGTATTTATTTGATTCCTAGTGATTGGGCGAGATCTTCAATTCCTATTTTGACCATTGTCGACCATTTTGCACCTGGAATAGCAGAGCCTACTTGTCAAGGATTGAATTGACAATAACTGTCAATAATTGTGTATATCTATAGGCCAGGAAAATTATCCATCCTTTAAAGGCGTACATTGAATAAGTGCTTCTAATGGAACAATATATTGTATCCTCTTGTAATACCCAACGGAGCAATAGAAATAGACAATATAATTTGATATAGACTGTGTAAACCCAAAAAGAGTAGATTCAATTGGGTGGAACGTGTTTAATTAATTAGTTCTGCCTTCCAGTCTTCAACCAAAATTCATACACTAACGGCTTAATTATAAGTCTACTTTCGGACTTTAAAGAAAATCTTAGTCCAACATAAAAAATAAATGCATTATGCATTAGTATTAATCTATAACGAGGAAGAACAAAGGGATCGACTAATTTGCAGCCTATAAAGATTTCTTGATCCCTGTACATAAGATCGCGCATGATGACTCGAGTGAATGTTGGTAGTTACGATTTAAATTTGCAAGCATTTAAGATAAGACAAGTAAATCGACCTTTCAAGATGTCCCTGTTTCTGATAATAACAAAATAACCTGAGAAATGTGGGTTTCAAAGAAGTTCTTACATTTTTCGAATGGTTATATGAATTTTGATCGAGCCTGAAAAGCCAATTTTGAGTTTAAGTTACTATTCAAAGCAACCAATTTTGATTAAATATGAGATGTGCTATTCATTTTTGATAATGTAGTCTAATAGAGAACCTGAAAATATTCTTCTTGCTATTTTGAATTCGTCGTTCCTCTTCCGAGGATTTTCATCTAGACTATTTAACAACAGGAAGAAGTTTTTTTAGGTATTTGCAAAATACTATTTAATCGGAAGGTTCAGCTGATTTTTCAATGTATTCTTTTGGTGCTCTGTCTGCCCATTCTGTCCAAGAGCCATCATAGACTCTGATTGGTACGTCCAATCCAATGACTTGGTTGATTGCGAATTTCAAAATGACAGCAGTGACTCCAGACCCACACATCACAATGATTCCCTTCTTATCCTGTAAGAAATCCTTATTGGACAAGTCCAATCCAAATTCATTGTCAAAAATTTCCAATAACTCTTCTTTGGTCTTAAAAGTACCCTGTTCAGTGAGCACTTTGCTAAATGGCAAAGAATAAGAGCCAGGAACGTGGCCAGAACTCAAACCCTCTCTTGGTTCAGGAGCTTTACCAGTAAATCTATCATTGGATCTGGCATCAAATGCATAATATTGTTGTGCCAATTGGTGAGACTTGACCAATTCCAAAAGCTCTTCGAATTCGATAACCTCTTTTTGGTAGTTTTCTTTGAACTTTTCTTCAGTAATAATCTCGTAGGCACTAGATTGTTCAGATTCCTTTACTTCTTTGGATTCCACAGGATATTCACCATCCTTATAAGATGAATAACTGTCCAAAAGATAAACCTTTGGATGACCAAAAAGAGAAAATGTCCAAGCAGCTCTGGGACCAGAGAAGATCCCGGATTTATCATAAACCACCAATTGATCTGATGGAGTTATACCCAAGTTTTTGGTCGCAGAATTGAATGCTTCGAATGTAGGCAACATATGCGGATACTTGGATCCTGGTAATGAAGTGGCATCAAGGTCGAAAAAGCGGGCATTTTCAATTCTTTCTTTGGCAAATTCCTTTCTTCCGTTCCTGGGGTTATTTGGCATGAACCAAGTTGCATCAATTGGCACCACCCGGGTGTTGCGGGTGCTGGTTAGAATTGCCCTGTAGGCATTGGGAGTGATAGTAGCCAAGAAGGACTTAGTAGCCATTGGTCACGAGTAAACTGGGTCAACGGAGACTTCTGTTGAAATTGAATGGTTTTATATCCACAATGCATCACGTGGGGTGATAAGATAGCTGCTGCGGGTTCCGATTCGGCATAGATCAGATTTACTAATTGGGCCGCTAATAGTTCCTGAACCATGTCAAAATATTACATAATTTATTCTCACCCCAACTTCCGTCGATGATTTGTATTTTACTGGTATTTAGTTGAATTTTGCAACTATAGTTATTCTAGTTAACTAGCAAAAGTTAATAATTCCCATATCTACTCTTTACTAGTAAATTTTACTAGTAAAGTTGATTATTCACAAGTTTCATATTTAAATTATAGGACTATTTATTTGCTTGCAGCTTCTGGTTTCACCATGGTCAGAGCAAAACGAGCAGTGTCAGCTTTCATGAATTCTCTCAATGCCATGGTAGCATAAGAACTTACTCCCAATTGCATTCTCAATACAATTGCCAATTTTTCGCCATCTTCGGAAGAATTGATCAATCTTGAAGGCTCTTCAATTCCTTCTTTCTTCTCTTTTAAAATTTCAAAGTCGGTTTTGACTAATGGAGCGTCATCTCCAGTATATTTGACCAAGTCGTAGGAAAGGTTTTCTGGTTTGGCCATCAAGTTTCTGTAAGAACCAGTCAAAGAAAACTCCTTGACTCTTCTAGTCATCTTGAATGGATCCAATCCATCTTTACTCATAACATCCACATAAACTTGTCTCAAAGTTTCGTTGGCAGGGTACTCAATCTTATAGCCAGGACTTGGAAGCACAACATCAAAAATGGTGTATTTTCCAGATTCAATATCCTCATTGGTCAAAGCCTTAACCTTGGTGTCTCTGTTGATGGCCACATCTTCTTCAAAATCATCATCCTTTTGGATTGGTGTGTTATCAACAACCAAATCACCTACTTGTAACTCCAATCCGAAAAGTTCAAATCTTTTGGTGGCAACCACATTCCAAACATAGGATTGGTATGCATGGGCATACATGATTCTCAAATTCTTTGGAATGGCAGTGATAGCTTTAAAACAAGAATGGGAACTGTATTCTTCATCTTCGTTCAATGGCTCCTTTTCCAAAACCTTCAAAATCGAAGTTTCAGCGGAAAATCTGTGGGGCATTTTTTTCAATGCCAAGCTGGCGTTGGAGGTTTCAGCCCAGATTCTTCTGGCTTCAATGGAGTCAGGAGCAACAATTTCTTGTTCAGATAAAATCAATTCCACCACGTTTTTCCATTCTTCTTTAAGAACGTGGATACCCAAAACATGAGTAGAAATAGAGAACGAACCAAATCTTTGCATACCATAGTAGTTAATAAAACCCTTTTCTTTCAAGGAGGTAAAACAATCCTTAACAACATCTTCGATTTTATCGGAGGAACGAATAGATTGGACGTCTCTAATAGTAATTAAAAACTCATTCCCATTCAAATCTCCTAATCCCAATGGTCTATCTTCATAAGAAAACCCACCAAGAATAGTTCCCTTCAATGCTTTGTTAAGAGAGTTCACTCTGACGACTTTTCCCCTATGTATACTGAATCTTTGACAGGTGACACCTCTTCTATCTTTAGTACCAGCGAAGTTGATGGTTTTGGGTGGGAAACGCAAAAACTTGGAAATGGTGGATGCAACTTCCATGGTTTCTCTGTTTTCTTTGTAAACTGTGAAATGCAAGTAAGGCTTGAAAGGACCCAAGCCATAATTGACCACACCATTTTCGTCAACGTGGTGCATACTTTCTTGTGGGTGAGTCTTGCCTCTTCCTTGTCCCTTCTTAGCGATAGCGATGTTGAATGTGTTTTCAGCAGAAGTAATAGTTTCTAATTGGCCTTCGAAGGCTGCTCTCAAGAGTTGATGCAATTTTCCTCTAATTTGCTTATCTTCAAAGACAGTGGTGGTTTGCATGTTGTTACCAGTAGTGAATAGCTCTTCAACCTTGGCCAATTCATCATCAGTAATATAAGTCAAGAGTTCCTTGCGATGTTCTTCAGATAAAGTGTACTTTGGCTTTGCTTCTTCCTCTGCTTTTTTTGCTTCTTCTTCCACTCTTTTCTTTTCTTTGTGGGCTTCGAGTTCTTCGGGTGTCATGTCTTTAATTTCGTTCTTTTCTTGTTCTCTTAATTCTTGTCTACGTTCTTTCTTTGACTTACCCAAATTGAGACCTTCATCTACCAAGTGAATAACGTTTCCGTCCAAATCGATCTCATTCACTTGGAAATCAGAATAGAGTTGCTTGATGCTTCCAATGAATCCACCATCGAAACGGTTGTTTTCATTAATGTAGGAAGTGATTCCAACTTGACTCTCTTGAACCACCTTCAATGCTCTTTCATTTTGGTCCAACTTGAGCTTTTTATGGCTTTCTTCGTTGCCCGAGTCAATTGGTCTTTTTGAAAAGTTTTCTGTCATACTTTTTCTAACCAATAGTGGGGTCTGCTTGAATGACTTGATGATCCGGTGAATGCTGGATAGTTATTTAGATCTCATTAAGGGTATACAAGTGAAAAGTTGGTCAAGTGCATGCAGGATGGGATGAGATGCTTTCAGCATCTCTGTTCTGACCATAGAGTTATAAACGATAAATGCAAAGTTTTGGAAAATATCCTACATTGATTAGCCCCATGCTTAGAGCTAAGGCTATAAATTGGACCAAAATGTACTTTTTGGTCTGGTAAATGGTTTCACTCATTTGTAGTAGCATTCTGTTCCACCAAGTACATTTGTGTCAGGCTGCGAATAATTTTGCAATCGTGCTTATCACTTGCTAAATGTTTAAAAAGCCTCGTGCTATCGAAAAAAGAAGCTATTCAGGAAGAGGGCTTACTGCCAAGTACCTCGAAACTACTTCTACTTGCTCTTCAATCAATAGTACATGTTCCGAAGACGATTTGCACAAAGACAACGTTGGCTTGCGCAAATTGGTCAGAGCATGTTCTAAATCAATGAGGCTATGGGGAGATAATGCTAGCTTGAGAGAGACCCAATTGCAGAAGTATGAGACGACTGACTCAAGAATGAACCATGTACTTGCACAGGATATAAACCGGCTCAAAGAATTATACATCAACAATGCTGGAGAACTGAAGAAAGAATCCCCGAAACGAGACCACAAACGAAGAATTGTGGTCCTCAGTGGATTTCCAAAAGACTCAGGGCTCACCAATATTTTGTCTCAGGTATGTGGAGGGCCATTGGAGAGATTGGTGTATCACGATACAGATAATCCCAAATTGGTGCTATCCTTTATGTTTGCAGAACATGCACAGAAATTCCATGGGTACGGCCACAAAACCGGACTTTTGGTTATCAATGGCCATCGTTCCAAGGTTGAGTGGGCCACAAGAGCAAACTCGGATGTAGACATGTTGCATCCTCCACTTCCTAAGAATTTGATGTCTGAAATTATTCAATACGGAGCAAGAAGAATTCTTATATTCTCTCAAGTAATCCCCAATAAGGTATTGAAAAACAATAAGAAATTGTTTTATCCGGAACCAGAACAGCATTTCTCCAAAAATCTAGATGTACTGGAGTTTAAGAAGGATTTTGCAAAATATGGACCGGTAATATTCCTGGGGCCCGTTATATCACGGAAATTGTGTTTCTCAGTTCATTTTGCAGATGTTAGATCAGCCATTTTGGCCAAAAGAGATTGTGAGACCGAGGGAAGCCTGATGAATTTAAAGTACAAGGAATGGTCAGTCTGGTTTGCTAAAGATGTTACCGATAAGCCTTGTATAGAAGTATAGCTAACAAACAAATGAGTATTTAAAAGTAGAACAAACTATATAGAGTAACTTCAACTTGAAAAACCGATTATATAAAAAGGAGGGAATGTTAAGAACCTAATGATTTTCACAATATTGCTGAACTTCATTTTCCTGAAGGATTCCCCAATCGTCAAAAATAATTTCAAAAAATTTAATTCAATTGGTAACATACTTGATTTAGTAACATGGTTGAACACTTCCACGATAAATGACTAAAACGAACAAACTCATAGACGACCCCTTAATTATTGCAAAATCAAGCAACACAACCAAACTGCAGTTTTGTTAACATGCAGAGTGTCATACCTATAATGAGCTGCGCACGCCCCATTACTTTCCCTATCTAGTACATAAATATTTACACAAAATCCGCACCGATATATTCGTTTATCCCTCCAAACAAACTACCCCTACCATGTCTTTACCCCAAAGAACCCCCATGCGATCCCGGTCTTCCCTCGGTACCTTCTCTGGTGCTGGAATCAGCGCACAATCGAGCCCAATGCAATCAAAAACCCGTCTCAACATGACTGATTTGAGAAGACCTCCCTCAAGAACACTTAGATCAGGCTCTCCAAAAGCTCCATCTGGTAGATCTAGACCAAGTTCTGCTATGGCCCACTTTGGAAGTCGTCCTTCAACTCCTTCTTCGTCCATTAGAAATGAACCTTATACCGGATCAATCACTGTATCCATTAGACCTAATCCATACAGTTTGAACCCAACTCAAGACTGTCCTTGGAATATTAATTCCGGAAGTGCTACAATCACAAATAGTCCTGACCAAACATCTTTTAGCTTTGACAATGTTTTTTCTCCAGATACTTCTTTATCAAATCGTGAAGTTTACCAGAAATCGTGTTCTAATATAGTCCAGAAGTTTCTCAACGAAGGATTTAATGGTACGATCTTTGCTTACGGTATGACTGGATCGGGTAAAACGTTTTCAATGAAAGGTTCAGAGCAGGATCCGGGATTCATTTCCTTGGCAGTCGATGCAGTATTTGATAAGATTGAAGGTGATTCATTGAATAAAAATTACCAGCTTCAAATGTCCTACTTGGAAATTTACAATGAAAAGATCATAGATTTGTTACAGCCTTCAGTAACTCAAGGTGACTTGAAAATTCGAGATGATCCTGTGTTTGGTACCAAAATTGTGGGCATTACCTCACCTGTGATAGCTTCAAAACAACAGCTTTTACAGCTCATTTCAAAAGGTGATAACAACCGTAAGACAAGTGCCACCGATTTCAATACTAGATCCTCCAGATCCCATTCTATTCTTCAAATCAAATTGAAATCCATCAATTTAGCAAGCAATACTGAGACAAATTCTACATTATCCTTATGTGATTTAGCAGGTTCCGAAAGAGCAGTATCAAGTCTTGAAAGAAGAAAGGAAGGAGCGTTTATTAACAAATCTTTGCTTGCATTGTCTACGGTTATCAACAAATTATCTATGGCCTCGTCTCCAGGAAACTCGAATAACGCAGACCACATTCCATATAGAGATTCCAAGCTCACTAGATTATTACAACCTGCTTTATCTGGATCATCATTAATTCTGATTTTGTGTACCATTCATATTGGATCGCCTATTTCAACCAATCAACAATTTACTTCGGAAACTTATAATACCTTGAGGTTTGCAGCCAGAGCAAAGGATATTGTGATAAATGTCCAACATAATAAGTCAACATCTTTTGGTGATGCAGAATCTTTGAAAATTATAGAAGAATTAAGAACTACAATTGAGAACCAAAAGAATGAGATTATGCTCCTCAAGTTGAATGGATATGATGGTGGATCAACACAAGACAATAAGGATGCATCCACTAGTATCTTTATTCAAAAAAACTTAAAGATTGCTCAGTTGGAAGCAGAGAATAAATTATTGAATGAAAAATTAGAACATTTCTCACGTTTAACTGATCTCCAAAAGACAGAAACTGTTATACTAAAGAACGATACATTGAATGATATCTTGGGTCTGGGATCCGATACTCTGCAATTGATGATGGCCAATTTAGAGGATTTCTACAAGAGAGTGAATTACGAGATGGATGAACAAAAGTCTTATATTAATCATCTTGAGAATCAAGTGAAATCCGGTCAACAGCAAATCTCATTGATGGAAAATTCTGGAATGAATTCTCAATCGAACGACAATAATGATAATATAACAAATAAACAATATGATGAATTGTTAAAGGAACAAGAGGAGGAAATCATACAATTAAAGGAGTTATTAAAGGACAAAGATCATTTGATCAAGAGTTTAACTAAAACCAAGAAATTGCGTCTTTTGGTGGACTCCAATGCCATCAATTCCCAAGATATGGCCATTGATTCAAAACCAGGACTCACTGCTTCTAAAAAGGCAGATAAAGAGAATGATGTGCTAAGACATTTCAAGATTAATCCAAAGCCATCAATAGAATTAGAAATAGAACCCGTCAAGTTTGTGTAAAATAGTGTTAGATTGAATGTACAATATATATATATACGAAATTGTTTATAATTTATTGCCCCATATGAAATTTCCGTTGCATGATAAGTTCACTTGCTTATGCAAGTGCAATTTGCACTCAATAACGACAATCTCATTTAAAATCAGACAGATGCAAGCTAACCAGTAGTGAATCTAGAACTTACTCTCGTAAAGTGCACTAAATTCTGTTCATACTTCACTATTTTAGTCTAAGAAATTGAACATTCGGGTTCGTATGCACCTACGAGCCGGTGCCGCAGCCATTTCCATTCCGCTTTGAGCCATTAAATTCACCACCTAATGATATGTACAAAACCATGTCAAATGCGAGATTTAAATTTCTCCAGATGCACATTCAATGCAAAGGCCGATAACTCCTGTTTTTCAGCCTATATAATACATACATCGAATATTATACCTACTAAGCCAGAGACGTTATCGTGCCGTACCACTCGTAAGATCGCCAATCGTTATCTGTGCTGCACGTGACAATCTGCAGTATCCCAATTTGTTCTTACATATTTGGGCTGACTGTACATGACCGATCCAGTTCTTAGTCATTTGTTGTTCATTACTTATTGGCTCAACTTGAACATTGAGGTATTTTGAGGAATATAAAAGGGTTGTTAAGAACGCCGCATTCACCCATACCTGATTAGAAGTTCTCAGAGTCATAACCCATCTATTTTCCTCGGGAAATATACCAGGCACTACAATCCACAGCCTTTCGTTTGAAGAGATAACAGAAGCCTCCAATTACAATGGGGATATTTTCCAAAAAACGATCCAAATCTGTTACCACAGAAACATCCAATGGCGTGATATCACCTCAAACATCTGGGGGAACAAGATCTGGATCCGATGTTACAATTGATAAGTCTGAATTCCCAGATCTGAGTTTCCACGATGACTACGATGACGATTACAAATTATCACCTCAAACGTCCTTGGATCAGTCTATTGCATTATCAGAAGCAGACACTTTGCTTCATGATAAAGCAGATAAATCCGAACTCCAACCGACGTTTGATGACAATTTTACTCAATATTATCCCTTCTTGTTGCGACAAGCAAGATTGCAAGTTCAAAGGGAACAAGAAAGAGAACAAATACTTGAAAGAAATGGAGGGCATGATCCTTTGGAAGAAGCAAGCATTTCTGATGATGTGGCCACAATATTGGATGAGGCACCAGCCAGAAACCCCAATGTTCAAATATTGAATAGACTCACTTCTGCGTATAACTCAAAGAGAGAATTGATCATTGTACAGGAATTGATAAAGAATAATTCCTATATCTTTCCATCAATAGAATCATTCCAGATTTTCAAACAAGTGCGGAACACCACCAAAAAGATTAAAGACACCACGGTTATCTATGATCCTTCCAAAGATCTTGATAAACGGTACCGTAGAGTGTCTAATGCTGACCTTTCAAAAATAAAAAGCTATACCGTGGATTCCAGACCCCATATCATATCTCCAGAACTCAAGGGTTCTGGAGTTGGATTGCCACTTTTTAAGATTAGTACACCTTTCTTGTCCATAAGGAAAAGTACTCCATTTATATCTTTCAAAAGATACCGTGAAACTCCTTTAAAACCGAAAGCAGATGACCCACTTGATAATGATGTCGAGGATAGTTATGAAGCATATAATTATTGTTCGGTTTATTCCAAATTTTTACAAAAGGTCAGAAGATTGGTTTTCCAATTCTATGATGAGCATGGAAATCCTTCTTTTAAAGTTCTTTTGTTTATGAATCTTTCGAAACCTTTTAGTGATTTTAACTATAAGGGAACTAGATTCAGAGTCACCGGAACTTCGATTTTGACAACCTATAATTCCACCGCTCCTCCAAATTTCAAATTGTTGATCTTAGATGATGATATGTCATCATTATGTGATAATGTTGTCGACAAAAAGCCGGGGTTTGAATTCCTGAAAATAATCAAAAGAAAGTCTAGCACTGAAGATTTACCTCCTCGAAGTGCACTTCATTCAGTAAATAGTAATGATCCTGAGAATTTCCTCAACCCAGCACCAAATCCATCAAACCCCATTTCCAATGACGAGGTTTCTACTGGGTATCTCCAACATAGTTTGGTGAGACACATCAGCAATAACTTACCTCCCTTTGGAACTTATAGAGATGTTTATGGCAAAGGAATCATTCCCAAAAAATTCAAGGATGCTGGAAAAATCGAGGTTTACCAAGAGTATATGAAAAACACCAATTTGGACAGTACATTTTCTGTGGATGAAGACACAATGGTCTTGGCTTGTATCCTAACTGCATTAAGGGAAGTTAACATCAAGAACGCCAAATCAACAAGTAGAGGATCACAAAGAAATGGTATGGTCGGATTAAGTACTCAAATGGTCATGTCAAGTGGAGGGCATCTTGGGATGATGTGAAAGGATTTGATTTGGACTCTATATGGACTTCAAGAGAATATTGATAATTTATAGTTCTACTTCATTTTTGACGTCTGTTTCTTCAGGAGACAGGAATTCTAATAGTAAGGAGTTTAATACAAGTTGTAGCATTGATTTGAAAATGATATTGATCTGATGATCGGATTCTACAGGATTTGGATTTTGGATGAAATGGAAGGATGGATAATTTTACAATGGATGATATTTATACGGATTTACAATTTTTGATATGTTGGTGAAAATGAACTAGGACAAATGAATCATGGAGTTATGATTAGTAACGTTCTGGTGATCTCGATCTTTCTCTTGCTCTGTTGGGGGATCTGGATGGGGATCTGGAATATTTACCTCTGCCGTAATCACGACTTTCACGGCCTTCACGGCCTTCACGGTTTTCTTCATGAGATGGTTTAGGTTCCCGTTCACGTTCACGGTCATCGTGACCATATTTGTCTTCTCTTGGATCATATGCTGGTTCGCCATCGGCTCCACGATCGCCTCTGTATTCGTAGTCTCTTCCTTCTGGACCACGTTCTCCTCTATATTCTCTGTCGGGGTACTCGCCTTCGTATCTACCTCCTTCGTAGCCTCCTCTGTAACCTCCTCTTGGATAACCTCCTCTGTATCCACCTCTTCCTTCATAACCACCTCTGCCTTCGTAGCCTCCTCTTCCTTCGTAACCACCTCTTCCTTCATAACCACCTCTTCCGTAGCTGCCATAGCCTCCTCCTCTGCTATAGCCACCATATCCACCTCTTCCTTCGTAGCCACCTCTTGGACTGTATGAACCATATCCTCCTCTAGGACCATAACTTGGATAACCTCGTCCTCTGGAACTATATCCGTATCCACCTCTTCCTCTGAAAGCGCCTCTTCTGGTGCTGTATGGATCTGATCTGGCAATTTGTACTACCAATCCACCTTTTAATGAACAAGGAAGGGTCTTACCGTCCAATTCCAAAGCTTTTTCACAACTTTCATAGTCTTTGTATTCCACAAAAGCGTACTTTTCACCATCATCGGTTCTGGGGGGTGGTATATCCAATCTTACTAATTGACCATATCTAATTGTTAGTATTCAGCGCTGGAGAATGACATATGGACATGTCAAGCCAAAACAGGCCAGAACCCGAATCATCGAATCATTTGCCACATTTTTGATTTTTCTTTGAACATTCACTTACTTTTCGAAATCCGGAGCCAAATCTGCAGCCTTGGATTCTCTGGAGAAACCAGTCACATATAATGTATTCTTGGGCATAGTGTAGAGTCTTCCTCAAAAGTACTGGAGTTTAACGCGATTACTGGCCGACAGTGCAGTCATGTGATGCTTGGAAATTATTTCCCCGAGGACTCCTGTCGATCCGCGCACGACCCGGGGAATAAATCTCATGCGGTACTCGCACGTCCCCGCGTTTTCTGGTCACGTCCCCGGTCAGGTGCCCTGACGAGCCCAACATTTCTCCAGTTCAACATTTGTCCCTATTTAACGCAGAAAGGGGAAAAGATACGAATTACACGGTCCTGCAGGGAAGCCCTCCTCTCACACAATTTTTAGCTCACCACATACTGTCACCCATCCTGCAAACGTATGGAATCTACTAGACTACAGCACAACTTTTTCTTAAACTACGTGTCTTTTACTACAACAAAGCAAGATCCTACACTATAACTATACAATAAAGTCCACCGTTTACTCCTTACAGCCAAGCGCTAGACACATTCAACATGACGTCTTCCTTAATGGATGAAAATTCCACTATGCTTGATTTTTTAACCAATCTTGATCATGACGAGCCTGATATCTTGGACGAATTTTTGGATCAACGGGTGTATGATTCCTTGGGAACGACCACGCCTGTTCCAAACCAGGTCAAACAAGAAGGTGAGATGATGGAATTGTACGATCAGAATCCTTTTCCCGCTTCCTCCAAGTCCATAAGTCCAAATAATGAATATTTGTATGTGGATCCCACTCAATATGAAGCTCCTGCTACTTCCAAGGGAGAATATTCCAGTCCTTTTGATCATAAAGTAGCACCCAACACTTCAACTTCATCCAATAATTCTATTGATGGAGATCATAGTATGGAACCTTTTGAGGAACTCAACAATTCCAATTCCAGTCAATTTTCAGATCATGATTTGATCAGAGATGAATTATCCAAATTGAAGTTCGGCAATCATTTTATGAATCCATGTCCTAAAAATTTGAATATCCCTGATCCTTCATACCTTGACTTTTCACCAGAAACCATGTCCAAACTTCCATACAAGTTAGACTTATACAATCTTCCTAATTACTCCAGAGTAGAAACCCAGATCAAGTTGAAGTTTTCCTTAAGTCCTCCTCCTCCCAATGCATTGTTATACATTCCTCAAGATTTGATCTCCAAGAATAAGTTCTGCTTGAATCAGCCATTGGATTCTTTAAGTAATACCTTGAAACAAAACTTGTTGTATTTGGATGCTTATGTGTTGACCTCTGATTTAAAGAGATCTTGTAACATTTGTTCCAGATGTATCAAGCGTGAACAGAAGAGAGCTTCAAGAATCAAAGCAGGCTTCAATGAATCGGAAAAGCAAGAGCCAGCCGGAAATACTCCTCAAATCACTGCTGCGGGTGTGGTCAAAAACAACCCTAACTCTTGGGCAGATGAATCCATGATCAAAAAGGCTATTATTTTCAACTGTAAAGAAATCATGTCATTCCCTGCTCCTAGTGGATTGAAGAATGATTCCAGTAAATCGGTCGAACTCTCTGCAAGAATCATTTGCTACTGTCGTCATCACAAAGAATCCGATGGATTTAAATTGTTGTTCGTGGTCAAAAACAATAATGATGAAATTGTTGCCAAACATATTTCATCTCCAATCATCATTATGGACAGAAAAAAGAATACATCATCTAAAAACGATGAATCCATTCCTAACTCTATTGCTGGTTCCAGTACTAATTTGAAAGGATTGAACAACGATATCAAAATGGAAAATAATGACGATTATCTCGAAGATAGACCAAGCGTTGCAAATAGCATTGTATCCAACAACAGTGACAGTGAATTCCACAACGGCCAATTCAAAAACTCTACAGCAAACTCTCCAACTCTGAAGGTGGATCATGATTCGCAAAATAAAGCTAAAGCAGACAGTCCATTGAATAGTTTAGGTCATCCATTATCTCCTAATTCTATTGATGAATCAGCTTCAGAACCTCACACCCAATCAGAAGGTAGAGGGTTGAAGCGTAAGAAATTGTCAGTTGATGATTCTTTCAATAGCTCCAGCAACCCAATGTTCAATGGAAGTGCTAGTGGATTCTCTCCTATGAGTAACAGTGATACTAATACATCCACTACAAATAACTTTTCTATGATGAAACCAAACTTTAACCCATCTGCATCTAATCTTCAATTCGGTTTATTAGACCAACAAGCAAATCAACTGCAAGCTAGACAACAAAATCTTCCTTCAATTCAAAGAATCATTCCAGCACAAGGTCCTATCAGAGGTGGTATCGAAGTCACTTTATTGGGGTTCAATTTCCGTCCAGGATTACTGATCAAGTTTGGTGCAAATCAGGCTTTGGCTACTCACTGTTGGTCTGAAACCACTATTGTTACATATTTACCACCAGCTAGCCAGCCTGGACAGGTTTTGGTTAGTTTCGATAATCAAGATAATATGATGTTGGGTGGAGCCCAACAACAACAAATATTTACTTACACTGATGATACAGATAGACAATTGATTGAATTGGCATTGCAAATCGTGGGTTTGAAAATGAATGGTAAATTAGAAGATGCCAAGAATATCGCTAGAAGAATTGTTGGTACTGATAACGCCAATAACGGGGGTGGAGCTACCCCTAACACGACCATTAGCGGCAATGCTGCATTGTCATTTGCAGCTGGAAATTCTATGAACAAAGCTAACATTGAATGGTTTGATAATGCACATAGAGCAGTTGAAGAATTGACCAGGTCTAGTTTATCTACCCAAGAAATTCTTATCAACTTCCTTTCTTTGGTAGATTTGCCAAACTGTCCAATCATCATACCAAATTGGCAATTGTGTAACAACGAGGGCCAGACCCTCTTACATTTATCTACTTTGAAAAATTACTCAAAGTTGGTGAAGTTTTTGATTACACACGGATGTACAATCGATATTCAAGACAATCAAGGTTTAACTCCATTGTTCTTGGCATCCATGTGTGGACACCGTGAATTGATCAAGATCTTTATTGATTGCAAATCCAACTGGAACATGAAATTGTCCAATGAGAAATACTTGAAAGAATATTGTGACTTGAATGTATTGGACATTTTCAATGAATTGGAACAAAAGGAAGATGATAGTGAAGATTTTGGTAATGTTGTTAGTAAAGCTTCAAAGGAAGACAAGTTGACTAAGTCAATTAGTTTGGATTCTTTGAACTCAATGCTTACTATGAGTTACGGTCGTCATATTTCAAAGATGGTAATGGAAGATTCCGTGGAAACCAATGGTAAAGAAAAGAAGAGGGATCAAAGAAAGGTTAAGATGAGCTCTTCAGCATATGATGAAAGTAACTATTCATCTGAATTTGCTGATTCTGAGTTTGAATCAAATGACGATATGTTTGAGGAAACTGATGATTATGACGAAGACTACGATTATGACAGTGAATCGATTAATTCGGAAATCACCCCAATAATTGGAAGCCATCCAAGTGGCTCTTCCGGTGATAGTACTGTGGAAGAAACTGATGAATCAACTAACACTTTGGAACAACAGGGATTATGGCAAAAGGTGAAAAACGTATTCAACCAAGATGATTCTGACTCCTTACCATCATACGATGACTTGTTCCCATTCGGACCATCATCATTCAATTCTAAGCCAAAGAGTGAGGCTGAAAGAACTCTTAATGGAAGTGTCACAGTGGAATCATCTAGCAGGCAACTTACTGCCAGTGCTGAAGATGATACAGGGGACACTTCGGATTCTTCGGAAGATATGGTTGTTTCTTTCATCAACCACCCACGTAAAACTGTGGAGAACGATAAGATGTTATTGTTCTTCTGGTTCCCGGTGTTGATTTGTATTCTTGGATTGTTCTTGATTTCGGTTATGGGTTATAAGATCGAAATGATCGAAAACCTCAAGGTTTTCGTAAGAGACACTATCGGTAATATAATGGTTGGAAGTGAAAGAATTGCCAGGGTTTTTAAAAATAACGACAATGGAAGCATGTTAATGGCTTCGTGAGATTTTATGGTTGAATAATGATGGGACAAGGTTTATTGCTACTTAATTAATTGCTATTTATATATATTATACTCCTCTATGAGGATTTATTTCTAATTTATGATATGAAAAGGTTTAACCAATGATGTAGAAATGTAAAATTTATTGTTCACCCCGAGCTTTTATGGACTCATACCAGCAATAGAACTTTCAACAATAGTCTTTATTTACGTGTGCAACCATTATTATTTTTCAAAACGAGGTTTATATATTCGCACCAATGACCATTTGGCTATACTAATCATGCCAATAGCCCTATTGCTTAAGAATCCCAGTACTCCAACAGATCCGTATGAACAACGGTTCCGCAAAGAGGGTTTCGATCCAATTTTCGTACCACTTTTAACACATACTCATTCCAACAAGGAGGCCACTATTGAGTACATTCTGAGTGATGAGTTTCTTCACCATACAGACGTATTCATCATTACGTCTCAAAGAGGAGTGGAAATGTTTGGAGAATGTCTAGAACTCTGTTCCGAGGAAGTCAAAGCTTTGATCTTTCAAAAACCCGGTTACACGGTTGGCCCTGCTACATACAAAGTGTTGAGTACTCTCGGATTCAAAGATGTACGCGGGGGAGAAGCTACAGGGAACGGTACCAAATTGGCTGACTTTATTGACCAGGAGCTTCAAGGAGGCAACCAGAAGATTGTATTCTTCACTGGGGAAATACGAAAGGACATAATTCCTAGAATTCTTCGAGAAAAGAAGTATAATTTTGAAGAAAAGGTGATTTACAAGACCGAGAATAGGGACGATATTGTAGAGAATTTCAATAAATCGTGGGAGGTAATGAAGGGAGGGCAGCATTGGATTGTATTTTTCAGCCCCCAGGGAACACAGACAATAGTGAAGCGTTTACAGGAAGAGGGAAAGGGATTTAATATAGCATCAATTGGGCCAACCACAGAGGAATACTTGGTGAATAATGACATAGGTTCAACCATAGTTGCACCAAAACCACAAGCAGACTCTTTGGTGGATGCTATTTTGAATCACCGGTAGTTTTGTTGTCATCACTTGCATTGAAAGTCATTTTGCTAACGAATAATAGTCTAGTACACTTAATTTAATAATATCTTCATTCATAAACAAGGCCAAATAGATTTGGGTGAATCACAATATTTGTAGCTATTTTGATCATATATTCGTTGTTAAGAAATCACGAGTACACACGGGCTTCTACGAAGCATATAAATAGAGATTATCCTGTAATCACTTCTTGGCAGCTTTAGCAACTTCAATAATTTGTTGCACAACACCAGGGTTGGATAACGTTGAGGTGTCACCCAATTGATCTTCTTCACCAGCCAAAACCTTTCTCAAAATTCTTCTCATGATCTTACCAGATCTGGTCTTTGGTAAATCGTCCACCAACAAAATCAACTTGGGTGCAGCAAATGGACCGATTTCCTTACGTACAGTCAAAATCAATTCCTTTTTGATTGCTTCTAAATCGTCTTTTGGAGTACTCTTTTTCAAAGAAACGTAGGCCGCAACGGCTTGACCAGTGAGATCATCAGCATATCCAACAACTGCACTTTCGCCCACCAAATGATGCTCAATTAAAGCAGCCTCAATTTCAGCAGTGGATAATCTATGACCAGATACATTCACCACATCGTCCACTCTACCCAAGATCCAGAAGAAACCATCAGAATCTCTTGCAGCACCATCTCCTGAGAAGTAGTAACCTGGGTATGGCTTCAAATAGGTATCAATAAACCTATTGTAATCATTGTAAATACATCTAGTAATTGAAGGCCAAGAAGATTTGATTGCCAATACACCTTCAGCATTCGTTTCCGGTAATTCTTCGCCTGTAGTAGGATCCAAGATTTTTGGTAAAATACCGAAAAATGGCAAGGAAGCAGAACCAGGCTTGGTAGGAGTCACACCGGCCAATGGAGTCAATAAATGAGATCCAGATTCAGTTTGCCAATATGTATCCACTATGTGAGCCTTACCTCTTCCAATATTGTCGTTATACCAATGCCAAACTTCGGCTGCAATTGGTTCTCCAACAGAACCAAGAACACGCAACGAAGATAAATCATAAGACTCGACATATTTGGTGCCTGCTCTTTTCAAGAGTCTCAAGGCAGTAGGAGCCACATAGAATTGGTTTACCTTATATTTATCAACAATTTCCCAATATCTTGAATAATTAGGGTAAGCGGGAGTACCTTCAAAAACAACGGTGGTAGCACCGTTGAGAAGAGGACCATAGACAACGTATGTGTGGCCAGTGATCCAACCAATATCCCCCGCAGTAAAAATCACATCTTCTTCATGAACATCAAAAGTATACTTCGTAGACAAAAGAGCACCCAATAAATAACCAGCAGTATTATGCTGAAGACCCTTTGGCTTACCGGTAGAGCCCGAGGTATATAACAAAAACATTGGGTCTTCAGAATTGACAGGAACAGGAGGGAAATAGCTTCCGTACTTGCTCAATTCCTCATGCCACCAGAGATCTCTTTTGGAGTCAAATGGGACATGTGGATTTCCTGTTCTTTTAAAAACAAGCACATTTCTGACGTTGGGACAATCCTTTAAGGCATCGTCCACAATTTTTTTGGTTTCAATGGTCTTACCACCTCTCTTAGATTCGTCTGCAGTGATAACAATTCTGCTATCACCATCAAGAATACGATCTTTGAGCGAAGTGCTCGAGAATCCGGCAAAAACCACCGAATGAACAGCACCTACTCTAACAATTGCCAAAAGAGTGACCAAAGCCTCGGGAATCATGGGCAAGTATACTGCGACAGAGTCGCCCTTTTTCACACCAAGTTTGGTCAAGGTTTGGGCCAATTTGGACACTTCTTTGAGCAATTCGCCATAAGTGATGATTCTTCCTTGATTGACCTCATCAGCTTCGTAAATGATGGCAGGCTTGTTTGGATTTTTGAAAGCCCATCTATCCACCGCATTATACGCAGCATTCAACTCACCACCCACGTACCAGGCTGGGATATCACCATCCTTGAAATCGTCCTTTGGATCCACGGGAAATCTGGCAGTCTCAAAAGGTTTGCTCCAGTCTAACAATTTTCCCTGATCGCCAAAGAACTTATTGGGATTCTCAATTGACTCCTTATAGAGACGATGGTATTCGTCCAAGCTGGCCAAGTGCGGTTTCCCGGTACTACGGTCAAAAAATCCTTTTGGAGGATCCAAGTATTTCTCGTGGTCAAGTGTCAAGTGTTCAGGCATTGGGTGTCGTATTGTGTTTCTGGGTAATCTCAGGGGTATTTATATGTGCTACCCCCCACATTTCCAAACTCCATACAATAACCCCGCTGAAAGACTGCACCCAACCACTCAACCGTTGGGCTTATACCAGGCAATGACCAAAAAAGGACACCAGGTGGGGTGTGGATTGACTGATTAAAACAAGGTTTAGAGTAGGGGGCAGAAGGTCACGAACACGTACTCGTTGACCTTGATCATAATCTTGTATCTACCATCATATCAATGTGAGTTTACTTAATTATGTTTGACATAGCGGACTTCCCAAAACGAGATCGGTATAGATTAACCGGATATTAGCCCAAATTGTTGGCAAACCCCACAGTCGATGGTTCGGAAATTGGGTCGAAATCTGGGGTCAAAACTGCCAGGGTCTCTTGGCAAACCCACCCGATCTAACCGTTTTCGTTGCACATGTCCTTGGAGTAATCTGACTCTTTTAGGTTGTACTTAGAGATAGAATCCAGAGATTCCGCAGCTATTACAAACTTAAAGAAAGACCACCAAAAAGTTGGATTTTTTTGTAGGTGGCTCTATATGAATATTGGATCAGATTAGCGGGAACAGTCAGTTTACAACGCCTGAGAATTAGCGGGTGTTCGGAAACGGACATAAGGCCATTTGTGCTGTCATTTGTGAGAGTCGGACGGATGGCAGTGTCTTATAAATTGTGCGAAAGGCCAGGTGCGGATGATTTCGGAAAGTAACAAGGAGATTACAAAGAAGAAGGGAGGAATTGGACTGTGGCAGTCTTCAAATTCGATAATTGAAGAAAGAGTATCGAACGGAATTTTTCAGTGTAGTTTTCAATCACTTACCTCTTCATTATAATGGGATCGTGCACAAAACGGTATACCCTGATTGCTTAGTCTGTATATTCGTCAATCGCCTATTGGCCACATTTCAAGTAGTTCGTGCATATGCAGCATTGCTGAAGCGACAAGATACAATCCAACGGCGTTGAAGAAATAATACAACGCACAGGTGAAATATTCAGGTGTTTTATTATTGAAGATTCATACATTCTCGACGTAAGGGTCCTACCTGCTATTATATACATTCTCGTCATGACCGTTCGACAACGTTGCACCATGCATGGCTAAAAGGCTATTTTCCCCTACATCAATCATATCTATTATTATGTGCATTAACTATATACCATGAAATCGTTTCTTACCTAATATACATTATTCCAGGACTACGTCGTGGACATTGTGTCCGATTATTGCAGGGTTTGGGGTGGCCGATGGGGTTGGCAATGGGGAGTTGGTTGGTGTGTTATTTGTGCTGGTTGGACGTTCGTTGATTTTGGCAAAATCGATCCTTTCCAAGATCTCCCTTGCTCCTTTTGCAATCAATTTATCTGCCAACTCGATCCCGAGTTGGTCAGCTTCATCCTTGGTGGTAACGACGGCTTCGATTTCATCGTCAATACTTTCAGTACCATCTGGACTGACTATGATGGCCTTGAAGTTCAAGACTTGTGTTTCTTCGTTGTAAGTGGTGCCCACACCAATTGGCACGGAACATCCACCTTCCAAATATCTCATCAACGAACGTTCGGCATGACAACGCAAAGTGGCTGGAATGTCTTCGATCCGTTCCAAGATTTTCTTCATCAATTTGTCACCTTTACGGATCTCAATCCCCAAAGCACCTTGTCCAACAGCATAGTACATTTCTGGAGCATCCAAACGTTGGGTGATTCTGTAACCCAAGTCGATACGGTCCAATCCGGCAGCAGCCAAGATAAGACATTGGAATGGACTGTCTGGAGCATCCAACTTACGGAGTCTTGTTTGCAAATTGCCTCTGACAGATTCAAATCTGAGATGAGGGTAATTTCTCAAGAGTTGAGAAGAACGACGAATAGAAGAAGTACCAACCAAAGAACCGTGAGGTAACTCGGATAATTTGGTTAATGTGGAACCGGCCTTCATCACAACGGCATCACGAGGATCAATACGATTGGTAATACAGCCCAACTCGAATTCTTCAGGCAAATTGGTAGGCATATCCTTCAAGGCATGGACAATCAAGTCCACCTTTGGAAAATCGTCCACGGCCTCCAAAAGCAAGATTTCAAGCTCCTTGGTCCACAAGGCCTTTCCACCAAAAGAATACAATGGCTTGGATTGAATTTGGTCACCAAGAGTACTCAACGCAAGAATCAGGCATTTCAACTGAGGAAATTGTTCAAGAATCAAGGACTTGATTTTTTCACTTTGGTACACAGCAAGAAGCGACTTCCGGCCTCCGATTTGGATATGATTGTTTGGAACTACTAAAGATTCGTCGTGAGGCATGATCATTCTGAGGATGTGCAAGATTTCAATGGCTGGATGGTAAGGTTGTTGGTTCACCGGATTAAGGCGTGGAGGGACGAGTGAAGGATGCTAAGATGAATAAAAGGGAACTGTGAAACTTGGAATATGTGTCGGCCTGCCGGTCCTATCTCTTACTAATTTTCTATTTGTGTAGCTAAAGACTTTTGGAGGGCACCAGATCCTTTTTATAACAAATCTTTGAAAATCCATCGCTGTTGATCGCATGAAATAATTGCTCCTGCACACACGCCGGGCGTTGTCAATTTGCGAGTGTGCGACTATTGTCCAATCACCGTTACATAATATGTAATGCTGGAGGGGGTAATTAGGGGTGGGCTGCCCTCTCAAATAATATCACCTTCTGTTAAGGCTGTGTTTAGTTAGTGTATTCAGCCCTCGTAAACAATGGTAACTGCTTTCCAATTTACAATAGGTGTCGTAGTCTGGTTGGGAAAGTAAAAGAGAGTCTGTCCCCAGCTGCTGCCTAGATAACGAATAATTCCTTAAATTCCATGGTCCCTGTACGGCATCACTTCTTCAACAGGGATTCTTAACCATATCTGGGTTCGCAGTCATCAATAAGCCGGTGCTGACCAACTCCCCGCGTGGAGAGTAATCCGAGGGTCGGTGGCACAAAGTATCACGGGTGCTCCTGCCAGTTACACACGGGACCACAATACGAAAACCGTTTAAAATCGCCTCACTGGCCATGGTCTGATGGCCTTCACATTCTCCCCCCACCAATCAGCTGGTTGGGGATTTTCATGTTTCAGAGATAAATGGAAATTAGTGAAAATTACTCATGCTTATGAGCCACCCAGTTGTAAGGTCCCTGTTGTCAACTGCAATGTTCGCTGCTACCGTGAAAAATGAAAAAAATCGAGGCTATTTAGGCTTTGTTCATTGGAAAATTCTCCTAACTTTTATTTTAATTATATCTAATCTTTATGTGCACATGCATGTGTCTACCTAATCCTGCTTTATCAATCGATGCAGGTCTCCACTTATGTAGCTAAATGCATATGTCCACTTTATGTATCCTAATGCATATGTCTGGTTTAAACATTTATTATTATCTAGAATGGTATGTTGGAATCATCCGACTGAGACTGTTGGGCTTCCGCGGTATCCATGTGGATAATACTATCGCTATCACTATCATCTTCCACCAGAATAGTCTCGTTGAAACTATCAATGGCCATCTTACGAAGTAGCAACTTCTCCAATCTTTTAAGCCTCTGCAAAACTTCATCCTCCTCCTCTACTTCTCCACTTCGCGAATCGCTCTTGACAACCAATGTATTACTCAGTCCGTTGTCTCCACTGTATTTACGTGTCTCACTGTTATTGCTTCTGACCTTTTCAAGAACCGTGTTTGGCACGTTATTTATAGATGCTGTACTCACCTTACTTCGTAACGTGGCTCGAGACTCTCGGGTCAATTTCTTGGGCCGAAGAAAACCCCCTTCAATTACGCTATACCTTCTTCCCCCTTGATTGGTATTGGTAAATCTTCGAAGCATCGAGTTTTTACGTGATTTCATTAAAAGAATGCTGATATCGTCGTTGTCTTCCTCCTCTCCTAATATCACATCTTCATCCAATACGTCATCAATTCCTTCCACAACTCCGAATTCATGCTGATATGGGGAATTGCCGTTATCTAACTTGTTATGAATAGATTCCAAGTTCAAAAGATCCGAGTCCTGATAATATTCATTATTCTTGTTCAAAAAAGTATAATTTTTAAGTTCGTTGCCTGTACTTTGTTTTTGCTCATAAAATTTGGCTAAAACATATTTTTCATATAGGAAAATGACAAGTATAATAGGAAATTTGAACACATTTAGTATTTCATATAATGCAACCAGCAACACATACCTAAGTGATTTGATAAATGACTTCTTATGTCTTGGCTGAATTGTGTTCTCGTTCAATTGAGAAATTTTGAAATAAAGTATAAGATTTACAGTTTTGAAGTAATTAAATTCTTCATGGTTATTGTTGTTAACCCTGGCAAACACCCCGCTCAAGACAATTGCCAACATAGATCCAATAATAAATTGAATCAAAAATAAGTATCCCATGATAATAACCTTCCCCAAATTGTTAAAATATTTCCAATTATTCCATACAGCTGGAGTAAACCCAAAGAAAATCTTGATCATACTGAACAAGATATCCAATTTACTAAGACTGGTGGATAATGTAAGAAAACTGAAATAAAAACCACTGATTAATGAAAAGAAAAGACATATGAGCCCCATTAAGTTCCATGCCATTTTCTTGAATGATACCATAATCATATTAAAAAATTGATAATTGTTGAACACCGATAATGTTCTGGGTAATAAAATAATTGAGATCAAACTGAAGGAATCGTTGAAGTAGTTCGGATTAATAAACTTCATGATAAATGAAATATTGATCAACATGATCAATATGAAGTCCAAATAATTCCAAATGATCTTTTTGAATAGAATAAACTCTATATTGAGAATCTTTAACAAAAATTCAATGTTGAAATTTAAGCCCAAAATCCAAAACATCATTTCAATGACTTTTAAGAACAATTTATTCTTATTGTTTGGTATATCCATAGTATACCCATCATACTCATCTTCGCCTTTTTCTCCTCTTGGTTTTTGTTCTTTACTCAAAATCAAAATAAAGTACAACATCATAAAAAACATGAGTTTAAGGTTCATCACCAAGGATTGATACTTTGGAACTATTTTGGATCTCTTGATGACATTGTTGAATGTGACTTTGTTATACTTATAATTAATAATATCATGATTCAATAAGCCCAGCTCCTCTGATTCATTATCTAATCTTTGAGACTTGCCTTCGCAAGATTTCAAGATTAGTTCACCATTATAAAATTTGTCTAGGGCCCTAATAATTACGGGCTGAGATAAAAGCTTTTTTGACTTGGCTAATACACTCAATTCCAAGGTATTAAATGAAAATCTCAGTTCCTCTGGAAATAAGTCATTATTCAAAGGAGTAATGAATAACATATTGATTCTATTGAACGACTTGAAGTCCTTAAGTATCCGTATAGCCAATAATTCACATAAATTGGCCTTTGTTTGTAAAAGTTCAAATAAAATTAGATTATTTTCGGATTGAATCAAATATTCATATCTTAGTAACAACAAGATGAATAATAAGCATTCCAGTGGCTCGTCCTCGGTGCTTTCTAGCATATACCTGTTGTTCTTGATAATGGGTCCTCTCTGAGGTCCAAACCTCGGAGTTTGCTCGACTGCAATTGGTACTGAAGGCAACACCCTACCTATCTTGGAGACGATTTGCTTTCGTTCTGCCAACTTGAGAATTCTCTCGGTAATAGGCTTGACCAACGTACAATGGATATCTGGAGTCTTGAGCTGGTCATATTTCAAAGCTAAAGTCACTCTTTTGTTAACTAACTTTTGTATTTGAAAGTACAAATGTTTAAACTCAAGATACTTGTACTTGTCTTTGGAAGGAAAAGGAACAGAAGCGGGTGGTTTTCTGGAAATGCTGAAGTCACGATGCTTCATCTTCTTTAGCTCCAGGTTGAGGATTTTGAGTTTTAAAGTCCTACTCTCATAAGTCTTACCCCATCATTCTCATATATAATGGCAGCATCCATTTTGCCTCTTTTCGCAGTATGTAAACAAAAGTTGTAGGCAGTGAATGACGTTAACCGTATTAGGAAAGGTTATTGCGATCCATATTTGCAATTACTTTTCGCTAGTAAATCTTCACGGTGAACCTTACTACGGGGAAAAAGAGTACATCGCTAGATTGACAGTCTCTTCCAGTTCACTCTTCAATTTTGTATTACCTGTCCGCTTTCCACCTATATTCTGTGCATATACATATACATATACATAGACACTTACATATACATTAGACGGTGCGACTACCGTTTCCATTGCCCTTGCCAAGAGGCAGATAAATGCGTGAAAGTGAAATTAGCGACAACCACCTTATTGTATGGTAGTCAATTGAAAACGACAGTCGAAAAATAGTACGTTTGGATTTGCGGATTTACCAAGATTGAAGACTTTGCCCTTTTTGGATTTAGCATAGACTTGAATATGGACGGCATTAGCATGCGACCGATGATATTTTTTGTTTGTAATCCGGTTATTGTTAATTAATGAGTAGGCTTATTATCGTAAAGATATAACAATACAACATCGTCAACAATAGCCGAAAACAATCGGATATGTAGTTCGCACAGAAGTAGAAATCCCCTAAAAATCACCTGGAAATTCTCCTCTGAAGCTGAAAAGTGAAAAGGGGTAGAAAAGAAGGTTTGAAGACGGAATTGAAGAATTACATTCCCAGTGAATATTCTGGGAAGTTCGGTCCATAGATCGTGACCTTTTTAGAATAAAGTTCCACTTTAGAAATTAAGGGGTGGGCAGGGACAAATATCCGCTTTGTAATTATGAATAGGCATTGTAATGCGAGGGTTGACCTTGGTACATTAAACTGATTAATTTGTCTTCGAAAGATGCATATTTCTACACTTATCAAACGTTTGTTCCTTTGTGTACAGATTATGAAACAATCGAAAGATAACAAATGTGGATTATTTTTCGTAAAAATTTTCAATTTTTTCAATTAAAATCAGAAATATATCTGTGCTGCAATGAAGGATCTTCACGTTTATGTGTGATGTAGAGATACGTGATTTTTGTCTTCTTTTTTCTACTGATTGTACGTAATTCATAACATTCATAATTCATTATTGAATTGTCTTATTTATAAAATTGTAAGCCTTTCTCCCATTCTCTTCACCCAATATACTTACTAATTGTTCCTTAGATAGCTGTACCAACTTTTCGATGCTTTGCACTTTCTGTACTATCAAGTAGTAATTGGCAGGATTGATACCCGGAATATTTTGAATGAAGTCAATGGGGTCGTCATTAAACACAGGAGGTCCACCATCCTCAGTGACCACTGCCTTGTTTACTCCCTTATCTATAGCGTCACCAATATCTGGCTCCTCTTGATTCGCTTTCAACTGTAAAAATATCTGTGCCGTTTCGTACGGTGATGAAGACCATATAATTTTCAATTTAGGAAAAGAAATAAGCAACAGGATAAGTTTTGATTGGATCGCTTGTTGAGACAATTGCTCACCAATTGGATTTCCTACTGTGGTTCTTTGGAACCTAGAGCCGGAAAATCTCTCCAAGGAAAATGACTTATTCTCATCAAATTCAATTAATAGAGTGGGCAATTCATAATGACGGAACATCTGCTCACATTGTTGAAATAATCTACCACTTTTAAAAGAGGAAATCAAATCTGGAATAGACTTTCTTTCCACACATATTCTTGGTGAAACGATATAATCACCAACTGTAATCATCGCAGGAACCACTTTGATACCGGCTCGATAGAGCAAATTTGGGAGAGAAGATGCGAATTCTCTCACATCCACCACCACTCTGAATTCATCTGCTTCAGTTCTGAAATTTGCACCTCCAGCAATTCTGGTATTTACCACCCTAGACCTATTTATTTGAAATTTATAATTATCTTGGGCACTTTCAAAATGTTTGCTTAGACTGGCTTTTTCCCTAATTAATCGAGAGAATGAATCTTTTTCCTTCTTAATTCCCAATAAATGCTTTTCTTCTTCAACGGATGTGCCGTAATACATAAGGTACACCTTTGCAGGGTTATCCTTGTTTATCTCTTGGTAAATCTCCACTCTTCTTGTGAATGAAAGATTTGGTTCATACATGATGATATATGACGGAGAAATTTCCTGTAGCAAGGCATCGTTATTTCTTTCGTTATAGCTTTGTATAATGATTTGATCTTCTTTGTGCACATTCTCAAACGTCAACTTATAAGAGTATTGACTTTCAGGATCAAATTGAGTCTCTAAGAATGGATTATTCAATTCTTCTAAATTGCTTTGGTATCCTTCGTCATCCTCTTCAGCATCTGTTTGTGCATCTTCTAATTTCTTTAAAATTTCATCGTCTATCTCCGCTGCTTCTGAATTTTTGCCTGAAGTGGATCCAGAATACAATTGAGTTACCCTAGCACTTGAGCTTGCACCTCTCGTTCTTCTTCTCTTACTTACAGGTTGTCCACTTTTCGAGAATGTTTTGGAAGTTTGAATTTCTTCTTCTCCAGTGTCTGTATTTCCTTCAACATTTCCATTATTATCCAACTCGTTGTTGATTTTCTTTACCAATGTGGTCACTTCTTTCCACGATAAATATCCCTTTAGCTTTTTCACCATATACTTACGAGCACTAAATTTCTTTTTCCCTGTCATCCTATTACTTTCTCCTTTCATATCCTTTAATAATACACTTAATTGTTCCACACTGTGGGAACTTGAACACATGATCAAAATAGGGCCCTGATTCTTCGCATTTGCAACTGCTTTTTCATGAAGAACATCGTCCAAAAGAATTCCCAACTGATCCCACTTAGGTAATTCCTCAAGTAGATATTCCTCTTTAGTTTCATAAGTTCCTGGACTTTCTTCTTTACTTTCTGACTCCTCTGCATCAAGATCTATAACCTCTGCTCTTCTAGTTTCCACTTTAATTTTGCCCAAAGCTCTTTCCCTTGCATATGAAATGATAGTGCTCGAATCGTCCAAGTTTAACCACGGACTCATGGATGCATTAATTCCCCCAGAAGTAGCATGCTTGATGTTCTGATCTACGATTCCTTGAACTATTTGATAAAATGTTACCGAATCCATATTTATCAAGTACTTCAATAAATCTGTCAATACAGCCAAATCGAATACTAGTTGTTTTGAGGTATAGGTCAATCTATGCCATTGCCCTTCCACAGATATTCTAATCCTTCTAGCGAAATCAGGATCGTGAACATTGTCCATTTCCCAATATTCACTTACCAAATCGGGATTATGCCTTTTTAACTCTTGCAAACATGCTTGTATACATGATAAAATGGCTGATTGGATCTTATTCATCTTGTAGGTTAATTTGGTATTAATTTCCGTGACTGACCGTCTCTTGATAATTTCTTCTTTAAGTCTACTCAGTAAGTTTCTATCCACGTAATTCAAACATTGACTTACTTCAAGCCTGAATCTTGGCCACAAAAATGCATTAGAAATTCTTAACACCTTCAATTTTGTAGCCAATGGGGTGAAACCTGTGATGAGCTCCGGCTCATCTGAAATTGCCTTGATGAATCCCCAATCGTTTGTGTCTCTATAAATGTTGATCACAAACGCATCGTTCGATGTCTCTTTTATTCTTTCAGCATGTAGAATAAATAGCCCAGTAACATCATTGGGAGATATTAATCCAGATAACAAGTCCACAACCAAAACTCTGGCAGTGATTGAAATAATTCCTCCCTTTATGTATGTTTCTTTACGTTTGCTGGAGGTGTTGTGCGATTCATTGGTTATTTCCACAAATGGCGGTTCTTCCTCGTCATCCACATTCTCATCAAGCCAATGAAGTTCTACCAAAGACTCTCGTATCCTGCTCACCTCATCTTCCTTTATGTTTAGCACAAATATAAGACTTCTCTTTTCCACTGCTGGTCTGTCTCCATGCTGTAAAGTCACACATGAAGAACTTAATGCGTGGAGCAAATTTGCAGTAATAACATCCCATCCTAGCCCTCTTCCTAATACAAGTAGGCCATCTTTAGTAAGCATATCCTCCATGATCTCCTGTTGATATTTGAGCGGCAAAGTACATGAAATGGTTCTTTCAGGGTAGATAGGAATGATTTCTGGTTCATGAAACTCCACCGCGATTGAGTCGCTATCAGGAGCTTCTGTTATCGAAGGTACTTGTAAGGAAGTCGCCACACTTTGGTTGATGCCTGGAAGATGATTCTCCACTTCATCTTCCACGAATAACGACATGATATTGAAGGCAATGGGGACTCAATCGAGATCTTGTATCTGTCACGCGAAAAGATATTGACATTTGAAATAGTTGATGATTCTAGTCAACCATGGACGGTTCTCGAAATACATTCAATTGCAAGGATTTATCGCAAAATGTCCTTGATCAACCGGTTTTGTTCCATATAATGCACATTTCCAACATTTCCAAGTCGAAATTAAACCAACTAGATGATTGGAAAGAGTATGACAATCCGAATAATGTTTCGGTAGATCGACTCAACAAGGCAAGAAAAACGAATAACAAGAATCACGTTATACGAGAAGTCAATCTAGATGACGATACTACAAGTGTTCCCTCGAATCAGTCGGGTTTTGACACATTAAAGCTATTATTGAGAGATTGTGAGAATAATTATTGTTACGGATATGAGTTCAAAGGACCGTTGCAATTTCTTAGAGTCACACAAACCGATAATCCTCTAGGGATCTCTTTAGGAGGACGAATTCTAGCGAAAAAGGGCACTTTGGTGCAAAATGGGGTGCTTTTGTTAACAAGACAAACTTGTGAGTATTTGGGTTTAGATGGATCAGAAAAAGAATTGATAGATCAATTGAACGATGGAATTGTCCAAAAATACATTGACATATTGGAGGTTCAATTGAAACTGTAATCATACATCCACATTTACTTGTCTACATTTGCTTGTGTCGTAATATCATTTATGAAGGATATTCTGTATATTGTGGAATTAATAAGAAATGGAAGCGATGGTTCCCACATCATGACCATATTAATTAAAGCTTCCACTTCTGTACTAGTTATTCATCCAAAAGTAAATCCCACAACCCTGATTCTTTCTTGAAATTGTGGTAAACTATACTGATCAAGTAATAATTTTCTTTGACATCATTCAAAAACTTATGGGAAGGTTCTCCCTTTTTGAAGCATCTCGACCAGTCTTGCCATAAGGAAAAGGCTTCTTGGTTCCAAACTTTGAAAGAATCATAATCGATCACAGTAGGTTGTAAAACCTCCTTCAGTGGAAATACACCCCAAGTGATTGCACTTCTATTGGCATGTGGTGTGCTTGGATCAATGGGAAGATTCGATTTGATATTACCATCAGAGTCTCCGGAATAATATGTAATTGTCTTTTCTTTGAATCCGGATAATAATCTTGGATATAATTTGTTGTCCCATTCAGTTTTGGGAACGAAAAACTCTATTAATGCTTTTTGATAAACGATACCGTTACTTGGACCCCAACCGAAAATTTTATCGGAAGAGTGACATCCATTGACCGATGGTTGCGACGATAAGGAAAACCATCCTTTTTCATTCAATTGCAAGAGTTCTTCTTGAATCAAACCAGTTTCTGATGACAACGCGGTGTCTACCCATGGTAAACTATCAATTTTACCAAGTAAGTAGTTAATGAAGACTTTGGATAAGTCTTTTTTGGTTGTTGGTTTACCCCATTTTTGAATTGCTTCGGTAGATGATTGAATTTTCAATTTTGGACCATAGGCATCGATTTCACCATATGCGGGGGATGCAGAATCACCAAATCTTCCGTTAGGGAATTCATCCCAGGTGGCATCTTTTCCGAAAGCACCTTTTCCTCTACTTATGTCGACCAAAGCCTTTTTATTGTTTAACAAAGCCTTACCCACTATTGATTTTTGAGCAGAAACCAAGTCATTATCCTTAACGACAGAAGAGACTCTTCTTTTAGGGCCCTGGATAATATTGTTGTTTTCTTCTTCATCATCGTCAGATGCAATTGCATCTTCATTATCGACTCTAGCAAAAGGAATATCCATTATAGTTTTCAACACGGTAGATTTTTGTAAAATCGATGCAACTGCTTTTTCTAAATTCAAACAGTAGAAATGGTAACCTTTGATTCTTCCATCTGTCTTACTATCGATTTCATCAATCAATTCGGTGACAATATCGATACCAATGCTCTTAATTAAATCATCATTATTGATAGTATTACTCAATCTAGATTCAATTGCTTCAGGAATGGATGCATGGGACAACTTGGATGCTCTTTTGAACACGGAATAAGTGGTGATAGGCATCAAACCCGGAATCAAGGTGATATCTTTCAATTGAGGGTGAGATCTAAGCAACTTTTCGTAGGCTAAGAACTTCTGACTATCGAAAAATAATTGAGAAATGATGTAATCAGCACCAGCCTCTACTTTTTCGATCAAATAAGGAATATCTCTGGTAGGACTTTGCACTTGATTCGAACCAGATCCATCAACATGTCCTTCAGGGTAGCCCGCCACACCAATACAGAAATAATCACCATATTTGGACTTGATGTATCTTACCAAATCAACAGCGCCGTAAAAATCACAATTGGGGGTCCAGTACTCCTGCGATCTGGGTGGATCACCTCTAAGTGCCAAAATGTTTCTGATGCCGGCCTTTTTTGCCTTCGCAAGAGCATCATCAATGATCTCTTGATTGGTATTGGTACATGTCAAATGCAATACTGTAGTAAGGCCAAGATGGTTCTGACACGTGGATGCTAAGTCCAAAGATTTGTCACTGGTAGAACCCCCAGCGCCCCAAGTCACTGTGATGAAAAGTGGATTCAACGCCAGCATCCGGCTCAATCTTGATAAGAGATTTCTGAACCCTGCATCTGTTTTGGGAGGAAAGAACTCGAACGAGATGAACTTTTGTCCCGGTTGGAGGGATGCGATTCTTTCCTTGACAGTAGTCATGATGGAGAACGGTAAAGTAGAAAGAGCTTAAGAAGAGTACGTCAAATTTGCAAAGGGACTGATTGTGTGGTGTCACGTGCCTTGGGCGGTGATTGACTCGGGACTCGGGGCCGACTTCACAGTACAGGGTAGAAGCGGATTTTTTTCTCCGAGTCAGGCGTCTTTTAGCCGTAGTCGCAGGGCCGAATGCCACATATATATATATGCAAGTTGTGCAGGTTATGATACAACATGTATTTCTACTATACAGCACTATACTCACCTCTATTACCATTACCAACGACTTTTTCCATCACTTCTCTGACAAAAGCAGGTAATCCACGAAGTAAGTCCAAAAAGTTGTCCAAAACCTCTTTAAGGGCTGTTTGGAAATCAATTGAATTGCCCTTGTTGTATTGGAACCAAGCACCACCCACAATATAAATACTCAAGAATAACACCATGAAGATGAAAATCCAGGTAAACCAGCCCCAGGATTCACCATTCTCATTGGGGTGCTTTGGATTGGTCTTGTCCTTCTTATCGGTAATACACGCAGCCTTTGATTTCACCGACACTTTAAGGGTATCCCCATCCCAACGGTCCAACTGAAACTCATCCAAGTTCTTATCATCGGACTTTGGACATATGAATGTAAGTTCTGCATCAATCAAGCTTTCGCCCCAGTTGGAATTTTTATAGATGATCCGTATTCCTTCTTTATTATCCTCTATAAATGGCTCGTATG
Organism: Suhomyces canberraensis; assembly: GCA_003706525.2. Lineage (NCBI taxonomy): Eukaryota > Fungi > Ascomycota > Pichiomycetes > Serinales > Debaryomycetaceae > Suhomyces > Suhomyces canberraensis. The sequence goes on from PPLP02000002.1 coordinate 847,773, forward strand.
CTTTTTGAAGATTGGAATTGAAGCTGATCACTTCGGAAACAAACGAATCCTTTTCCAAGCTGATCGTGGTGATTCCACAGATATCCGAGTTTCGCGGACACTTGTCCGTTCCTTCACTTATTGGTTGACAAATCCCGAAGTACCATGTGTTATTGGTGTGAGATGGAGGCGTATCCTTGGTCACGGACAATGAATGCACTCCGGTAAAACTCTCAAAGTTGTAATCAGACAATTCTTTGGCAGAGCAGTCGATGGCCCTGACACCCGCCGCCAATGCCAATGCGCTAACAATGTATTTGATCATCTTGACACTAGTTGACGATATCAGTAATTAGAAAAAGTTTGCCGTTGACCACCGCTCCAGGGTCGCGTGGTCAGGCACATGACCGCTCACCCCGTGATCGGTTTCTGAGGTGCATCCTGCTTTGCGGGGGACCCGAGGTTTTCGCATCCTCACATGCTCTATATAAGATCTCGATCATTTCTCCAGATTTCATCCAAATTATCCTGATTTATTATGGTTAAAGTTACTGTTTGTGGTGCCGCTGGAGGTATTGGCCAGCCATTGTCCTTATTGTTGAAAAACAACCCTCAAGTCTCTGAGTTGGCTCTCTTTGATATCGTTAATGCAAAGGGGGTTGCTGCTGATTTATCTCATATCAATACCGGTGCAGTTGTTACTGGACACCAACCTGCTAACAAGGAGGATAAAACTGCGATTGTGGAGGCCTTGAAGGGTACCGATTTGGTCATTATTCCAGCGGGTGTTCCTCGTAAACCTGGAATGACTAGAGCTGATTTGTTCAACATCAATGCGTCTATCATCAGAGACTTGGTTGCTAACATTGGTAGAACTGCTCCCAATGCGTCCATCTTGATCATTTCCAACCCTGTGAATGCCACTGTTCCAATTGCTGCTGAAGTGTTGAAGAAGTTGGGTGTATTTAACCCTCGTAAGTTGTTTGGTGTCACCACTTTGGATTCAGTAAGAGCAGAAACATTCTTGGGTGGTCTTATCAATGAGTCTCCTTCTTCCTTGAAAGGTAAGATTTCTGTTATTGGTGGTCATTCTGGTGATACCATTGTGCCTTTGGTGAACGTCAATGGCTCAATTGCCTCCAAGATCGCCAAATTGTCAAAAACTGACTATGAAAAATTCATTCACAGAGTCCAATTCGGTGGTGATGAGGTCGTTAAGGCAAAGAATGGTGCAGGATCTGCCACCTTGTCAATGGCTTATGCTGGTTATAGGTTTGCTGAAGGTGTTTTGGATTCCTTAGCCGGTAAGTCCTCTACTGCTTCCATTCCAGATTCTTCCTACATTTACTTACCAGGTGTTCCAGGTGGTAAGGAGTTGTCAAAATCTTTGAATAACGTTGATTTTTTCTCTGTTCCTGTTATCTTGGAAAAGGGTCAGATCAAATCCTTCATCAATCCATTCGAATCATTGAAAGTGACTGCTGAAGAGAAAAAATTGGTTGAAATTGCTTTGGGTGGCTTGAAATCTTCTATTGATCAAGGTTCCAGCTTCGTCCAGAGCTCTAAGTTATAGTTAGACTATGAATGTACGATTTATTTATTGAAACACCATTAAATCAATTCAAAACAAAAATAATTCAAAAAAATGATCTAGCCGAGGATCGAACTCGGGGCCTTTTCGGTATTTACTGTGATAACACTTGTAAACGAAACGTGATAGCCGCTACACCACTAAACCTTATCTTGAAATTTTGAGAAAAATAATATGTATAAGTTTAGTATTATGGTATTGATTCTATCGATTACCCCTGGTTGGTAGAAAAAATGGTGGCAGCGTATACTCTATCTTTTTGTTTCCTTGTGCGTGAAACATTTTTAGAAGTAAAAACACCGATGTAAAAAAAAATTAGAAGAATGTAAGATAAAGTTCAGCTTTTTACAATTTTTTCTCTTAAATAAGTAAAAAAAAATATGATATCTAGCACTATACTGGCTGTGACTATTGTCGTCTCGTTTTGAGAATGTAATCTATGACTAATTCCTTCGTATAACAATTTCTACTCTTTTTGAAAAATGGTGTTTCCACGCACTCAGAAATTCCAATAAAAAATCAGCTCCAGTTTTACGTGTGTAAATTCACCAAATTATCGTCTAAATCTCCACCAATTGTAACCCTATACGGAGCTTCGACAAAAAAATAACGACAACTGCAGGATTCGAACCTGCGCGGGCAAAGCCCAAAAGATTTCTAATCTTTCTCCTTAACCACTCGGACAAGTTGCCTGTTGTTGAAGCAACGAAACTTGGTAATTTACACGAGGGTTACAGTAATTTCATATTTTCGAGCGAAAAATGAACGTAAACCAACTTTCTTGGAGCCCAAATTAGGTCAACATCTTCTAAACGCGAGGTACTTGGTTATATTTCCTTTTTCCAATCAAAAAGAGGTTTACTTAAACATGCTTTTGAAGAGAAATGATCTACTAATCTACAGGGGTGAAATTTATAATCAGATGACCTCCTTCGATTTTTACTTTTCTGCTATTTTTTGATTACCCTGAGATCAAATTATGTGCGTAGCTAGCAATCTCCAGTATTGTGTCTTACTTTGCATCTTAAGTTAATTCAGAAACGGAAATTTTTCAGCGCATTTCATGGCTGCGAAATACAAGTGCTCCGGCATCAAAGTAGGGTTCACAATCTGAATTCCGGGCAAAAAGAATAAGCAAATTTGAAGCAACTTGTTGTCGACCTGTGGACTACTAATTTAATTAAAAAACTTTCTGAAAATTTATTAAAGCCGACATCCACAAAAAATATATACTAGAACAGAAACAAGATGTGTAGTTCAAACTCTGAACACAATCTTTTGAGCACTAACCTTGTTTTCAAACAACAAGTTAAGAGCCACGTTAGCAGAATCCAATCCCTTTTCTAAGACGACCAAGTTAGGAGTCTTGATCTTTGGAATAAGAACTGGAATAACCTCCTTCCAGAATTGATTAACATCATTGAGTAATTCTGGAGGAGCCTTTGCATCAAAACTTCCAAAAGTATGGGTTTCACCATTGGAAAGATAAGCTTGAGTAGTAACAAAGTTTACCTTTCTTGAAGGGTTCAATTTCAAAATATCTGGTTGCAAAAATTGCAAATTGTCAAAGACCAAGTCTGGAGAACCTTCTGTGGCATCGTAAACTTGTTGGAAGGTAGATGGAGTGGAAACAGCATCGATGGCATAAGCAATTCTTCCATTGGCGTAATTTTGGATCTGTTGAACCACATTACTATCCTTGTAATCAAAAACAGCATCAGCACCTAAAGATTTCAAGAAACTGTGATTCTTCAGAGAAGCAACCGTGATCACTTTCAAGCCATATACTAGTTTAGCAACTTGAATAAAGAAAATAGCAGACGAAGTGGCACCACCCCAAATCAAAATATACTTAGCAGCATTTCCTGAAATATCGTAAGAAACATGTAACTTGTGACTGAAAGATTGAGCCGCAGTCACCAATCCAGTATTAATAGAAGCAGCTGCTTCGTAGGTTTTGACACTGCTGGATGGGTGTTCGCCAACACTCAAACGCTCCTCTGATAAGTATCCTTTTGGATACTTGATAGCAGTTTCCGGGTCAGCAACAACATATTCAGCAAATGCCCCTCTTTCAACACTTCCACGAATAAAGAAAGACACAACATCACCAGCTACAAAGCCGTGAACATCTTCACCGACTTTGACAACAATACCAGAGCCCTCGGTACCGCTTGGAACCCCGGTCTTACCTATCTTGTAGACTTGATGTTGCCAATCAGTTGGATTGGCTGCAACTGCCACAGTCTTGACTAGAATCTTGGTTCTAGGGAGAGGAGCAATGGCACCTTTCACCACCTGAGTAAACTTTCCAGATTCTGGTGGGGCTAAAACAGCTTGGTAGGACATTTTGGATTAAAGAGTTGGGTAATTGAGTTATTGAATGTTATATCTATAACGATATCGAGCATCTTAACTGAGTTTGGTGCTCTTTTATATACATTTTTTTTGCTTGCAGTTGCAACCACACTTGGAGTGGCAAGATTTGTAATCCCCTGTTAAACTTAAAATCGTTTAGTGCCGCGAACGTGTCGACTGCAAACGGAAGAATATTTCTTACAAAAGCATCCCTATAATCAAAATTCTGGAGGCAAAGAATTAGCGCAATTGGCTAGAAAAATAAAAAGGATTACAAAGGTCATGACTGTCCAAATATCCGTAAATATTGTGTAATACACAAGTATCGTGATATGATTCAATTGTGTCTGTGTACTGCTAACATAGATCTAATCTTTATGTATGCAAGGCAATTGCTACCTTTGCATATACGAGTTCCCATTTCAGGTCAATTCTTAAAAGCAAAACCTCATGATTACAAATAAATGAGTGGCGTTGAAAACTGGAAAAAGAAAAAACTGTCGAGTCACCGTACCTGTACTTACTGCAGACGCCTTGTACGATTAGAGCCGTTGGGACCGTTTTTGCTTGAAATTACAAATGCAGGGTCCTTCGCGCAATAGGTGGTGCATTTCAATCAAATGTGGATCCAAAGTAAAGAGGGGAATACTTTTGCGTGAAGTTAATCATGCGCAACCTTAGATACCAATTGGTTGGGAACATGGGAGCCCCCGAGATAATCTACAGTTCTGAGTCTTCAAAAGACCAATTGAACGACCTCGAACGTGTTTTAATGTGGAAATGTGGACTACCTACCTTGGCTACGGTTATCTGCGCATAAGTAACCGAACTAGAATGAGTGACGTCCTAAAACCCGAACAATCATTGTATCTTTTCATTTTATCACTAAATATAGTCAATGCAACTACCAAGGTAATTGAATTATACCGAGTGACAACGGATATTCGAGAGTTAAATTTAGGCTGGGTCTGTAAATTTTAATCTAATGACAAAAATCCGGATTTCTATCGGGGAAGATAATTTATGGGGATGAGGTTTGAACTTTCCAAAAGGGTGAAGGCAGGGTGGAAGGTGGCGAAAAAATATTAAGAATGGTCACTCAGTTTGTTGATAACGTACTGTACCTGATTCTTTTTTTTTGGAAGCGGAAATACAATGGAAGTCATGTTCGATCTTGATATAGATTAATACATACGCCAATAGGAGATCAAGACTTCACTGTGAGGATTAAAATTATCTTCAGGAGTGGTATTTCAATTCAATTCTTCTAGATACCATGAATTTTTGATATTCTCGTAGTTTTGCTCATAAAAGGCTGAAATTTAGAAAAAGTCGAACCAAAAAAATAATTATTTTGTCTATTTGACGTGACAGTTGGGAAATGCTTTGCTTACCTTTATAACAGATCAAACTCACGGACATTTTTTTTAATGGTTCCAGTTCTTCCAATATAGCCGAATTGTTGAATTATTGCATTAAAAAATAAGACGTCCACAATTATTTCTGTGAGTTCCACTTAAGTTCTTAAAATTTCGGAACTGCGTGAGTTTCGCCATCAAGATTTAGAGGTTACACTCTATATCCAAATTTCTTGACAATTATGTTTTATGGAAGTCGATTTGATTTTTTTTATTTCTACATCAGTGTATTTACTCTGAACTAAGATATAGAGAGAAAGTGGATGATGGAGGAATAAGTTTACGTACGAATCTTAACTAGTTAGTTAGGTAATGAACAGTGTGCGGCTTAAAGAAGTCCTTACCAAAAGAGTCTTAACTACCCACTAAAACCTCCAGAAAGTAAATGCGTGCGGGACCCAAAGATAGCGCACAATTATCACGTGATTATATGCTCTTGTGGTTATGCCGAAAAATTCTCACACAAGAAAGCGCCTGCGTAGCGTAATGGTTAACGCGTTTGACTTCTAATCAAAAGATTCCGGGTTCGACTCCCGGCGTGGGTTCTTATGCGGTTTTAGCTCAGTTGGGAGAGCGTCAGACTGAAGAGATTCAGTCACAGTTAATCTGAAGGTCCTGTGTTCGATCCACAGAAATCGCATACTTTTTTGGCCATCGTAGTCAACTACTTTTTTAAAATTTACAATATATAAAGAACTTTTCGTGGTATTAAATTAATCTAAAGCTCGACATATTTAGAAGCTAAAACAAGCCCCTTCTCTCTGTTTGCCCAACTGACATAGGTTGGACTGTAGTGAACAACTTCATCAAAGGCAGGGACAGCTTTAATGGATTCTCCCTCGGAAGTCAAAGGAGAAATATCTGCCCACCAGCAGTCAACTTTTACACCCAACTTGTGAACAAGCACAGATTGGATATCCATAGATTCTGTTTCTACAAAATCTGGGACCCATTTGAATCCGATATGGTAATCTTTATTCCAATCAAGCTTGTTCAACACAACTTGTTCTATACCTTCTGAGAGTTTGTAGACGTAATTGCCGTCCTTGTCAACTGAAAATCCAGAAGGAGCAACCTTAACATCAACATCTTCCTCACTGCCATGCTTCTTTTTCTTATCGTTAAAAATGATGAGTGACTTGACTGGACTTTGGTTTTCAACCAGCTTGATCAATTTGCTGGTGGAGTCACTGACATTGAATTTCAAACTGCACAATCTGTTCTTTGGAACGTTGACCTTGAGTTCGGCTCTTAAATAGCCAAATGGATAGTCATTATCGAAAGTGGTATTTTCTATGATTTGAACATTAATGAGATTCTTAGTCAAGCTGAAGTTTCCGGCAACTAAATTTGGAGCCAATGGAGTCTTGAACTTACAGTCTTCCATACCATCACCAATATCGGTACAAATTAACTTGGCATCGGATTCTTTGAAAGAAGGAAGGTCTTTCAAAAGCGATTGCATTGGACTGTTGATTCTTCCAATGACACTAACGTAACTTTGGGTTGATTCATTCAAATCAATGGTTTGAATGAATCTTAATTTCAATGGGTTAGGTAAGTTGAAAGCATCTCTAGTTTGAAGCAAGAAAGTGCCCAGCAAGGTGAAAACAACCAAGAATGTGACGATGATTTTGTTGAATTTGAAAATAAATGGCAAGAAAGGTAAACTCCACGCAATGACAAAGTATTGAAGATATGTGTAGATCAATTTCTCAGAGTGAAGGGATTCTTGAATTGCCTTATGAAGACCATCCAAAATCAAGTAACCTGAATTGTAAATGAGCAAAGAGGACAATGGAACAATTAAGAGATATTGAATTGACCAATCATAACCATGAAATTTAGATTCAGGGACTGGCTGAGCAAAAGAAAGGGAAGAAGAGTCATCAATGAGTTCTTCAATATCATCTTCTTGGGTACCGTAATTTCTTTGACCATTCAATAAAGGTTGGGAACTTTCATCATCAAAGATAAAACTGTTCTTCTTGCTTTCCTTAATACTCCACCCAATTAATCCGAACAATGAACCAACGGATTGTAAGAAGAATAAGATGGTAAGTGGCCATTCACCTGTATGATCATCACCAATTCTGTTATTTGTAAGCTTGAAAGTAGTGTACAAAACGGCCAACCAAGTAAGGAAGGAAATTTCGATGTTCACAATCAATTTTTCATCATGATTGATGACATTGTAACTCTTGAAAATCAAATTAATACCGTTAAGAATAACATAGTTGAGAAGGAGGAAAAGAGTCAGTAAAGTAAACACAATCAACAAATAGGAAGAGTTCACGATGAATTCGTTCAGTGAAATTATAACTCCATCGACAAATATATCCAAAGCAAAAATGGATAACACCAAGGAGACTGGGAACTTGATAATATTGACAAAGCTAATGCTCCAGTTGCGCTTGTATTGGAAGATCACAATCAAGAATGGGATACTAATCAAAGGAGCAAGAACCAAGAGAATAGTATTGACAAGAACGATCTTTGACACAGAGAAAGCAAAGAAGTGGTTGAAAATCGTGAAATAAAGTGGGAAGTCTCTGGAATCTTCACCCTCCACTCCATCAAGATCAATTTCTTGTTGTAAACCAGCAGTGAAATCCAAAGAAATGGAGAGCATGTGCCATAAAGATTTGATATTGGTGTGTCTGATATCGTCTCTGGTAGTGTGATAAATATCTCTTGGTTTGTAGAAAGCGACATCAAGACCTCTTAACAAACCATTTTCTTTATACACTTTGTAATCTGTTTCACTATGGATTAAGTTGTTGGAGAACCCTTGTTGGAAAATAGAGTTACCGTAAGGGTACCTGACATTCTTGAAGTGACTGATAATACCGTAGTCTGTTCCTCTGAACAAGAAGGCCTTACCTCCGGCCCCAGTTCCTTCCAAGTTTAAAAAGTACCCGACTTGTTCATACCATGGGTGGTTCAAAAAACTGTATGCACCATAAAGGCCGAACTCTTCATTGTTGTTGAAATTGAAAATAATGGTACGTTTTGGCTGCTTTGAATCTGGTCTGGAGTAATGGTAAAGAAGACCTAACATTGAGGCAATACCCATTCCATCGTCCGTGATACCACAACTGGTGGGAACAGAATCATAATGGGCACTCAATAACAAAGCAGGCAAATTTGGGTCAGAACCGTTAATTCTAACAACCAAATTGTCGCTTTCATAATAGTGAACCACATTGGACAGAGGACTGGTCTGAAATAAGATTCTGTTGGCGTCGTTCAAGTCATTGTCAAATTCAATGTAGTCCTTACCCTCAATGGACTTTTTGATATCGTCTTCAAGGTAGTCATGAAGCCAGTCATTCTTAGTAGAACCATAAGGATGTTCAAAGCGTCCAATGTTTTGAAGACCTAACCAAGCATGGTCCAAAGAAGCTTTCTCTGAGATTGAAGTAGGTAAATCCACAGACGAGTCCAAGTCATTGTCGTAGAAGGAAGTAATGTAGGTGAAGACAAAGGTGAGCAAAATAAAGAGAGTGAGTGAGGTTTTGCGGTAACCAAAAGTGCTTCTAACAAACTTGACAATCGGATTGGTCCGAGGCTCGTTGAGATGCTGGGACAGCTCTTCCTCACGATGGGTATCCGTCATTGGGTTGAAAGATGAAGAAGCGTAGTATTGAATGTGGCTGGCATTCCTATCTGAGAGAATGGAGCACGCACGTGACCAGTGGCTTCACCCGATAAGGTAACCGAGCTTGGGCACGTTTGCTCATGCGCCGTATGTGACATAATTGGGAAGAGCGAGACATCGCTAAGATGTCGCTCGCGCGACATGGATGCATGTCGCAACGATCAGTGTCGCAGCATGTAGGTTTAATTGTTCATTTTTTATGGTAGTAAAGTTAGTTCAACATGCCTGAATTTGCCCCCTTAAAGAACGATTTGATTCTCAGAGCCGCCAAGGGTGAAAAGGTCGAAAGACCACCTATCTGGATCATGGTATGTTTTCCAAATTGAGTTAAATTCACTCTGGTTTGCCAATTAATCACTAACCAATAGAGACAAGCAGGTCGTTACTTGCCTGAATACCATGAAGTTAAGGGTAAACGTGACTTCTTTGAAACTTGTAGGGATGCAGACATTGCTGCCACCATCACTATTCAGCCAGTTGAACGTTACGCCGGCTTAATTGATGCAGCAATTATCTTTAGTGATATCTTGGTGATCCCACAAGCTATGGGGTTTGAAATTGATATGGTTGAAGGAAAGGGCCCAGTTTTCAGAGACCCATTGAGATCTCCTAACGACTTGCACAGAGTGATCTATAAGCCAGATATTTTGAAAAGTTTGGATTGGGCTTTTAAAGCCATTACTTTGACTAGAGTAAGATTAAATGGTAGAGTTCCATTATTGGGATTTGTTGGTGCTCCATGGACTTTATTGGTGTATATGACTGAAGGTCAAGGTTCCAAGATGTTTAGATTTGCAAAGGAATGGATCTACAGTTATAACAAGGAATCTCATGAATTGTTGCAAGCTATCACCGATGCTTGTATTGAATTTTTGGCCCAACAAGTGGTTGCTGGTGCTCAAATGTTGCAAGTTTTCGAATCTTGGGCCAGTGAATTGGGTCCAAACGAATTTGATGAATTCTGTTTGCCATACTTGAAGCAAATTGCTTCAAAGTTACCACACAGATTAAAGGAATTGGGAATCACTGAAAAGATTCCTATCACTGTGTTTGCAAAGGGAGCTTGGTTTGCTTTGAATGAGTTGTGTGAAGCTGGCTACGACACTGTTTCTTTAGATTGGTTGTATAAGCCAGAAGATGCTGTTAAGGTTGTTAATGGTAGAAGAATCACCTTGCAAGGTAATCTTGACCCAGGTACTATGTACGGATCTGATGAAGTTATTTCTCAAAAGGTCGAAGGTATGATCAAGGGTTTCGGTGGTGGAAAGCAAAACTACATCATTAACTTTGGTCACGGAACCCATCCATTTATGAAGCCAGAAAAGGTTGAACATTTCTTGAAGGAATGCCATAGATTTGGAAAACAATAAATCAATGACGAAGTAATTAGTTAATGCATAGATCATGAATATATCATCTAGAGGTGCCGGGGTTTATGAGAAGAAGACGTATTGTACAATGAAAGACTTAATGATGAAATAATTTCAATGAAAAGAAGTTACTTAAATTACTTCAAGAACAATCAATATTGCTTAGATAAATTAAAAGAAATTAGATGAATCTGGCCTAGGAGTTGAATCGGATAAAAATGATTCAAGTACTACCTCAATATTGATTAAAAACCTCCTATCAAGGCACATAAGTGAGTATCCATGAGAAATACTCTCAAGCTACCCACCATCTATCTTCTCCTCCTCCCCATCAAATTCCTCTATAAACACTGTTTCCATTTTCGGTTTAATCGCAGGGTCCCCCACCAAACTGAAAAACTAGTTTTTAACAAATAAACCTGGGGTCATACGCGAATATACGAATCAAGACAGCATGAGGTGAGCTAAATGATTCATGGGGTAGAAATGGCAAATAAAACAATTTTGAGTATATGTTGTAGGTTTCCGAGGACTTTTGATCGGATCTGTTGAAAATCATCAACGCACAATATTAAGTATTTAATGATGTAGTTTGTAAATAGAACGTGAAGTGTGAAGATCTCTATTTTCGGTACAAAATTCAGTACTTCCTTCTAAGTAGTTACTATATAGTGCGTAGCAGTTACTGGAATAACCAAAGGTGTATGGCTGTATCTCCCCACCATTTCGCAGCTTATATGTGGGGTAGATCAACAACCGCACCATGTACCCTCCAACCACGAAACAAGGCCACGAAGCTCGAGAGGGGATTCGGAGATCGTCACACAGGTCTACACACTTTCCCTTACCGTGCTACCAGCAACAAATTCGCGGCCACTCCAAAAAGGCACAATCATGAGAACGGCTGCAACTTGATGGGGGAGGGCATCTTTTGGTGGGGGGAGGGGATCTTGTTACAATCTTAGGAAGTAACATGAAAAGTGGAGTTTAATAGCGTGGGTATGACATAGAGACCATAGAGTTGATTTCAATATAAATAAACCAACGATTCCCCAAGACCTTCATTCAATACAAGTCTTTCATCTCTAATGACAAAAGATATAGCATCCGTAAATTTGGAGGAAGTTGACTCATCAGTCAACATCGAACAACATCTCAGGATCGAAGATGTCACCCCCAAATTAACCAAAATGTGGTACCGATACCCTTGGTTGTTGAGATTGAACTTTCATCTCGCAGGTGCTCTTTTTGTATTGGTTACTAGTGGGTTCGACAGTACAATGATGAATAACTTACAGAGTTTACCAAGTTGGAACAAATATTTCCACGATCCTCGGGGTTCGAGTCTTGGTACTTTAAATGTTGGTGTGGCTGCTGGTGGGTTGTGCTGGATGCCTTTTGCCCTTTTATTCGGGGACTATCTTGGCAGAAAGAAAATGATTATGATTGGTAACGTTCTCGTGATTATTGGTGCTATTCTTCAGGGATGTGCCAAGAGTATTAGCATGTTTATTGGAGCTAGATTTTTGATTGGAATTGGTGGTATTTCCATTGCCGGTGCTGGTCCACTTTTGGCAGAAACCGCTTTCCCTTCCCAAAGACCCGCAGTCACTTCATTATTGCAAGCTTCCTTCCCATTGGGTGCATTTGCTGCTTCTTTAATAACTTGGGGTCCCTATAATACAAGCATGAAATACAATGATTGGTCCTGGAGATTACCTTCTATTTTACAGATTGTTTTCCCAATTTTCTCGATTATCGCTATTTTTTTCGGACCGGAATCTCCTAGATGGTTGATTGCAAAAGGTAGAGAAATAGAAGCTTTCGAGCTTTTAACCCATTATCATGGTGGTGGTGACCCAGAAAGTCCTCTTGTCAAGTTTGAACTCTCTGAAATGAAGGCTGCAATTGATATGGAAAGATCCAATACCAAAAACCCATGGTTTGAATGGTTTAGAGGTAAAGCAAACAGACACAGATTGTTTATTACCGTTGTTTTGCCATTTATGATGCAATTTTGTGGTAATGCCTTAACCTCCTATTATTTGACTCTTATTTTGAACAGCATTGGTATTAAAGATACTGTCGAAAAGTTGAAGATTAATATTGGTATGACTGCTTTTGGATTGGTCTGTGCTTGGATTATTTCTATCTGGGCTGGAAAATTCAGAAGAAGGACATTATTCATGACCAGCTATGGTTCTATGTGTTTGTGTCTTTTGATTTGGACGGTGTTGTCTGCTGTCAATGCCAAAAAGAATTTTAAGGATAAAGGTTTGGGACATGCAATTGTGGCATTTATCTATCTTCACCAAGGATGCTACCACATCAGTACACCAATTGCAATCACCTACACTATGGAAATATTACCATACACATTGAGAGGATCTGGTATGACTCTTTACCAATTATTTACCAATATTGCTCAATTCTTCAACACATATGTCAATCCAATTGCTTTGGATGCAATTGCGTGGAAGTACTACATTGTTTGGTGTGTTTGGTTAGCAGTGCAAGTTGCTATAGTTTTCTTCTTTTTCCCCGAAACAAAAGGATACTCGTTGGAAGAAGTGGCTATTGTTTTTGGAGACGAGATTGATCAAATTCAAGAGGCTGGCCAACATGCTGTTGATGAAAATAACAGAATTCGGGCTTCTGATATAAAGCCTAGTGTTAGTTACGAAGAAGATATTCAAAACAAATTGAGTAATGTTTAAATGAAATATGATTGATGAAGGAAATGATACGTTATGAAATAAAGGTAAATTGGATGAGATGTAGAAACGTAATATAAGTGATATCCGTCAATGTTGCATAAAATTTCGCAGCTTAATCTGGAACGCACAAGAATATGTAGAATGCAGCAAGTACTATCAAAAGCGATATAACAAGTAGTATTACAGTATTTTATAGTGCAAACATTTCACCCATTCACTAATTATAGATCTTCTACTCTTAAGATTTTGTTCTAAAAAACCGATCGGATCATAAAATAAGTGTACATGTTCCAAAAATTGCTATATTAGATTCTTCCAAACCCTTCTTTTGTCATCTTTAATGCTTAGACTAATCATTCTCTGTAATATTGGCTATTTTTGACTCATTCGTACATCCTTCCACCTGTTTGAGTAGTAGTCACACTTACTTTCCCACATGACTCACTTCTGTTCCATGACTAACGCATCGCACTCAAAGTATTTAATCAGCACGTCGCCACTGTACCAAAGCATGTCGTACCCCAAGGAAGAATTGTACCTTTATACACTCCAAGACAAGGTCAAAGACACCTTGGAGTTGCTCCAATTTGATTCGCTCACCCAGGAACAGGTTCCTGTGGTGTCAGAACCAAAGGAGGCAAGTTCTGTCAAAATCGACAATACTCCTGACATCAAGCATGATGATCCATCCTATTACAAATCCGACTTATACAGGTTCAATTTGAAGCGGGCACTCAAGGATCTACCACCGGTGTCTGAAGAACAGTTCGAAGAGTTGTTGGAAAAACAATCTATCGAGAGTTTATCGGGATCGGATTCAGAAAAAGAAGAAGAAGAGGAAGAAGACGAAGTTCAGACTCGAAAATTTGAAGGTTTGATCAAGAAGTTGGAGTTGCAAAAGAAGGAGGAAGATGAAGAAAACACAGTGAACCATCTCAACTCCAGATCACCATACGTATTTTTCAAATCATCGTTGTTGCCAGAAACGAAAGCTTTTGGAGCATATAAGGGATTGTACACTGAAGAAGAATTGTTCAGCACGCCGTTGCAATCATTGAAAAAGTTGTCAGAACAATCAAGGACTTCTAAATCTGCGTTGTTCATGATTGGAGGTGGTCATTTTGCAGGTGCTATTATTTCACATATTCCAAAGAATATCAGAGGTAATGCTCACAAAATGACTGAAAGCAAGCAGGAACAGGCCGTGAATGTCATAGTTTCCAAAACTTTCCATAGATACACCACCAGAAGAAAGCAAGGTGGATCTCAGAGTGCTAGTGATAATGCCAGAGGAAAAGCCAATTCCGCTGGTTCGAGCATAAGAAGATACAATGAACAAGCATTGATAAAGGAAGTGAGGGAATTGTTACAGGAATGGAGTGGGCACTTGAAAGAATGCTCATCCATTTACATCAGGGCCAACGGTGCCAGTAATCGGAAGATTTTAGTGGGGTATGAAGGGTGTGTATTAAACAATCAAGACAAGAGAATAAAAACGTTCCCCTTTACCACCAAGAGAGCTACCACTTCAGAGCTCAGGAGAGCCTGGGTTGAATTGACGTACTTGAAGGTTGTGGACCTCCCTAAAGTAAACGAAAAAGCGAAAAAGAAATTGGAGAAAGCAGAAGTGAAGCAAGAAGTCATACAAAAGATTGAAAAAGACCCAAAGGAATTAGAGAAGGAAGAAATCTCTCTGGAATTGGTCAGTTTGTTGAAGAAACAAAAGGCACCAAAATTGATGAGTTATATCAAACAAAAAAAGATTTCGGTCAATGAATACAGGTTGAGCCCAGAATCAAAATACGTGAATTATCCTTCGTTGTTACATTTTGCTGCGGCTCATAATTTGGATCATATGATTTTGATTTTAATGAACAATTTGAAGGCAGATCCAACCATACAAAACCAATTCGGCAGAACGCCATACGAAGTCACTAGTGATCTCAATACCAAACGTTCATTCCGAATTGCAAGGCACAAATTGGGAGAATCTAGTTACGACTGGGCTAGTAGTAAGATTGGATCCGGAAAATCAAGAGAAGAATTCGATAAAGAAGACGAAGAAGAAAAAGAAAAAATCAGTTCGGAAAAACGGAATATGATTCAAGAACAATTAAACAAAAAGACCGAGATGGAACTTAAGCAACCTAAATTTTCTTCTTCGGGTACTTTGAACGGCAACCCAATAGGTGCATCTATCAATGAACTTGGTGGATTATCTGAACAACAAAAGATGAGATTGATGAGAGAGCAGAGGGCTAGGGCAGCCGAAGCCCGTCTCAAAAAAATGGCAGGAAATTAGAATATTATAGACTATATAGAATAGAATCATTACATGTAAAGTTGTATTATATTTGTATTTAGCTCTGAGTATTCTCATTGTTAACTTTCATCATAATATAAGATAACATTTTCTTCTCAGCAAAACCCTTGTTTTGAATAATATTACATAGGATTGGATCTCCAATTAGATCAACAGTTGATTGTACATGTGGATCATAATGGAGATAATCATGAAGAGCATGCTTTATAGAAGCGGAGGATGCTTGTTTACTTTCATCTGCTTTCTTCTTGAGATCCAAAGCAGAAACCCAAGAGTTCAGTCTTAGCGAAGAATCGTCATTTTCATCTTCGTCTGTATCCACATCTTCATATTTGGAGTTGTCACCTATTCCTCCGCAATTACATTCAAGTAATTCATGGGTATTAGATTTAGTATTTTGATCAATTTCGAACAAATTTTTCAAGTCAATTGAATCAAAAACATCTGATTTGGAATCAGAGTCATTATCAAGAAACTTGGCACTTAAATTGTTTTTCATTAATTGTCTTTGAAAGATTTTTTCATCAATACAGCCGGTGGTTAATATTCTATAGATGAAACAAGGGTTTGATTGACCATCTCTATGAATTCTTGCCATAGATTGTAAGTCAACGGAAGGATTCCAATCATTGTCAAATAATATCAATCTGGAAGCACCAACTAAGTTAATTCCCATACCACCTGATTTTGAAGAAAGTAGAAATATTGGAATGGCAGAGACCGAGCTTTTATTAAATTCATTGACCAACTTTGACCGCGTATTTTTAGGAGTGGAACCGTCTAATCTTAGAAACTTGAGGTTTAACTTATTGAGAATTAATTCCAACAAGTCAAGTGTTTGAGTGTAATTAGAAATTAAAACCAATTTTTCCTTTGCTGCTACAATTTCAAGCAATAAAGGAATGAGAATATTAATTTTCCCAGAGGATGTGCTGAAACTAGATAATGAATTGAATGATTTTTCAAATTCATCGTCATCCTTAATTAATCCTTTAAAAAATGAATCTTCCCGCAATAATGCTGGAGAATTACATATCTTTTTGAATAAATTGATCATAGTAAATGCTTGGTTGGAATTATCATTGAGTAATTGGTCAAATTTTTTCAAATTGGCGATGTACTTGAATAGCTTAATTTGTAAGCTTGTGGGAGGAACATATAATACCACGTCCGTTCTAGTAGTCAAATAGTTCATCAAAATTGATTGAGTTCTTCTCAAAATAAACTTTTTGGTGATGTTAATCAAAGTATTTGATATTTCCTCTCCCTTTCTTTTAACTGAGGGATCATAGCAATTGACGTCTCTAGATTTCAAAATGGGACTGATGTACTCCTTTTGAAATGATTTGAAATCCCCAAGTACTCCTGGGTTTAAAAAATCTATAATAGTAAAAAATTCAACCAAATCATTTTGAATAGGTGTTCCTGTCAAAAGAACTTTTTTAGAAATATTTAATTTTGTTAAATGGTTTAATACCTTATTTGTTCTGCTTTTCAATCTGTGCCCTTCATCACAAACCAATAAATCAAAATTAATGTTGGCTAATTCTTCAGCATATGTAGGAACCTTTTCGTAATTAATAATTAATACTTGGTATACATTCAATTTTCCAAAACTGATCAAGTTTTGTTTGTCAGAAATGGAGGAATTACCCGAATTACCACCCAAGGTTAATATTTGAATTTTATTCATTCCCAACCATTTTTTGAATTCCATTTTCCAGTTATTGATGAGAGTCACAGGGCAGCATATGAGTATTTTATTTGCAATTGATTTTACGCCTTTGAAGGGACTCTGCTTAAAAAGAGTGTATATCAAAGAAATAGTCATCAATGTCTTTCCCAACCCCATTTCATCTGCCAAAAGACATCCATTACCCTTGTAACCCCGGAACCCAAGCAAACATTCGTACATGAACCTCACACCCTCTATTTGATGAGGCCTTAATTTTGCTGCCAAGATGGGGTCTATCTGCACAGTTTTACTATCCAGAGTATTGGGAGGAGAGGGCAATACGATTCCAGCAACATCAGTTTGATTTACTTCTTGTGGACTCTTTACTATTATGTCATCATTTTTCTCTTCTTGTGTTGGCTTGGTAATTACTGGAGTCATTTTCTTGAATTGGGAGGTCGGTATCGATTGAATAGTGGAATTTGCACCCAATGGTGGATTCGCCTCGGGCTCATCGAAATCTTCAACTTTGCTATCAATCTCAAGTTCGTATTGTCCTATACTTATAATTTGTTCGAGAAAATCTGGCTTATATGCTGTCAAGGTCTTTTTAGACAATTGCTTCCCATCAGAGTCCTTGAACAAAAGAGTGCACGCGTTGTTTTCGTGGAACACAGTGAGATGGCCATCGCCCTCCCAAGTTTTATTCTTTTTGGTGGATCTTTTTCGCCATTGAACCAAGTACCGTGATCTGGACTGTGAAGGGGCCTGTAATGGTGGCAGGCTTCGGTCTAAAGCTTGTCTTTTTGAGGGAAGGGGAGCAAATGATTTTCTCTTTGGAGCGCGTACTGTAAACAGACCCGATGGGGAAGGATCTGGGGACGAATGAACAGGATCCGGAGAAGAAACCGGCGATTGTTGGGAAGTTGGAAGGGGCGCTGGTTTGTTTATGAACCTCGGGGGCTTGAATGCTGTGTTGACCACCATGGAATTTGGGGCTGGTTTGGCGACTTTGGAACAGATAAGAATCCAAAGTGTCAAAGTGCGCGTGCAATTACTGATGAGCCTAGATGAGAAATTAGGAAGAATGGCAGCTGTGAAGGAGCGCAATTGACGAGAGAAAAGGATGAAATGAAGAGAAAAGTGAAAAGATAAGTGAAGAGAAAAGTAACGTGACCATTAAGTGATTAATGGAGCAAGTGCTAAGATTAGGATTTCTCTACGATTAGTCGATTGGGCTGGGTGAGATCATTGGAAGAGTCTGGTGCGATTATGGAGGAGGCGGAGACGGGACGCTCGGTGGTGGCTCGGCAGTAGGCTGAGTATTACGCCAAGATGGCGCGGTAGAGCGAAGGAGGGAAGTATGCGTGTGACAAGAACTTCCTTCTACGGGCTTGTGAAGAATATTTTGAATTGGTAGAGTCACCTGAAAATTGACAAACAACCGAAATCTTTGGATATCCGAGCTTGGCACGCAATTTAAGCAGAATATCAGCAATGCTGTCCAGGAATTTATGGGAGTTTTTTGCGGCTTGGAAGCTTAATATTCGCAGCAAAATTGGTCTATACTGTGCGTAGGCATGAGTGTTTACCCCGAGGATTGAGGGGATACGAAAGATTCGGAAAATACGGAGTTTGTAGACCGGGCACATGCTTGATACACATTTGTCACACATTTAATTGTAAGCTCAGGAACCGGTGGCAAGTGGCTTATAAAGTATAGGCGCTTCGCATGGGATCTTTGCGTGAAGTTTGTTATGCGTGTATTAAGATTTTGCGCTAATACGCGCAGAGAAACTGGTCCAGAATTACAATGCTCGTAGAACGACCAAAAGGCACACCAAGCATTGGTGATGGAGTAGCCGAGATACTTCAGACAAGGTAGGGGAGGCGCAGGCTCGCGAAACAGTCCAGGAGACTTACAATTCGTGGGCCGAGCCTTGGCTTTATAGTACTTTATAAAGCCTAACAGTAGAGCGCGTTAAGTCTCGAGATAGACTTTAGGGGAACCCTGGAAGTTGGCAGACAATAGAGCTACGACAAACGTTCGTCAAATATCTATAATACACGATAAGCTAAACAGATCGATGGAAAGGAGTCAATGTGATTGGTAGCCGAAACATCTCAGATGGCACGGATAATTGTTTTGGTGTCAGACGATGCCCGTGTCGGCTATAGGAGAAAAGAAGTGATGTTCATAATGGTCTTGTAGTGGGAGTTTTGGGGGTAGTGTGGGTGGGATGTAAGTACTGGAGCTAGTACTGTGGGTGATACTGTGGATGGTACGGTAGATGGTACTGTTGATGGTACGGTGGATGGTACGGTGGATGGTACGGTGGATGGTACGGTGGATGGTACTGAATGATGGATGTGTTAGATGATAGGTCGATGCTGGATCATATTTTGATGACGTTTCTCTCTAGGCTCCTCAAATAAGATCAAATAAGATCAAATAAGAATTTCCTTACCCCAGACATAGTAGTACACTCTGGAAATAGCAAACATTATCGTGGCTGGCAAGTAGCTGTATATTCCATATCCCAACAAAAACAACGAAGAAAGAAGAAACACATGGAGCGTGAAACTTTCGTTCTTAGTAAGCATATAATGCGGGAAGTGGTGGTAGTAGATCTGGTAGATGTTTTGGAGTGTGGTGGTGGAAGAAGCCATTGTGTGTAACGAGAGACTAGAAGCAAATTCTTAAAATGCTCAACTGGGAATGAGCACTAGTTATACGAACGCTGCTAACAAAAGAAATGCGATCGTGCGCCATGCCCTGGGATAGTGAGACGACCTACGAAATCTGGACGTTCGCGGTGCACAGAAATCGCGGGCCAGTAAATATAGGGACAGTACTGGAGAGGACAGTGCTCAAACATTCGCATCCACCATAGTACAAATATGGTAGTACGGATTAGGAGAAGTCGGGTCTGGTGGTACGGATTAGGAGAATAATGGTCTGGTGGTACGGGATTAGGAGAAGTCAGACTTTCACACCGTGTAATAATTCCGAGCAGTTAACTTGAAATCCCTGGTAAATCTGTTGTGGATTTGGCTCGTTTCTGCTACAGATATCAGTTCGCATTAATTAAATTAATTAAACTTGCGTCCGCTAACCGTCTCCTCTGACGTAGTTGGTCTCACAAACTCAAAATCTTGCATCACTAAGTTCGGCATCGCTTACGTAAATATCAAAAATTTATCAACTCCACTGTTTTCATGTCTGGGATACAAAATGGGTCGGTTATCGACGTAGAAGGTGTCAAGGCGAGACTCATGGCGTCCAAGCCGGTTTCGTTGAAAAAAGACGTCTTGTTGGCGGACTTTTCTGATTTAGCACATCAAATCAGCCTCACCTACTCCACTGGTTCCTCCAACGATCAATGGTTTATAATTTTGAATGATACTTTGGCCATCTGTTTGCTTAGAATGACTCAATTCACCAAGTCGTCTGCTACTGCTTTTGATTTGAATCCCGATTCCTTCCGCTTGATCTTAAATTATATCATACGGTACCTGAACCATAAATCCACTCCTTTGATTAATTCGTTATCTTCGTTATTGACCAAATTGATTGCATTTGGGACAGTAAACAACCCAGTGGTGTTGCAAGAATGTTTAAAGTCCGTTGTCCCCGCTATTTTAAATCAGACTTTGACTAAAAACTTGTACAATGTCCTTGAATTAATTATACGAAACTTACAAGATAAACAATATTTGATTGTGAATTTCCCTAATGTATTGCTGAGATCCATCCAAGATTTGGAAAACGATAGTTTGGCAAATTCCGCCAGTAAGACATTCACATCCGTCTACGCAGGAATATATAAACAGAACCAACTCCAGCCTAATCAATGGTACAATTCGTGGAAGCTTCAAATTATCCAAGGTCTAGCAAATGAAAATTTAAGACCAAATTTGACCACTTATTTATTGCCGAATCTCATACAAATCTGTCCTCAAACTTTGGAATTCCTCCTTGCAGAATATGTACATTTAGATATCACTCATGATATATCTACAATGGATATCATAATGAACTTGTACAAAATTGGCCAGGAAAATTCCATTTCCTATCAACTTCCATCAAATTTCCATGCATTATTATCCCATTATACTCCAAAAATCAGACTTAATGCCCTCTCTCTTCTACTTGGAGGATCAGCAAAAAATGCTAAATCATTACCAATTCCTGGCGAAATATATGAAATGATCAAATCTTCTCAGGTTATTGACACATTTATGAACGATTATGAGGATATAGAATCGAGAAATAGATTCGTTTCACTCTTCACTCATTTCTTAGGTTTCAGGTATAAGGAATCCATGTATGCATTAAATAAAGAGTTAGGAAAATTGGAAAAGAAAAATTTGAATCCAGAAAGACAACAAGAAATTAAAACCTATTTAGCATGGGGTGATGATTTCATTCAGTGGCTCATTGGAATGCTCATAGCCCATTTAAATCCAGCATCTAATTATTCTCAATTGATTACTTC
The DNA here is from genome assembly GCA_003706525.2 of Suhomyces canberraensis. NCBI lineage: Eukaryota > Fungi > Ascomycota > Pichiomycetes > Serinales > Debaryomycetaceae > Suhomyces > Suhomyces canberraensis. The sequence continues at coordinate 869,364 of PPLP02000002.1, forward strand.
CATGCAATTATTGGGAACCATTTCTTCAAAATTGGTCGACATGCCAAATGCAAGCATTTACCGTGATGAACTGATTCATTTTTTGATCCAACACTTGTTTAATAACTACGAAAATATTAGAGAAACAAGTTTGGATCTTCTTGTATCCTGTGATCCCTACAAAATTAAGCATTATTTCGAATCAAAGGAATTAGAAGCTCATTTGATTAATCAATCCTATAAAGTACTCACTAGTTTAACAGGAAGAAAAAGTGATGGGGCAGCTAAATTTTTTGAATTTCTCACCTTGTACTATCTCAGCATTGATTCATTCAAAAAGGCTACTCAGATTGTGGATTCAATGATTGTTAGAATGGCCTATGGTATAAATTTATTGAAGGACGGTGTTAATTTGAGCCGTTCTGACATGTACATTCATGGTTATTTCAAATCAATGAATTTGATATTGAAAAGATTAGAGAAAGATCATCTCCCCTACACAAAAATGATCTCCACTGCTGTTATTGATTTAATTTTCGATATATGGAACTTGGTTGAGCCTATTCTATCAAATGCATCAATAGACGAGGAAGAAGAGGCTGAAGAAGAATATGTTATAGATGATGATAAAATTTTACTCAATTACTCATGGAAAGTTATCAAAGACTCAAATATCCTTTTATGTGAAATTCTTAGAATGGATGTGATAAATAAGGAAATGTTTTTAAGGTGCAGTGCTCTTATTATGAATCAATTGAGTTCAGTCAAACATAGAGGGGCATTCTCTTCTATTTATCCATCATTTATCTCCACCTGTCAATTATGCTTTGAATCAAAAGAGCTCATTATGTATCCTTCCTTGTGGTTGCATGAAAATTTGAAATTGATTGAAAGTAAAGAACAATTTATTTCTAGGAGATCCGGTGGTATTCCTTATTTAATCACTGGGATTTTGGTGGCAGCTAAAGTAAATGTTTCTAAGGGAGAAAATGAAGAATATCTTGATCGTCAGCATCTCTTGAAGAGTTCCTTTGACTATTTATTTTCCCTTGCTAAACGTCCATATTTGCAAGACTTCAAGAATGATATTCCTCAAGTACATGCATTTAATTGTATCAAACAAATATTTATTGAAACCACTTTGGCGAAAGAATCATTGAACTACATTGAAGAATCATTGGAATTGGCTCTTAGTAACTTTCATTCTTCCAATTGGTCCATTAGAAATTGTGCTGTTATGTTATTTGGTACAATTCAAAGAAGATTGTTTGGCAATAGAAATGAATCGAGTTACCCATACAAACTTTTCTTCGAAAGATTTCCAAAAATGGATAGCATTTTACACAATGAGTTGAATAATGTTCTTCAAGGTGATTCGATCCAGGATATATTCCCGGTACTTATTATATTACTGAAGTTAGATACTTCTTCTTCTTCGCATGATCCCATTTTATCAAAGTATAAACAATTTTTGATAAAATTGTTAGATAATAGATATTGGAAGGTTAGAGAAGTACTTGCAGGATGTATATCTACGTTGTTTGAAGAAGATGAGTTATATGAACTTACAATGAAATTTTTTGATGAAGACTCAACCCAAGGAATATTGGGAGATTTAGTATCTATAAAAACTTCAAAAGATTTAAATGAGACCCAGGGTTTTTTGAGAGTTATTTCAGAGAGTTTTGAGCGTATTTTTAGCTATAATCAGGGATTCCAAGATGTTATGCTAGAAAATGTTGACATTATATTGAAGAACTATAGCTCTCCATTTATTATCAAGGCATATGTCGATATTTTGAAACAGATTGAGGCTGCAGTTCCTGAAGAGGTATTAGATTCGCTTGGAAATTATTTTGTTAATTTAGTACTGACTCATGATGATAATTTGGACGGAGGAAAACTGTTAGTATTATCTGAACTAATTTTCTTTTTACTCAATAATTATGACATTAACGGATGTACCGACTATACTGATTTGGCAAAATTGGGACTTCTTTGTACTGATATGTACAAAGTTCAATTATCAACCATTGAATTTTTAAACAGCTCAAGTGGCAACAACGATTTTTTATCTGAATATGAGAATGATATTATTGAAGTATTCACAAACGAATCAAATTTTGATTACGTTAGGGCCCAAGCATTGGACTTGTACTCAAAGGTTTTGGAAAACAACGTCAACGTCAATATTGGACCAACGTTACTTTCATATATGAATTCTCAATCAGCAGAGGACATTCAATTAAACTCTATCAAGTGCTTGGCTTCATTGGGTCCACAATTGGGTCAACATGATCAAGATCAAATTATAGACAAGTGCCGCAAATTGATACATGAATCAAATTCATACAAATACCGTGCAGCAGGGGTGAATTCCCTTATCACGGCACACAAAAGCTATCGTGCAACACTGAATATTCAAAAAGCAAGAATTGAGGCAATCTTGATATTTGGAGCTTTATATGATGATGACGAAAGCATTAGAGAATTAGCAGCAAGATATTTATCTTCATATACCAATATGGCAGTGGAGATCAATCCATGTGCATTGATTAAAAGATCATTCCCAGTATTAACTAATGAGGACTTCAAACGAGCTTTATTGGAAGAATTTGTTCACCACACTTTAGATTGGGTTGAAATTGAAAAATTGAATCATCATACAATTGGAGAAACATTATTTGATGTCGAGAATAACAACCTTTATATCAACAGGGTAGACGTCGCTCTTAACCTTAGAAGTGCCCTTGAGCATGTGGGCAGTTTAAATTCTGAAGAATTAAAGGATATTAATGAAAAGGTGATTAAGGACATAAACTGGGTCATTGGTATGGTCAGCAAAAAAGGACTTGACGGTATTCTCGGGTGGACCAGAAACCCTAGAATTTATTGTATGGTTGTGGTAACTATTCTCAATGCGGAAACATTGGAGGGTTTGAGCCAAGACTACGAGATGGCCAACGCTTGTAAAGCCTTGAAGGAAAGTTTGGGACGTGCAAAAATTGATACTTGTGTTCGGCAATTCATCAAGCAAAACCAATAGAGGATGAGTTATGGTATCAAGAAGGCACATAATATAAATGTATTAAATAGAAATAAGCTGAACAAACACACTCTTAATTAAATAAAACAATATACTATCATATGCACCTTTATAGATTGAGCAAAACTCGATTATTCCAATATAAAAGCCTACTCCTTCATCTATAAGAGATGGATACGCTAATTGCCCATATAGGGTTTGCACCCAAAAAAGAATCCGGGTAACTCGCGAAAACATATAAAAGGAGCTCGTTCGCACCATTTTCTTCATCACTGTCCACTCCAATCAGTAAGTACAAGAGACCATCCAGATATCCTGATGAATAATTATAAACTACAACGAATTTCTTCACCTGAACACCCGTGTAGAACAAAAATAATTTCAGAGCTTTTTAACACTGATATATCTGGATGTTTCCACTTTAAGAACATACTAACAATATCAGCACCTATTTGAAATAACAACCAATAACCTGACTAGGTTACCAATAAAACGGTGTAGAAACGTAGAGTGGTATGAGCGGTACGATGGCCGAATAGTTCCCGACTAGGGAAGTACTCGTCTGCGTTCCATTTGTATCACAGTCTTAGTTAAGGAGAAAGTTCTGGCTCGGTGCTTCTCATCGCATCGGTCGTATGCGGGTCAATTTAAGATCATCACAGGCCCAGATCCATATATACCCATAAGAACATATAAGGAACATTATAAGGAATATTATAAGGAATATTATAAGGAAATCAAAAGGAACATTATAAGAACATTATAAGGGATATCACTACGCTATAAGAAACATCTTTTACACGAAAAACGGATCATTAGTAACAACTCTATTGATCATTACTAAGTCTATTCAAGGCGATTTGCTCCATTCAACCAACCCATAAAGAACATGTCTGATTCATCTGATTCATTTTCTGTCTGTGATGTTTGTCTAGGACCAGACAAGCACATCAAAATGATGAAACATCCCAATGGAGAGGAGTGTAAGTCATGCACCCGTCCGTTTATGGTGTATCGATGGAACTCACCCATTTCACACAAGTCCAAAAAGACCGTCATTTGCATCACCTGTGCCCAAAGCAAAAACTGTTGTCAGAGTTGTATGCTTGACATCAACTTCCATATTCCCATCCATATCAGAGACACAGCATTGAAAATGGCCGGAATAACGTCTTTTGGAGCTATAGGAACCAGCGCCTCCAAAAACAGAGAGATCAAGGCCATCGCTGCCGATAAGCAAGAAGCAGCATTCAAGAATGAAAAGGAAGGAGAAGACCAGCAGGAATTGGCCCGAAAAATCCTATCTAAACTTGCAGAAAAACTTAATGATGCACCCAGTTTCAAGAAAACCCCTAAGAGTTTGAGACCAGATGAAAGTAAACTTAAGAATGTTGACGTTTCCAAGATTGTGGGTAAGCTTCCGTTTGGTGGGCTGTTGAATAAAGAGCAAAATACAGAGGGAACATCGTTCTTTCTATTTGGAATAGGTGAAGAAATACCACAGTATTTAATCACTGATATGTGTAATTTATATGGAAAGATCAAGAGCTTGAAGATTGTACACAGAGCAAAGTGTGGGTACGTTACTTTCATTACCAGAAGTGCAGCCGAAGCATTTGCAGATGCAATAGAGTCCAATGGGCTCAATAGCAATAAAAAAACTGCTGGGTTGATGATCTTGGATTCCAAGTACCCCGTTCGAGTTGCATGGGGAAAACCCAAGCAACTCGGCGTGACCAACGATGAGCATTTCAAGATCAGTTTGGTTGTGGATAAGGTGATGAAGCAATTGGCCGATAAGGACAGAGAAGGTGATGCGCCAAAGAAAGTCCACAAAACAATCAAGGATGGGCCCAAAAATGTGCAAAATCGGTACAAGGCAGTGGGGAGTGATTATGAAGCATGAAGTTTAGTGTATTATAGTGTATAGTAATTAATAGAATTTACAAGGTGGGATCTTTGATCATCATGGACTTACAATTTATCTTACCCAAGATTTTAGGGCACAATTGGTCATCATAAAAGTTAAACTTTTTATACCCAATTTATGATAAAGTTGGTCATCATGGACGTAGAAATAACTACCCAAAGTTTATGATACAATTGATAATCATGGACGTACAATTTATTACCCCCAAAAGTTTATGATACAATTGGTTATAAAAAGAAGATAAGATCTATTCTATCCAAAGTTTATGATAAAACTGATCATTGAAGAAGATTTGTTTTGTCATTAATATTTAAGTCCACACTATATGGAAGTGCTACGCTGATAGGGCCATTCTCATAACCTCTCGCTAAAGTATGATAATCATAGGGCCAAGTAAACATCCAACAATTGCACCAAGTTCGATTCTTTTCGCCCAGTAGTCTAACAATCCACATTATATACTCCGACTTGATAGAAAATTTCCCATTGGATATTGGAACAAGTTCCAATACCCAAATCTATATACTCTCTATAACCTTTCGTGTCTATTGTTCGTATGCCGCGCCGGATAAATTGTATTTATTTATTTACAGCACTTCTTCAACAGGAACCAAGATGAACAGCGAAACCAAAGTGGTGATAAAGGTGGCCTTGTTGCTCTTCCCCTTCTTCGTGGCCATCATACGATTGATTTGCATCTTGCCAGCTCTTCATAGTCCGGATGTTACGGCTCCTGGACAGAGTTTCGGTGAGATCCCATTGGCAGTCAAAGGCGCCAATGTGATGGTATTTCTTGGATCGGGCGGCCATACGGGAGAGATGATGAGAATCTTGTCCCAGGTGAACCTTTCTGAGTTTTCTAGAACATGGGTGACTTCATCCAACGATTCTGCTTCTTTGGTGAAGGCCAAGAACTTTGAAGAACTGATCAAAAGTAAAGAAGAAGCTCACTTCTTAACTCTTCATAGGGCCCGTGAGGTCAAGGAACCCATTCTTCTGCTGATTCAAAACACTTTGAGATCATTTGTTTCCACCTACCATGGCTTGAGAGCTCTTCCGCAATTACCTTCCGTGCTTCTTCTCAATGGTCCCGGAACAAGTGTTCCGTTAGCATACATTTTATTCTTTATGAAATACGTGGGGTTGTGCAACACCAGAATCGTCTACATCGAGAGTCTTGCAAGAGTTAACTCTCTTAGTTTGAGTGGAAAGTTGTTGCTTCCTATTTCCGACAGATTCATTGTTCAATGGGAACAGCTTTACTATGGCTACAAAAGAGCAGAGTACTACGGCGTATTAATATAGCATGGATGTTATCAAGTTTCCCATTTATTCCTACCACTACTAAACTTGGTATATAGAATTAGTCTAGAATAATCATACCCTCACGTGCCCCAATATCAAAAACGCGTTCTTGCACCCATCAGCCTTTGACTACCTTATGCAACGAGGAAACAGCTTCAACGGTCACATCAGCGAGTTTCCTGACATATCTGTGGATAAGTTCAACAATCGTGCTTCCGTCTTCCTTTTAACTCACTGTCATGTGGATCATCTCACCGGTTTAGACGCAAAGTCCTTTTCAGGCAAAATCTACTGTTCCAAGATCACCAAAAAACTACTATCAATAAACCGTTCTTTTGATCATATTCTTTCATACGTCACCCCATTGGACTATGGTCGTCATGAACTTCAAGTTAATGATAGAACCGTTCAAATTTCCCTAATACCGTCGTACCACTGCCCAGGTTCAAATATGTTTCTAATTGAAGATTCGTTCAAAAGCGTGTTGATTACCGGAGATATTCGTGCAGAGAACTGGTGGGTTCAATCACTAGCCAAAAACCCATTCCTTTTTCCATATACTACAGGAATAAAGACCTTGGATAATATTTACATTGACACTACATTTTCGTACCGTGGAGAACCATATATCGAAGTAGTGGAAAATAACGAAGGAATAAATGGAGTGATCCAAATGCTTTCTTTGTACCCCATGGATGATGAAGACATTCGATTTTTCTTTGTGGACACTACCAGTGGTTTCGAAGAAGCATGGGCCCAAATTGTTCAAGTGTTTGGAGGTTCCATTCATCTTGGTAAAAATATGAAAGAACGAATAACAACTCTAGAATGCACTGACGATTTCTATTCAACAGTGGTAGCGGAAAATAATAACATAGGAGCCTCTTCCACTGAATCTACTCCACGATTCCATATACTTGAAAAGACAGGCAATATTATACCAAAGATGGCGATAGTGATTAAGCAATGTATTGATTTCAATATTTTGGACTTTGCAGGTGCTCTCTTTCCAATTTCACTAGACGAAATCTCCAGAGATGAAATTTCAAATATCAAAGAGCTAGATACTACTTCTAAGGGCCATAAGATTGTATCTTTTCGTGATAGGAAATGGATACTTCCAAAAGGAGGTAAAGAACTACTCCCGAAAAGTATCAAACTACTTTTTTCTAGGCATCTGTCTTTCTCGGAATCACGTCACTTGGTCTCGTTATTCAATCCAGCTCAAGTGTATCCATGTTGTGAATCCAAGGAAACTTGGCTACGTGGATTTTCCATGAAAAGAACATTTGGAGATCTTTGTGTGGGTCAGTCATTTGATTACGATTTGCAAATGTTTAAAAGGTATGGAATGCCACTGTCATCTATATTGGAACGTCCAGTTATGACAATTGATAGATGGAATTTTGAAGAGTGTACCAATGAGCAAAAATTCGTCGAGAACACCATTGATGGGGAAAAACCACAGTTTAATTTTAAAGGTATTGGAAGATTTGGTAAGAAAGGAACCCCTGAAGGAATAAATGATAGAGTGGTTTTGGCCAAGGACATGAAATTACAGCATATTATCGCAGGACGGAGGGAACAAAATTATAGAGAGAAGATTGCACAGGCTCAGAATATGTATTCTCATAAGACATATACAGAAATACAAGAGTTGATCAAAACATATGATGATGAGAAACGATACTACGATCCAGATAGTGACTTCAGTGACTCTTTGCGATCAAGCAAGATGTTGGACAGTAGTCCAATTGCATCGTTCAAAGCAGAAGGAGTAATAAAAGAAGAAATAATTGAAGAACAGGAATCCGTTCAAAGCGTACCTTCAAATGGTAGGGATAACGAAGAAGGTATCAAATGCCAAGAAGTTGTTAGAAGTACAAGAGACAGTCAAGAAATTGAAAAAGTATTCGAATCGCATCAAGAATTTGATGAATTATTCGAATCGCATCAAGAAATTGAAAAAGTATTCGAATCACATCAGAATATCAAAAAAGAGGAAACTTCGTCCAACGTTTCCAGTTCTAATTCCAATTCGTCCCCAAAAAGACCTCGTTTGGTTCGAACAAATTCGATCAGTAATCCTTCTCCTCGCAGAACATCTCAACTCTCTTTGTCATTTTCTGGCTCAGAAAGAACAACTCTGAAACGGTCCATACTTTTTGAGTCAAGCTCAGGGCTTTGTGCAAAGAAAATACGAACAATATCTCAGGTCCTACAGAACGACCCGAATTCGTGGTTTTCTTTTAAACTTTCTCTGGTGAACCATTAAGTATATATTATTTATTCGTGTATTTTACTATAGTACAGTCTATGCGAGTCGACCAGGTTAGTCGATGTAGCCAAATGGCCAGATATTATTTGATTCGTGATAATGACGGTGTTTTTGGTGTGGATTCAGGCAATAAATTTTGGAAAGTTGCAAATTAATTCGATGAGATTGTAGAACTGAAGAATTCAATTAATAGTGTATTAACGGTTCAGAATAATTCACCAATTCGAATCGGAGATCAAAGACCAACTATTGAATCAACGAAATTAACAGTAATAATTCTTTATGTCTATTTCCATTACCTTAAATTCTTCATATAAGTTCAGAAGAAAACAAGATAGGATCTCTCAAAAAGTTCAGTAAATGTCCATTGCCATTCTCGTAAATTCGTAATTTGCATTAATTTTCTCTCCATTTCTCTCCACATTTGACACATTTATAGAACGTTGTCATAGGCTCATCGGCAGAACGGATTTGTAATTGATAAAAGTATGCTTTAGTTCCACCACAGGAGTCCTTAGGACACTGAGCCGCTGTCTGATCCACATTATCCCAGAAACCTTCTCCACCCAATACGTCATCGACATCTTTTCTTGCCAATTCTTTACGGTCAAACATTTGAAAACCGTTGATTTTGAATTCGTATGGGCACGTGGCACAGTAGAACTGATTGCACCCGTCGTCACCCTGGCGGATCAACAACATGTTGGAGCAGTTGGGACAGAAAGACAACATATTGACAAAGAGCAGAGGTGGATTTAGAAAATCTCATCACAAATATTCGGTCACGTGCGATAAAGGTGCCGTCTCGAATCAACACCTACAGTCTGGTTTAAGGTCATGGTAATGGCTGAACAGGACCAAAAGTCCCAAAGTAAGGACGTGGATGGGCAATTGTCACACAAAGCATCATCTGTGGAGAAAGATTCGGATTCTTTTTCGAAATCGCCGCTGTTATCACCGCCTTTGGTATCACCGAGAAAAGAAATGATCAGATTAGTGGCCCCAGCGAACAAATTCTCGCCCAGTTCAGCTAGAACTCCTAGCGGAAGACGGGGCCAACTATCTCCTGCTCGTCGTATGGCAGAATTGAACAAATCAGCAAGAAAACGGGCTGTGAGGACAAGTAGTGTTTACTCCAGGCTTATGAATGAAGATGAAGAGGAAGAGGAAGAAGAAGACGATGTATTGAAGCAACAGGATTTGAGAATTGCAGAAAGTATTTTGAAGCAGTCCCGAGTGGAGTCAAACACTGAAAATGGAGCGGAACCAGAGTTAGAAGATGAAGTATCGGATAGAGTAAAGAGACGAAGAAAAGCATCAATGAAGAAACCAGTGGTGGAAATTGATGATATAGATCTTGAGCTTGATCTTGATGATTCTAGTGATGAGTTTAATGATCCTGAAGACGAAGAAGATGACGAAATTGAAGAGGAAGCAGACTTGGATAGTTCAGATGAAGAAGTGATCATGCCTTCTCCAAGTAAATCAAGAGGCCGTAAACCTCTGACAAGATCCAAATCTCCAGATATTGATCTTGATGACGAAATAGACTCGGATTTTGAAGCTCCCTCGCCTTCAAAGGGTAAGAAGAGAGTAGGACGTCCTCCAAAAGCAAATAAGGTAATTGGAGCAGTTAAGAGTATTTTCCAAATGGACGATGAAACTTTATTCAAGGACAATAAAGTGGGTAAACAAAAAAATACTCATACAGGAAAGGAAACAACCAAAAGTACCATTCCCAGGCTCGATAAGGATGTAATCCCTGTCATTTCTGGAATACCCAAAATAGAAGAAGCCAATTCAAATTTACAAGAACCACAAAAAGAATTTGTTCCACTTACAATTCCCAAAACAGATACAAATGGGAACATTGAAGATCAAGAGTTTTTGAATCAATATTTCGGAGGTTCTCGACTTGAAGAGAATCTTAAAGGCAGGTTTTTGGATGAACGGGCATTTTTCTTAGAAGGATCAGAAGGTTATTTCGAGCAGCATAGCACAAGGTCTAAACCAAGTAATAAGTCATTGGCTCAATTGGCTCCTGATATAGAATATGGAGAATTCATTCCCAACATCACTTTAATGGACAAGATTGCAAAAAACGAAAGAAAGGTTTTGCAGAGCTTACACAAATCGCTCTATAACCAATGGTGTTTTGAATTGTCACAAGGCTTCAGTTTGAACTTCTATGGGATTGGATCTAAAGTTGATTTGATTCTCGAGTTTGTTGCCGGTTATTTCCTCAACTGGTTTGAAGATATATACGCATATGATCTCCCACAAATTATGGTTGTGAATGGTTACAATCCTACGATCAAGTTTAAAAAAATATTACAAGATATCGTAAATATATTCATTCCTACAGAAAAAAAGAAAGAGGAAGGTATAAGGTTCCCCAAACATGTGGCAGAGATTGTTCCATTTTTAATTTCGTACATTAAAAATCATCGACAGGTGGACCAGGATGGAATTTTAGAATTTGTGTCTCCTAAAATGGTTTTGGTTATTCACAATATCGATGGAGAAATGTTCCGTGATGAGCGGACACAAACGTATTTGTCTTTACTTGCATCCCTTCCCGAAATCTGGTTAATTTCATCCAGTGATAACATTAATTGTCCGTTGTTATGGGATCAGTCCAAAATGAAAATGCTAAATTTTCTTTGGCATGATTTAACTACTTATAAATCATACGGTACGGAGCTCTCTTTTAGAGATGTCTTGAATTTGGGTAAATCCAAAAAGTTCATTGGTGACAAGGGTATTGAATTCGTGTTGAGTTCTTTGACATCCAACGCAAAGAATACTTATAAAACATTATTAGAGAAGCAGATGGAGGTTCTTGACAGTGTTCCTGGAACAGAGTCCTCTAAAAGTGGTCTCAAAGGTAATCTCAAAAATGGGGTTACCTTCAAGTCTTTGTATGAAGGCTGTTTGGAAAAGTTTATTACCAGTAATGAGATTACGTTTAGAACTGTGTTGGGAGAATTTGTGGAACACAAGATGTGTAATTTGGTGAAGAACTCCGCAGGTGTGGAAATGGTGTTTGTACCATTTAGTTACGATGAAATGGTCAAAGTGATGAAATCAAGTTTATCCTAGACGTTAACTTGATGTTTATTGAATATAGTCTTGATAAGTGTCAAGGAAAAGGGTTGGTTCTCACACAGCAATTTCGAACCAATTAACTAATAAAACTAATAATATCGATAGTTCACTTGATTGATCCATTGTAGTTTGAAAAACTAATTGAGCGCTCCAGTTGATTCTTTTTCGTACTATAAACGGCTTGTACGGTTACATAGAGGTAGAGGAACAGTAAAACGTCAATTTCGGGCCAGATAATAAAATCGTATTTGCACCCATATTCACGATATTTTGCCATAACTGCGATAGTGCATTTGTATTAATAGGCTTCACTACCCTGAGACTTTCCCATACAATTTCCCATCCAATTCTACCAAATCATTCGGTAGGGATAAATCGGAATACGGCAGTTTTATTGCCAAAACACCGTAAAGCTCCTCTCTATGTCTTTACGATTTATCTTGGTCTTCATCACTCGGCACTACCGCACAATACAATAATGTCGCGCATATATGTCACTATACTCAACTGCTGATCTGTCGTCTTGATCGTCCATTTCTTCACAGGAACCCAACCAATGGGAGATGCCACATGTGCTGCATACTACGTGTCCGAAACCACGCTAAATACACTTCTGTACGACTGTTTTTCACCACTTCATACTACACGTCGATCGCTAATCGGTGCCTCGAACTAAGCCATTTTGCACTCGATTTGTCTGTTTCATAATTATCCTTCTTGGTGTCGGTTTACGTAATCGCCCCTTACATCCCACAGTCATCTCTCTTTGCACTAAGGCAACTCCTTACATACTGTCTAGTTCTCTTTTCGTCCTCTCTTTTAATTATCCCTTACTTATGAATCCGTCTGATCCGTCTGATCTACCGCGGCCCATCCATAACTGAGAAATTTATAGGTTCACCCAATTTCAATTTCTAGCCCTCCAAATTCAAATATAAGTCCGTATTCCGATTCTACACCACCATATATAGTAGATAAGCGTAATTCATAGAGTATTTCGAGCATTTGTGTAGAAATACTTGTACTCTATCGAAAATCTATATTTGTTCCTAATTCTCAAATCGATAATCAGAATATTGATGGCGCAGCGAAAATATATAACATCCTTATACCAATGGGGAACTTTCCTAAACTCCCCAAAGGCACGGAATTGACCGTGGGAATCCACTCGGTGACCATTGACGAGTACCTTTCCGAAGGAGGGTTTGCCCATATCTATAAAGTGGAGATCGAGCCCAAGGAAAATGATTCCAGTATAGCGTGTTTAAAAAGAGTGTTGGTGCCGGATAAGAATGGGCTCAATCAATTGAGAAAAGAGGTGGACGTAATGAAGATCTTGAGGAACGGGAGGAACATTGTCAAGTATTACGATTCCCATGCCGAAAGATTGGAGGACGGATCGTACCAGGTGCTTGTGTTGATGGAATTGTGTCCCAACAAGTCATTGTTGGACTATATGAACTCCAAAATCAAAACCAAATTGGCGGAGAAAGAGATTCTCAAGATCATGTATGACATAGGTCTTGGGATTTACGAAATGCATAGATTGAAAATGATTCATAGAGATATAAAGATTGAAAACGTTCTTATCGACAGTAAGAACAGATTCAAATTGTGTGATTTTGGATCCACCTCTGCCCCAATTCCTCCACCCAAAGATCAACAGCAATTCCAATTGTTGTCTCATGACATTATGTACCAAACGACTCCTCAATACAGATCTCCCGAAATGATTGATTTATACCGTGGTTATCCAATTGACGAAAAGTCCGACATTTGGGCATTGGGTTGTTTCTTGTACAAGCTTTGTTACTACACCACCCCTTTTGAAGCCAATGGTGAGATTGCCATTCTTCATGCTTCATTTCAGTTCTTGCCTGCTCCTTCATTTTCTGGAGATTTGAAGAATTTAATAATTATCATGTTACAAGAAAACCCACTCTTCAGACCAAATATCATCCAGGTCATTATGCTCATATCTAAAATGATGGATATTGACTTCAAAGAAATTGGAGTAGAAGACTTCTACAAATTGGGACCTTATAACTTCCAAGCATTGCATGATTATCAGAAAGAGAAACAGAAGGCGTTGTTGAAACAGCAGCAAATGTATTACCAGCATCATCAACAGCATCAACAGAAACAGCAGCAGCAACCACCACCACCTCTAGCACAACAACAACAGCATCCCCAATATACACAACCACTTCCTCCTAGTGCATCTGTTTCTCCAAATGTTTATCCCCAGGATGGTATACCTTTGCAATCGCAGGTTTCTCAATCTCATCAACATGTATATCCCGAAAAAGGTCGTATAAACTATGAAAAGGTTTCTTCAAGTTATGAGAAAACCCCGGCTCATTCCGAAAGAGCATCGTTATACGAAGTTAAATCTCAACAATCCAGAGCTAGCAGTGAAAATAGAAAGAGTCAAGTCTACGATCAAGAAGATGAAGTCTCTGCAAATGAATTGGAAGACGAAGTAAGCTTTGATGAATTAGAAAATTTAGATAATGTTGAAGAGAGATATCCTTTGGTAGAAGATATTTTGGATGGAGCAGGCAAGCCTGGTCATTCTCAACCAATTCAAAATTCCCAACTGATCAATCATCAACCAGCTCACCAAACTCAACCGATCCAGATCAATCAACAGCCATCTCTGCCAGTTCCTGAATCGTTGCCATCTTCGCCTCAAGCAATCAAAAATGTCAATATATACCCACCGGTCAAACCAGTTTTACTACCAGCTGCAGAAATTAAGAAGCTTACCAAGGAACAGCTTAAACAATATAATTATCAGCATCAGGTGTACCAGTATCAATTATATCAGTTTCAGCAAGCCCAACAAGCTCAACAATTTCAAAAAACCCAATCCATCCCAATTCAGCCTGGAAATATTAATAATTCTCAACAACCTCAACATGCTCCTCAATCTGAGTATGAGAAGAAAGAAACATGGGAAAGACGGCAAGTACAAATCAATAAGAGTGCGGAAAAGTTGGTTGATGACATCTTTGCAGAATCTCCACCAACAAAGGTGGACAATGTAAGAGCAAATAGTGTGAAATCAGCTAGTGTCAAGTCAGAAGGATCACATAAGGAAGTTTCCAGACAGAACTCGAGTGTGCAAATTGCAAATGAGAGACTCCAAAGTGAAATTTATAAAGAGCAATTGGAGGAACCAAAGGAAACTTCTGAACGGAAGTCATTTGAAGAATTGGAAGATGAAAATCCCAAGAGTGAACATGCCTATCATGATCTTTTGAATTTCAATGCAACGCCAAAAGATGAGGCAGAACCAATTGAACCCATTAATGTTTTAGAAAAAGATTTAAATGTGGGATTAGAAAACAATCAAGATTTAGGATTAGAGAAGCAAAAATATGGTGGTCCAGATGCAAATCAGTTAGGATTGGATACATTGGGAGTCAAGTACAAGAGTACATCCATAGTTCCCACACTCAGTTCGGGCCCTAATATTTCCACCAACCCTTTTCCATACCAACCGAAACATGTCGCTGATGAGAATACAAATGAACCAGGAATAGACTTTAGAAAAAGTGCAAATCCATGGGGTGAATTCCGTAAGAACACATCCACCTCTTCGGTTCCTATTAGCAAAGTTAGATCGCACCCTGGACCAATTTTCGCTAGTGAAGCAAATATTTCGGAGCCGTTACCAGATATACCAGTGACAACAGGTCGCAATACTAAGGAAGCACCTATTGAACCAAATTTAATAGATTTAGAAGTTGGTTTAGAGTCGTCAAGTTCTGCTTCGGCCACGCCTGTTCTCAAGCCCAAAGTTGCGTCAAGTAGCAAGGAAATTTATAGTTTGGGCTCTGACTTATCACTTTTGGATTTAGATGTCAAGGAATCCAAGCCTCAATTTAAAAAGAGGATTTCATCGGTTCAAAATCCATCTCAATTTAGTTTCCAAGAAGAGGTCATAGACTTTGCATCCGATGATGAAAACCCAGCAAATGGGTCGAAAATGAATCGTTTGAGTATCAGAAATTCACTCAAGAAACCCAAGTCCAGAAAACCCTCGGAAAATAAGAGAAGTGATAGTGCTGGTGATTCCAAAAAGAGACTCTCGTTCTTTGGTGGCAGCCGTAATGAACTGACTTAATATATGTTGGAAGTTATGTTTTGATACTGTTGCAGAAAATGTAGACGTTAGATCGATAGATATTACGTAAGTTTATAATTTAGGCTTTCCAGATTAGTCCCCATATATGAACTTTATGTGAAGCTACAATTGGTACTTTACGATAGTACAACTTAAATGTAACGTTGCCTTAATGAATAGTTATCCTCCTAGTTCATCTGGATTGTGTAGACAATTTGAAGTATAAAATCAATCAGCATCAATTCTCATTAATTTTCCATCACCTTCCATTCTCACTAAGCATTTTCGCAATCATTTAATCTCATCTTCTCAGAGTGAAAAATTATCAATATGACCGTTCAGAAGTACCTTTCACAACTTGTGCTATCACTTCCGTTGGAGAAGTATTCTACTCCGGATTCAAATCCACTTCCAGCACTCGACAGTCCCATTAGACTTATTCTTGACGGAAGATCGCAAGAAATCATCTCCAATCATGATACCATCAATCTCATCTTAACCCCAAGTTCCAAGCAAATTTTAAGCGAATTTCCTACCAGAGGACTTATTGAGACTCTTCACCAGTACACCGAAGATGTAGTGAAGTCGTATAAAGCAGTTTTTGCAGAAGAAGAGGCTCAGCTTCAAGTTCACATATTGGCCATTGCCTTATTACAGACATTTATTCAAATCAATTACACTGGCCCAGGTATTCAGTTTAGTGCAAATGAAATGTTCTTTGAAGGCATAGCTCCAGAATTGGTTCAACTCGAATCCTGTAAGGCTTTGAGTTTGGAAGGTCAACAAGCCTATGATATTGTGACAGACCCATTATTCTTGATTATTTCGTCCTTGTTGTTTGAAAAGTTGATGGGAATTGACAAGGAATACTCCTTGTATGGAAAGAAAACTCTTGAAGAATTGGTAGAATACACTAGTCACATCACTAGTGTTACTCAGGAGAACGGCAGCCCTATCATGGCTTCTATTCAATGGTGGAGATGTAGACAATTGCAAGTGCATTTGTCAATTTTATCTGAACCACCATCTGTGTTATCGAGCATTTCTTCAATTTTGTTGAACCCATCTGTTCCTAATAATTTGGCATCCCAGGAAGATGGGGACATAAAGAGAAATCTTCAATTGGTCTACTTTTTGGAAAACTCTAGAAGTGGAATCCATAGTTTCACTGAGCACTTGTCTATTCCATTGTTAAATAAAGCTAAAGAACTCTCCAATTTAAGTTTCATCTTGTCTGGAGCCAAGGCCAAAAGAACGAAATTCCAAAAATTCCACACTTCTGCATTGATCATTTTGGCCAAATCTCAAACAACTTCAATTTTCGATCAAACCAATGGAGAATCTCCCGAAGATTTTGCTTTGGACTCGGATTTGTTACTTGATAGACCACAGTTTGAGTCTTTGGATGATATGGAACTTCCAGAACAACCAAACACCAAGAAATTGAAATATGATGATTATGATGCAAATGAAAACTTGCTTTTACCAACAGCTGTTCGCCAAGAAGATATTCCATTGGCATTAAAAGAATTGGATCCAAATGACCAACCAAAATTAAATGATATCGATAATCTTCAATTGCTCTTGAGATTCACCACCTTGAAGCAAACTTCTCCATCTGGTGATGCTTTAATCGAGGAACAATTAATGGCCCTTGTTTCTAGAATCATCTACTCCAATACTAAAGATATCAATTGGACAATTTTCTCGAGAGCATTGTGGGAAAGATCTCTTCTCGAAACCAGTAAAGCCAGAACCATTGAAAGAGGGTTACTTCAAATGACCTCTCTTATTGAAGAAATTGGTTTAAAAATTCAGACTAAGGTTTTCCCAGAGGCCAATGACGGTACCGGGTTGGTTTCTTCTAGATTAAGATTTATTCACCAGCTTCCGCTTATGCCTCAATGGTCCTTAGATGCCAAATTAGCTGAAAAGTATATGTCCTTGGGTATCATCAAATCTGCTCTTCAAATTTACGAAAGATTACAAATGTCTTGTGAATTGGCTTTATGTTACGCTGCAGTTGAAGAAGAAAAGAAGGCAGAGGAAGTTTTGTTGGAAAGACTTCAAAAGAATCCTGAAGATGCCAGAGCTATTTCTATTCTTGGTGATCTCAAGCAAGATCCTGAACTTTGGGAAAAAGCATGGCAAGTGGGAAGATACTCAAAGGCCAGAGCTTCTTTGTCTCAGTACTACTATAGTCCACCTGCTTCAAGTGGAGTTGAAAAAAACTTGGAACTTGCCATCAAATATATGCACGATTGCTTAAGTGTTCATCCATTGAATTTCGAAAACTGGTACTTCTACGGGTGTTGTGGACTTGAAGCTGGAGACTATGAACTCGCTTCTGAAGCTTTCACCAGATGTGTCGGTTTGGATGACAGTAATCCACATGCATGGTCCAACTTGGCCTCTTCATTATTAAAATTAGATAAGACAAGACAAGCCTTCAGTGCCTTGCAAAAAGCTGTTAGAAACGCTAGTGACAGTAAGAATTGGCGTATTTTTGAAAACTATATGCTTGTTGCGGTGAAGTTAAATGAATGGAACGATGTGATCATAGCTCTTCGTGAACTTCTTGATCTTAAGAAAAATGGTGAAGCTTCCATCGATATTCCTATCGTTGAAAAATTACTCGAAATCTTGCTTGCCACAGAATATCCTAAGCCAGACGAACACGGCTGCCCGGGACGTTTGACTCATTTCCAAAAATCAT
This sequence comes from Suhomyces canberraensis, assembly GCA_003706525.2. Taxonomy (NCBI): domain Eukaryota; kingdom Fungi; phylum Ascomycota; class Pichiomycetes; order Serinales; family Debaryomycetaceae; genus Suhomyces; species Suhomyces canberraensis. Next base: position 887,858 of record PPLP02000002.1, read on the forward strand.
GTGTGGATTTGGTGTGTAATGTCTTGCCTAATATCATCACCACTTCTTCAAGATGTTGGAGAATTGTAGCTAGAGTGGAATTGTGGAGACAAAAGCCTTGGTTGGCCCTTGAATGCCATGAAAAGGCGTACCGTGCATTGAGTCAAAGGCCAGAATTGGACTTTGAAGAAAGTGCATGGAATGAAGCTGTGGATGCCTGTGCAGATTTGGTTGGTGCATATGAATCGTTAGGTGAAAGACAAGGTAAGCATGGTGCTGGAGATGTTGTTTGCTCTGACTGGAAGTACAAATGTAGAACCACCATCAGATCGTTGATGTCCAAGGGTAAAGACATGTGGGAAGACAGCGAAGGATGGGAAAGATTAAAGGATTTGAAGGAAGAAGCTAGGTAAGTTTAGAGCATGGACATTAGGTAGATGCAATGAATATGCAATTGTATATTAATAAATGATAGAAGTAATAATCAAAATAAATAATTTTCATATTCATCACTTTGAGCAAAAGTAGAAGAGGTACGAATGCCTTTTTTATAATTATAACCTAAAACATCCATCACCTATGCAACGTAGAGTTGGACCTAATTCTGTAGGTTATTATGGTGATGCAGCTAAATTATTATTGAAAGAATCGTTGTACCAACTCATGCTGATAAATTGATAGTATTAATTGGTTCTGTTATATCTATAGTATCAGCATGTGTTGATCTGTTACACCTTCTGCACCAGGTGTTAGTATTATTTCTGATTTTTTGCAATTTTTGACTTTTTCAGAAATTATCACTTATTCTTAACATTAACTTCAGCACATTATTTGAAGAACCTATTTGTCCCAAGATGAATACTAGCACCGGTTTCCACGGAAATTTTGGACTATTCTAGATACTAATTAACGTACGAGCTATCATTTTAATTACTCCATTACCTCAAGCTACTTACTCTATATCATGGATGATATCTATACTATCGTAGACGTACGAATCAATTCTATTTCTTTCCCGTTTCCTGAGCTTGAAGTCGTCGTGGGATGTGTTTTCCACTGATACCGCAGGAAGTACAAAATCTTCAACTAACTCCAAAATTGGACCCAAACCAAGACCCTGACCCTTGTCTAGAATTGTCTTCAATGCCAACTGGCATGTCTGGGAAGCCTCGAGCCTCAAGCAAAATACGATTGAATATATGACCAAATAGGATGGATTTTCGTACTCCATGAGGTAGACAAAATGAACAAATATATCAATCAAAGCCACTCCAATAAGAAGATTTCCTTCGAGTAGCTGCAACACCGGTAAGACTGCAATTGAAATCGACATATCTGGAAAGAGGTCCACCAAAATAAAAGTGGCCAAGTTCAAGTATGAATACATTGCTGCAGATGAAAGTTTGAAGAAAGTGGGTTTTGAAACGAGGGCCAATAGTGCCATGGCAAGAAGATGGGTGTTTTCCGAGCGGAATATGGTAAAAAATGCTCCTGTTTGTGGAGGCAGTTTTGCAATCAACACCACATGGCGATATGTGACCAATAAATAGGTGGACACCGAGGCTGCACATGCTAGTAAATACCAGCTGATTATTGGATCCAAGAACACAACCGAGTAGAGATAGATCAAAGTGGCGATCAAATTGACAGCATGGGAAAAGATCCAGGTATTTTGAAGGATACTGGCAAAAGTGGGTTTAGGAAGACGTTCTTTGAACGAGAGTTGGGAGTAGCCGGATTCGGTATATTTTTGTTGCAACCAGGCCCAAATGGATCCACCCAAGACCAAATTGGGGTTTAGGTGGTTTGCCTCGGGAATATAACTCAATACGGACTGAAGCATCTCGGTAGTGGTGATGGGTTTAACTAGGAGCATGGAGTAGTTTTCGCAACCAGTGCACAAACGGGCTGCGGAATTTTAGTGCGGAAAATGTGACACCAGCCCAATGGAAAATGGACCAATGGATCAAATAAACCAAAGAGGAGAGATGGGATAATGTATTGTGAAACAAATAAGGTGACTTTCGATAGAAGGCCCCGCCGAAGGCCCTGCCAAAGATTTTGCTACAGGCTCCGCCAAAAAGAACCTTTTTCGTATTCTGCTGTCTAGTCCACTTCCTTATATGGCTAATCTTTACGTGTTCGTATCAATAGTGCACAACCCCCATACTAACTCTAAATATATCCCGCGAACCGCTAACAATCCATCCCCTTGTCACCGCCATTACCCCAATTGGGCCGTAATTCCCATAATGAAAGTGTCCCAAAAATTAGATAGCACCCCCATTGCAGCTTCGCTGTATCCCCCAACCCATTCTCTACGCTGTCCCACTATTAACCACAGCCTTCTTACACCGTAGGCCAGAAACTCATTTCCTGTTCCAGTAATGTATAAGCCCCTGCTTCGCTCTCCTAACCGGTCACGTTATCTAATGCGCGTACTACGTGTGTTGAATTAAGATTGATCAACTTGTTGTTTTCTTCTCAACACATAATGGTGGAAGACAAATATATCGGGTTGGCGCTTGCCATGTCGTCGTCGTTGGCGATCGGAACTTCATTTATCATCACAAAAAAAGGACTTATGGATGCTTCTGCCAGAAGTGGGAGAGAACAAGTGCAGGGCCATGAATATCTTCAGAATCCCATTTGGTGGGCAGGAATGCTTACCATGGCCATAGGAGAAATCGCCAACTTCGCTGCTTATACATTTGCGCCCGCCATTTTGGTTACTCCGTTGGGGGCTCTTTCCGTCATTATTGGTGCGGTTTTGGCGGCCATCTTCCTCAAGGAAGAATTGGGGACCTTGGGAAAAATGGGCTGTGCTATCTGTTTGATGGGCTCGGTGATTATTGTGCTCCACGCTCCTCCTGACAAGGAAATTGAAACCGTGGATGAAATCTTGGGTTATGCCACCCAACCAGGTTTCTTGTTCTACTGCTTCCTTGTGGGTCTTTATTCCTTATTCATGATTTACAAGATTGTTCCAAAGTATGGGGACACCAATCCTATGATTTACCTTTCCATTTGTTCTTCTGTGGGGTCCATTTCCGTCATGTCCATCAAAGCTTTCGGAATTGCCTTGAAATTGACCCTTGGTGGTAACAACCAATTCACTCACGTGTCCACCTATCTTTTCTTATTGGTGGTTGCATTGTGTATCTTGACGCAAATGAACTACTTCAACAAGGCCTTGGACCAATTCGATACCTCCATCGTCAACCCATTGTATTACGTGACTTTTACTACCTTCACCTTGGCAGCATCGTTTATTTTATTTAAAGGATTTAATACATCATCTGCCATTGACATCATCTCGTTGTTAATTGGATTCTTGATCATTTTCAGTGGAGTTTACCTTTTGAACATTTCCAGAAAGGATAACGAAGGCAAGTCCAGAGAAATCTTTGGTGTCCATAACGGGAAGGACATGGCTCCTATGGACAATGGGGTTGGTGGATTCAGCTCCATGAGAAGATCCATGCAAATTAATAGATCAGATTACAACGAAGAAGAAACCGTGGGGTTGAGAAGATTCGATAGTTTTGAGTTGGGGTCCGACGATGAAGTTCACAGGGATTAGAAATACAGCCCTATGTATTATAGTTGCAAAGATTCGACCAATGTTGAGTATACATCTCTCGGGTTGCAATATAGATAAGATAATTTTCCAGAGGAGAGGTGTATCAGTAAGGTTCTCTATAATCAGGCCTATGAAAAAAAGTAATTGTGGTTCTATAACAAAATATAAGCATAAAGTTGGAGAGAAGGTGGCATTGAATGCAAGGAAAAGAACTTGGGGATGCTCATAAGAGCACTAAATCGGATCAGGTCTATCTGATAAGAATAAACGTTGTTAGTAAGGAATGTAGTTAGGTTAAACTTGAAGATTGACTAATTATTTGTTGTCAACGTTACGACACAGTCATTTTTTGGATACCACCAATACTAATAATCAATAGAAACTATGAATAACCTCCCGTAGTATACTGTCTTACACACTAATTTTGAGCTATATTGTAAATCTCAAGATAAAAATTAAATCGACCAAGCTAAGGCTTCTAAAAATTTTTTACATAGTTAAGTTCATTGAAGAATTGAAGAGGGTCTACAAAAAGTAATTTCCATATGTTTATTTCAGTTAATGATACATGGTGTGGCCGCTGTAGATCAGTGGAGTTGTCTATCTAAATATCATCAATGTCCAACTCATCATCTTCTTCCTCTTCATCATCTTCATCACCGAACTCGAAGTTGACGTCATCATCTTCATCAGCACCGAAAGTATCGGTTTCGTTAATCTTGGCGTTTTCTGGCAATTCACCCATGCTCTTCAAGGTTCTAGCTTCATCGGAGTTGAACTTGTGAACAACATCACATTGTTCGTCTTGGAAGTCTCTCAAAGAAACCAAGATGATGTCACCTTGACCCATCCACACTTTCTTTCTCAACTTTCCTCTGATGTGACCCATTCTCTTGATACTGTCAAAGCAACTGACTTCGATTCTACCGTTACCCAACATCTTGGTGATTTGGCCGTATTCTTGTCCATCTTCTTTCAAGATCAATTCTCTCTTTTGACCACCGTTGTCATTCTTTCCTCTTCTTCTATTCTTACCACCTTTTCCTTTACCAGTTTTACCCATTTTGTTGTATAAGGATGATGAGTAAAAATTTTTTCTACGCGGTGATTTAAAGAGTCACTGAATCATATACAGTATTCTCAACCAGTACCAAGCGTATCAAACCTTCATTACAGTACACAAATAAGTACTACGAGCATTGTCTGATTGGCTAAGTTTTCTTTCTAGAAGGTTCCAGAAACGTTGTTCTTATTATCATCAATATATTCGCTAGATTGCCATTTCTACATTAGTGCAATTAGATTATCATTTCCACATCAGTTAGTGCAATTAAAGCCGTCCAAAAACATCGTTTCTTTTAGTTGGAAATCGCCCCCTTGGTTCAATATTCATTGAAAAATACATCCTCGGTTGTCCTACAGATAAAACCAGTCATTTTGATTACTATCAATATCGTCAATACTATCAATATCGGTCATTATCATCACAATGGATTCCTTTGAAGCAGCTACCCAATTTTCCCAGATTCTTCGGAATCTTACGCCTGCTCTTCAGAATCTTATAAGAGCAGCTCATTTTGCCCTCAAACACGCAGATAGTGAAGACTATCTCTTTCCCACCATCATAGACATTCTTAACGATTCGTCAGTAGAGCTCAACACCAAATCCACCATCTTTCAATTCATCGAAGTGCTTATAAATGAGTCGTTTTACTATTCCCGTCAGCCCAAATTCAACTATCCTTACATCCAGAGCTTGAAAAGCTCCATGCCAAAGATAATACTAGCTGTATTGCCCACAAATAGCAATACAAACATCTACAATGTGTTCTCAAGTTTAAAGAACATTTCCAAACATTTCAAAGTCGAATACGAAGAATATCTTGACAAATTCAATGTTGACTCGTTAAATGATGAAGACAAGGAAAAAATAGAAAAGAATATTCCTTATCCAGAAGTACATCTCGAAGAAGATGCTAGTGATCCGTTAATAGAAAGTTGGAATTTGCTACTTCGTAAAAAGAAGCAAAGTCAATATGAAAGATTAAGATTATTGAAACACTCAGAAGTGGTCCATGATACTTTGTCCGAACAGGACATGTTCAATCTTCGGGACAAGAATGAAAAATTGGGAGATTTCCTTTCCAAGAAACAAATCATATCTAGAATGGAAGATGATAGAGAAGCTCATAAAAGATCCAAGGAAAACTTATGGCTAGTACAGAGACCAAAAGAGATTAACTATGTCACCGAAGAGGAGTTTTTGAATCATTATTGGACAAGAACTCAGGTGATGACCCAAACAGAGGAGCATGCATTCTTGGATACTTTGGAAGAACTTAATAAATTGGTGGCTGGAAGCTACAAGGACAAGCAATTTTAATGATATTGACGAAAACATATAGAGTATACGGGCTAATGAACGAGTATAAGTTTGAACTAAAAGAATTATTAGTATCAGAATAAACAGGCTAATTTATGTACAATATGTAACAGACTATTTAAATATCAATATAAAATTATCAAACAATGGACTGTTCTACAAGATTAATTAATAAATCAATTATTACTTTTATTTATCTATTTAGCTTAGGTTGATTCTGGCTTAGATAATACCCTCAATAACTCATTAATACCATTTACCCCGAAATTGGCAGTGGTTCTGACATCAGACTCGTCCCCCAAAATAGCCACCGTTGATACGGCTTCGATTTGTCCAGATTCTTTAAGCTTATTAGCAAATTCATAATTTGGCTCGTCGAGAACAGTTGTGGCACCTGCCACAAAAATGGAACTCAAAGTACGAAGCTTCAAATCAACAGACGGAACAGCTGAGAGATGAGTGGCCTCCAATCCTGGACTAGTCAATGGATGTGCCTTTTCTTTATGTGGAGTACTTGGGGAACCTGGGACATTTTTGACTTGGAACTTTTGCACCAATTGGTATGGATCCACACCACTCTTTTCTTGGTTATAGAATTCTGAAATAAAACTCAATGCCTTGAGTGTTAATTGATTATGTTGGATAATTACCAGATCCCTGATCAAAGTAGCGTGCACGCCATCTGTATCTTGAAAAACATCGTTAACATGCTGAATACTATCTCCCATTGCATCAAGAGTTCTCTCTCTATCTTCAAGGAAAGATCTTCCCGCAACAAATTTGACGGTACAGTCTTGAACATCACAGTAAGATCCTGGTAGTCTATCTACCTTCGATTGCACCAATTGGGCTACTTGTGAAAGCCACCCTTGGGTCTCATTAACATCCACAAGTGAAATCCATTTTTTAGAACCAATAATCTTAATAAACCCACCATTTTCAGCAATTAATCCCAAATTCGAATAAGTTCTGTAGAGTCTATCAAGATCATTTCTCTTGAGGAAACTAATTATATACACTTTGTTTTTTGGATCCTCAACCAAACTATTCAATAAACCAAGAAGTCTAGATGGTTCCGTATAAGCACTTTTGGCTGTTGCTATAGTATTTGCAGTAGGTCTCTTATCACCAACAGAAAGAGTAGATGCTGCAGTTTCAAAGTTAAGAAAGAATAACCTGTTTCCGTTCTTACCTTGCTTGTAAAACTTTTGAAATTCATCGGTCCCGAAAGAAATCAAATTGTTCAAATTCCTTCTTTTATTGAGTTCCCATGATTCATTAATACTTCTTAAGCACGAAGAAACCCAATTCATTGAATCATGAGTTTTTACAATATTATTGCAATTCTCCCACCTAAGAGCCTTTTCTTCAGGACTCATGGTTAACAGAATCTTAAATGCCTCAGCGAATGTTTTATTATCCCAAGGATTGATGGGCAATGCTCCCTTTCCATTGCAATCGAGCAAAGCAGACGATCCAGTGAATTCAGATAATATCAATGGAGATTTCTTTTCACTGCATGCGGTGATGAACTCATGACAAGTCAAATTTAAACCTTCTCTCATTGATGATACCACAAATACGTCTGCTTCACATTGTAAAGCGACGTATTGTTCAAATTCAATGTCTTTCTGCAACAAAACCACTGGCTGTGACACTGAAATGTTTTCAGATAATGAGTTGATTCTAGCAACAATCTGCATGATTTCACTTTCATAATCTGAATCATGACTGTATCCAATGCAAATTTCAATCATAACAGTAGTTTCAATATATTCTGGGTTAGATGAAAGAAATTTTTCATATGCCAAAAGTTTTTGCTTAATACCTCTCAACTTATCCAATTTGTCTCTACTGACAATTAAGTTTTGATTTGGCCATCTTTCTTTAATTAATTGACGCCATTCGGTCACACTCTCTGATTGAACTGTTTCTTTGATTGAGTTTGCATCAATTCCAACTGGAATCGTATTTGTCATAGTGAAATTTCCTTCGTAAGTTATTCCCAAATCATTGACATCCGCCAAAAGTAGACGATTGCATGTTTGAAGAAAGTGTCTGACATATTCTGAAGTTTGGAAAGAAATACAATTAGCACCTAGCATTCCTCTTAATATATCTGTTCTTTGAGCAAAGCAACGGAACACTTCAGATGATGGGAAAGACACATGGAGGAAAAGACCGATCTTGGCATTGGGCAATTTTTTTCTCACCATCAATGGTACCAAAAGGAGATGATAATCATGAATCCAAATCACATTGTCTGGGTTTTCTGGATCCTTATCCCCGTTTTCTTTAATATATACTTCCACGATTTTATCAGCTATCAATTGATTCAATAATTGATAATGGCCCCAGGAATGGTCCTCAAAGGCCTTGGATTTAGGATCATCAGGGATTTGGTAGTGGAACGTTGGCCACAAAATCTGTTTACAGAACGAATTGTAATGGCCCTGGAAAGTAATATCATTTGGAAATATGGCTTCACTGTTATACTCTTTGCTTAATTTCGCAGCAATATCATCAATCACATGTTCTGGGACTTCGTCACTTGGCATGGCGATTGTTCCTACCCATTTTCTGGCATTTATGATATTGTGCTCAGCAGACAATTTCACAGCCTTTGTAGTGGAAACGTTTCCCTTATTTGAAAATACAACGTCCCAGGTAGCAGATTCAAAGATGTTGGGCTGGTCAAGAAATTGGCCTCTGGGACTTGAAAACCCACCGAATGGTGCCAATTTCACATCTGTAAGATCATTGAAGTCATCGTCTTCCTCGGCAATGGCCAATGAGCTATTACTGTGATTTCCATGTAAAGTCAACCCCAGATATGGTTTACTCAAAGAGGACCTTGTTCTGGATATTGGGGGTTGGTTTAAACTGGAAAGATTTGTATGAGAACCAGCTAGACTGGAAAGATTATTGGTGGAACGGTTAATTTTCAATGCAAGAAGTCCGGTTTCATCGTCATTTTTCTTTGGATCAATCACGGAACTAGACACTACATTGTTGAACCTCGAACGAGGCTGAATGTAATGGGGACCCAACTTATCAGCCAAGTTTTCAGTCAATTCGGCATGTCTTCTCAACCGTTTGTAGAAGAACTCTTGGGCATCCGCTCCCTCTGCTTTCAATTCTGGGCCCGGGGATGACGAGATAGGCGTTTGTTGTCTTGAATTAGCAATGCTGAGCGACGGGAGAATCGAACTGGATGCTGACGGGATTGTTACTATTGGCAGATACAGCGATTGGCGCTGTTTGTGAAGTGGTGAAGGGACGGTGGTAGATGTGGTAGAAACCTCTGAAATGTCCTCGGAATGGTCCACCTGGAACTGGACCGTATACGGAAGGAATCTGGGAGTTAGTAGGGGAGTCTGGCGGTGTTGATTGGCTTGGTACTTACAGTGATCCAATGATAATAGTCATGGTGATTGCTATTGATGATTTGAAGAGGCCGCGATTATGTACAGAAAACAGAAATACGTATGGCGGGGATGGGTAGAAGGGTCTTTAAATAATATGAGAAAATTGCTCCTGTCACCGGAGCCTCATTATTGCTGCTAGTTGCTGGAAGAAGAAAGAAGCGAAGTTGCGGACTTAGAATCGGTTACCAGCGGATGTACGAGCAAGCAATTGCAGTCTCTGAGGAATGGGGGACTTAGTTGTAACTAGATGGTGTCTCGATTAGCCCAGAAGTGGTCTTCGCATGATGCGTGCCGTGGAACCTCCAGACGTAGTTGCTATAGGCAATGCTGTAGGCAAGTGAGAGTTGTATGTGGGGCAATAATATATAGGAACATATACACACTGAATAAATACATAGGATACATAGGAAAATAGTATATGAGTTAGGGTATTGGGTTGGAAATTGGGTTGGGTATTGTTTGGATATTACGGTAGTAAAGAATATATTCATGCCAAGAATAGCGATTATTTTGTTTGGTTTCGGAACAAATAGTCACCCTAATTGTTGCTGGATTGTACGACACTTATTATGTGGTTATGAGAACAATTAGTGCCTCGGCGAAACGTTATATATTACAGATCAAAATGTCAAACGTGGTACTAATAACATACGTACGATAGGAAAGTGGCTTTGGGCGACACGGATCCTTTGGGGGACATGGGCCATTTTTTCCTAATTGAGAAGCCTATCCCGTTGGGGTATGACATCACCGTGTCCGGGGCCAGTCGTATATGGCCAGTTTCGCGGAATTGCGTGATATGGAGATCTTCTCGTTGCCACGTATCTTGGACTATATAGCGGTGGGTTAAAGTGGCTAGGGGGGATGACGGGTGTTGGGGCGTTTTTGCGAATTTTCCGTTGGTTTGGGGCGTTTTCTTAAAGATGTGCCTTTTGGCCCATTTTCGCAACCATGATCCAGTACGTTATACAGAGGATGTGAATGTAATTGTTTCGATACTTAATTCTTCTGGCAATTCTAACCCATTTTTTACTGTTCTGATCGGGGATGGAAATTGTGCTAATCTCCAGAGTGATCAATTCTGGGTTTCCCGCAATTTCCGGTTACCATTGCTTCCAATGTTATATTTGGTTATGTTAATGATTGCCATGATATAAAAATGTTGAGTTCGCTGAATTCCTGGTGAAAAACGACTAATTATGCGTAGAATGTAAAGGTAATGGTGGTAGATGAATCTGATATATTATATTTCCCAGCAATTGGGCCTGGAAAGAAACTGATTAATGCTGCCACAGAATTGGACCAATTGATACAGAATCCGATAATTGTCAAAATTCCTAGTTATGTTGTCAATTTAAATAATAATGACTTAGAGTTATTAGATAATTTTAATCATCATTTAATTGAGGAAGAGCTTACAATTTTCTTCCAATTCATCACTGGTTAGTTAACTGTTGATCATCCATACTACGCAATAGTGTCTGGTGTTACATTTTCCCAGATTCTGGTAATCTTACTATTAATACATTTTCTGTTCTATAATATTAATGGCTCCAGGGGCCATAATTTCATTAAGAAGCAAGAAGTTTTATTCTACCCATTTTTCTGGATAGAAAGTAGCCAAATGCTTAAAGATTATCAAAATCAAACCCATCATCTTCGTCAGAGTCCAGTTCGGGAAGTGGCTGTTGACTTGGCACACTAGCTTCTGGTTCATCTACAGATGCCATGGCATTTTCCAATTCTGCCTCCAAATCATCATCCGAAAAGTCTTGGGAAAATGTGGGTGCACTGGAAGGCATCTTCCCCGAAGTCGTAGGACCGCCAATCACGATATTATCATCATTATGATTATTTTCGATTCTTATACCTTGATTCTTTGGCTCTTCATCGGCGGCATCAAAATCGAATTGTGGAAATAATTCTTCGTGCTCGTCGTCGTCCAGTGAATCATCCATTTGATTGAAATTAAATCCGAACTCATTTCTCGATAATTCCTCTTCCATGAGTCTATCTTTCTTTGCTTTATCCTGAAGAATATGTTCGATTTTTTTCTTTTTGGTCTCTTCTGCCTGTCTCACCGATTTTATTACATTTTTAAATTCATCATGGAGAATTCCTTGGAAGTAAACGTCAATTTCAGGCGTTACTATTTGATCGGCATACGGTGAATAGTACCGTTCGGCCTTGAGAAAAATATTATTCTCTCTCTTTCGTATCTTTTCATTAAACTTATCCTCTCTTTGTTGTATAATTCTCTTTCTATTATTTGCATACTCCACGAAATCAAATTTATTTTTCTTTTCCTCTGTCTTGATTTCAGGAAATTTAAACTCACCATTTCCATCTTTTTTCTCTTCCAAGTTTTCCTGTGGTTTCTTTTTCTCCTCTTCGTTCACTTGTGATTTCTTTTCTATTGGTAAATCCTTATCCACTTCCTCCGAAGGACTACTCAATTCCACGTTACTCATTATGCTTTCCCCGCTATCAGAGACCTCCTCCAATTCTTTTTCGAATCCTTTTCTCCATTGTCTCTCATCATCCTCGATCAAATCGTAGAGTGATTTTTCAGTCATTCTGGATTCTTCAACCAATTTCAATCTCAACGCCTTCAAATCGGTTATAGTATCCATATAGTTTGGTGTGTTTTGGTACGTATAATCAGGAGGTAAGTCGGGAAGGAATGAAGGTATATATATTGGTCTTCCTGATTGTTTTGGGACAAGTTCTGCAATTTCATAGTGCTCATTTGTGAAAAAAGGCAAGGACTCGTCATTTTCCTCAATAGGAGCCTCCTCATCGTAATTAAATAATGATTTAACCTTTGTGGCAATGTGGTTCACGTTGGTTCTTAATTTTGGTTCTATTTTCTTATTTTGCACGATTTCATCATACAATTTCCAGGGCTTGACTCCTTCCATTCTAAATGCTACCTCTGTGTCTGCCAACGAAGGATTCCTTCGCCTTTGTAATTCTGTAAAGTTCCGCAACGACACTATTATCTTATTGAAATATGTTATGGTAAGATCTGTGATTTGATCCAAATATTCTTGAGTACTGTGGAACCCTTTGCCTTCCAATAACACTGCTATCAATCTTCTCAATTCAAAGTCCACTGGTCCCAATTTACGTGGAACACTCGTAATTGCTTCTGGGACTGTCCAGTCATCTATAGCGGAAGCTTCTGCCCGAACTTGTTCGAAAGCAGGCGATGTAACATCCAATTCAGGCAGAACCAGTCTATCTGAAGATTGTACTCGTTGAAAAGACTCGATCTTGCCAATGTCTTCGATTGCTTCTTCTATGTCGATGGCCTTAATATCCAACTCCGATATTTCTTCGTTCTTCTCCGAAACAATTGGAGCTGTTTGTGATTGGTCGGCTGAAGGGGCTGGCTGGGGTTCAGGCGACGCTGAAGCATTGCCGTTGGTGGAGTTGTCCCCTGTATCCGTAGTAGTGGTGCCCATGATGGTAAACAAGAAAGTGTGCGCAGCTCAATTTAATGAATATTAGTTATGAACAGGTGAGAGAGTGAAAGGATAAGAGGAACGTCCTAGAAAGGAAACCGAGACGAATTTAAGCGAATATGAATTGTGGAGAAGTTGGAGAAGATTTTGATTTCAAATATGACACAAACGGTTTCAAAAAAGTGCTGATTTCTTGTACTTTTGACAGTTTGGATTCAAATAGTATGGAGAATATTACGCGATTTATTACAAATTTGTCACCTATTATGGAGCTACTATTCTTAACGATAAACACAATTCAATTAATGTAATTCTTATTATAATAATACGTGAAGTTTCTAAACAAGTGGATTTTGCTGATTTGATTGTGTTCGGGAGTTTGCTCAACAATCAAAGCTTGTACGAATCCCACACTAACTCCTTTCTCTCCTATTCTTCAAGATCATGAAATGGTCGTAACTAGTTTCCTCCCAATAAGTGCTCGATGGCACCTTGGACACTTCCCCCAGTTCTTCTCAAGGCCTCGACGTTTCTGTCGAAATCGAAGAAACCCATATCATTGAGTTGTCTCAATTGAGATTCGTATCTTTCTTCAGGAGGTCTATTGTCCACTGGGGCTGGGGCAGCAGCTCCAGCGCCTGCTCCTGCTCCACCAAAAAGTGAAAAGGGGTCCACTGGTGGAACTCCACCAGGGAACAAAGATGCAAATGGATTAGCAGCAGCTCCGTGGTTTTGTCCTGAAGTCTCGGTGGATTCAGTGGTAGCTTCGCCTCCTTGAGTAGGATTGGCACCCGGAGCAGGGAACGAAGGTGGGGCAGCACCGGCGCCAGCCCCGCCAAAGCCACGGCTCATTTGCATCATACTTCTCATCATTTCTGGGTTGGAAAGCATTTGTCTAAAGTAAGGACTTTGGAGCATTTCTCTGACTTGAGGGCCCATTGCTCTCAATTGTGGGTTCTGGTTGATCACAAAGTCAAGCATTTGCGGATTGGACAACATTTGGTTCATGCTTTCAAGAAGCATGGGATTACTCATCATATCATTGAGTTGATCTGTATCTGGCATTCCGTTCATTCCTCCGTCTGGTCCAAACATCGATGCAGAAGGAAGCTGGGTGTATCCGGCATAACGGGCGCCGGTCAAATCGGCCAATGGATTGAAAGATCCAGTTCCAGCGGCAATATTGGAGGGTATAGCGCTAGCGGCTGTAGATGAAGCTGTAGAACCAGCGGCTGTAGCAGCACTAGTACTGCTAGAAGCAGCAGGCTTGGCGGCGCCGGCTCCACCGGCACTCTTCACCAAGTGAATGGTATGGCCAGTTTGAACCTTGTAGCTTTCAATGGTTTCGGGGTCTTTCAACACCTTTCCGGAGTAAATCAAACGTTGTCTTTCGGATTCTATTCCCAGTTTCTCGGCAATAACATTTTTCAATTCAAGAACAGTCTGGGAGGGTTCAACAGTTACCTCGTACTTGGTATCCCCGGAGGATTTGATGGTTAAGGAAAGAGACATGGTGGTGGCGGTGATATTCAACGTGCGAAGAAAGTTCTGGAATGATAAGGACTGTACACACACTACGTTGCTTAAATCGTGGCCTGGCAGCCAATTTTTGGAGACAAGTGTCGGTATGGGTGTTAAGGAATGGGAGGTGACTACATTGGGCTTAATTGTATGTGATTTCACTGGGCAATTGGTTGTTTTACTTGGACTAATTGAGTGTGTGGTCTCGCTAGAACGGATGTGTGGTCTCATAATAAGATCGGTAAAATTGGCCAAATTGTGAGTTAGGCCCCCTTTAGTGAAGGTATGAAGTTAAGGGGTAGATGGATGTAGAGGGTAAAAGATTAAGGTGGAGAGTTGTTAGAATTGGTGAGTTATTTGGCGGTGCTTATTGTACGCATCGGATTGTTATATAGGAGCCGGTTCTCTTATTTTATGTAGTATTAGATAAAGGAGGTTTCAAGTGATATTCGTTGATTATTGATAAGAGTGGGTTCTATTTGATGCATTTAATTGTAGAATTAAACTATTTATTTGGTAAACTTATAATGTATTTCTGGTACAGTGATGTTAATTAATTAGTGAGCAGCTTCTAGTTCATTCATAATGCATAGCACTAAATAATTTGAAGACTATTTTAATATTATCAAATATAGTGTTATTGATTAATTGATTTATCTATGTTATAGCTTCTTACTCATATCATCTATTGGTTGATTTAAGATTATTACAAATATTTATCTAATATTTTTTCGTGGAGTATTATTGATTAATTAATTTATGTTAAATTCATAGAAGTAGCTCCTGTTCATTCAATTAAATTAGTGAGTATCTTATACATATCATTACATGATTTGAAGACTATCCAGTATCTTCACATTCCATTACTCAATGTACAGACTATCCGGTATTTTCTACATACTATTACATCAAGTAAAGACAATCCAGTATCTTCTACATACTATTACATCAAGTAAAGACAATCCAGTATCTTCTACATACATTACATAATGTAAACACTATTCAGTATCTTATAAATACCATTAAATGTAAAGACAATTCTTATTTAAATAGCTTCAAAGTATTAAATTGTCTCTTTCTCAAGTATTAATTCAATCTATGTGTCGCTTCATTTCATTCATCTAATAGTACTAGACAATTTGAAATAGAATCAGTATCACTACATCACTACCTTACTATTATACCCTTGCACTTGCATTCTGGGTTTCCGTATATATCAATATATACTATTAAGTATCTTGCTTCTCACACTTTCTAAGGTGAGCTTAAGCAATATGCATTTTCATTAAATCGGAATTGGTCTGGCTGGCATGACTAATGTTTGACTTCCACTCTCCAGCCACATTCCAAACAGCTATGGCCAACATGGCCATCTTCAAAGGTCATTTTGCCTTTGCTTTGCATGATGGCCCATTCTCCTTTGGCAGGAATCTTCTTACAGCTTTTGTTGAGACATCTGGCAGAAGTCTTCTTATATCTCAACCCACAAGAATTACACAATTGGCCTTCTTTAATTGACCATGAAGGTCTCCAACATGGAGATTGCTCGGACCCGCAAGAAATGCACACTCTGGGATTGTGGCCATGTTGCTTGGGTGGAGACTTGAGAATATCGTTCTTTGGTTTCTTGGCAGATTGGGGAGATATAGGAATGAATTTGTGACTCTGAGTT
This sequence comes from Suhomyces canberraensis, assembly GCA_003706525.2. Taxonomy (NCBI): domain Eukaryota; kingdom Fungi; phylum Ascomycota; class Pichiomycetes; order Serinales; family Debaryomycetaceae; genus Suhomyces; species Suhomyces canberraensis. Next base: position 903,891 of record PPLP02000002.1, read on the forward strand.
GGACTCTTGGAAGGAGTTACTACCACCGGAGGTTGAAGAACCTCACGTTGTTCAACGGTTCTGGGGCTTTCGTTATAAGTGTAACGAGGTTGGGGAAGTCTGGCTGTACTAGAAGTAAAAGCTCCTTGAGGAGGAAGATAATATGGATTGGTGAGTGGAGGAGCAGAATAGTAATCTGTCTGTACGTGTAATGCAGGCTGTTGGATGGTGACATTGGATTCTTGAGCAGTGGCAATGGGAGACAATGGTTGTTGAGATGCTGGGGCCGAGGTTGGGGCCGAAGTGGGTGCCGATGCTGGGGCAGAAAGAGATGCTGAAGGAGGAGACTGTGGAGGCCTGGACAATTGGATAAGAGATTGTGCAAGCTCTAAATATTCCGGATATTTTTCCACGTCATTCAAGTAGGTTTTATTCAAATAGGTGTAGCTGGATTCAAAAGGGAAATTGATTTTCCTTTCGGAATGCTGCATTTGATTGATGCTAGGAAGAATTGGATGTCTTGCGATTTTCGAACTGATTCGAGTATCAAAACTAGGTTTAAACGAGGTCAAGGGCATTGGAACAGGCTTCATTTTGTTCAAATAACTATACTGGTCCAAATTGAAGTGTCTTGACCCTCGGTTGATAGTATCGAGTAACTCGTATCTCCAGTTTTCATCATTGGGTTTGTATGTGTCGAAATAGTCCAAACTCACGGTTGGAGCAATTGGTTTAAGTTTAGTGTCCTTTGGAATTGCCGAGTTCAACACTGAAGAAATCCCAGGAAGTCTAATCTTTTCTGGGTGCAAATTCCTTTGTTGCGATGGCAACAAATGGTCTGTGGCTGGGGTTTTGTTACTGACACTGGCCAGTACTATATCTTCGTTTGAAGTGTCATTTTCATCGTGTTTTTTGGGCGATGATACTGGGGAATTGTTTGGAGAATGGGAGGGACTAATTGGGTTGAATCTTTTATTGGGCGATAACGAGCGAGATCTGAGCGACCTGGAATATTTGGCCGGTTTGATGAATGAATATAACGGAGAACTGGATGTGGTTTCGTAAGGAGGAGATGGCGGTGATGGAGGAGCAGTTCTGGATCTTTTTGCTTGAAAATCGTCGTTTTCTTCATGGGACCGTTTTCTGTATATAGCAGCAGCTGCTGCAATGGCCAGGGATTCGGCTAAGCCCTTGAACTGAGATAAAAGCTCGTTATACGAACGAGACCGGATGTGGCCCGACGTGAACTTTTGCTTGTTTAACATGGCGGGTTGTAATAAGCTCATGAAGAATTATTCCCCAGGTGAAAATTTTACAACGGAAACAGATGGAATGCCCCTGAATGGATTAAGGAAAGAATAATTGAAGGTGTGAACCAAGGGATCGAATAGGACGGAAGGAACAGGAACGAGCGTGGATGTCCTGATGGGTACAACGGGGAGGATCAGGGAGAATTAGGACGGGGTCGACCGGCTACATTGGGGATGATCCATCAAAGTATTTATAAGAGTGGATCATTTCATCTCCGTTCCTGATCCAGCACTTTCATTTCCGTTTTGGAACAGCCAGCCCCGTCGCTGTCGATCTGATATGTCGGCGAAACCAGCGGTGCGACAAGAGGGTCAACAATGTGTAGTCCTGGTGATGGCCAGGGTCGATTGGGATTGTTGTGTGGCGTAGGGCGGAATGTGGACTGGGATATCTGGGACGTATGGGCTACAGAGAATTGAGCAATAGAAGAAATATGGTTGAATTGTGACATGATTTAGGAGATCACTGGGGGATCTGAACTACTTGGAACGATGAGGATGCGGTTCCCGACATTGCTGCGGGACGCACCCTCATCCCTGCGACACTTCTTTGCTTGGGCGGATCTGTGGGCTGCGCGAATTGTCCAGCCGTCAATTTGTGGACTGATCCGTTTTGGGTAAATTACCTGCGTCAAGATCACCACATTGCATATTTGGAATCACGCAGCCATTTGCATGAGCCAGCCATTTAGGTTGGGCTGGCGACCATTTAGGCGAGACCTCTGGGGTCAGATGGTGCTGGTTATTGTACCCTGGCACCCTGGAATGCTTGGGCTACACGATTGCAATTGTCGATTTTGGATCCGTTTTTGGATCAACGCCGAGTGTTTTTCGCTGCATAAGTCAAAGGGTTTGTCTCCTGAACCACAGTATTTTCTCCCTAATCCTTCGTCTTCTTATTTCATGTTATTTTATCTGATAAATTCTATTCATGGATCTGTTCCATCACCTGCTGGACATGCTATTTTTGTTCCCACGTTACTGTTGCTTTAGGGAAGAGGGGGGTTTTAGTTCCTGTACCGATACAGATACCGTGTGGCGATGGGTATTTTCTGTATCACATCAGAATTCCTCCTCATCTCTAAACTCTAATTTATAAATAAAGTTTCCATGCATGGTTCCGACACCTCAGCCGTGATGTAATTATCTCAATGTGGATGGATTCACTCCAAATCGTCTTTACTCCAGGCATGCTCAATTACGTACATCACATGAAAACGCTTCTGCATGTTACAATTCCCACTTCTTTGGGATTACGTAGTTATCTATTTTGGAGACATTGATCGCGTTTTCAGGCAACTTTGACAGTTGGTCATTCCTTGTTTGTCTCCAGGTTCTCTACAGCCAGCCGCATTCTGACATCTCACCTGAGAGATCCCGCAGCATCAGCAACCAGCGTCGAAACTTATTTGACAGCCATATTTAGATGATGATGTCATAAATCAGGGGAAACCGGCTCTTTTACTTGTTAAGACCTCGATTTGGCTTTTCCATATCCGTTGCACATGATCTATTCTACTTCTCCATAAATATAAGCCTGCACTTATATACAGTCGGTTTTGATAAGATCATATTATTGACTATAACCTACAAATTCTCTTTACAATTCCAGTAACTAATGGTGTAGTATTTCGTATATATATATTGTTTATCAGTTAGTTCTTTTTGGCCTCGGCTTCAACCTTGTGCTCTGCATCGTCGGCTGCAATGCCTCCAGCAACACCAGCTGCAATATGGCCAACACCTCCAAGATGCAATTTGTCGGCCACCTTGTTTCCTCCAATAGAACCGACAATTCCAACTCCAACGTCCTTGATAGTATTTAATGCGTTACTCATTTTGTCCGTCTAACCAGTGGACTTGGCAACCTTTTATACTCGCCTCTCTTGATTGCTACTGTCACATGATCGTTTCATTTCACTTCGTGCTGTCTTTATGCAGCAACAAATTCAGATGTGACAGGCTACCCCTAACAATCACTTCTTTGTCTTGTCCTCGGCCTTTTGCTCCGCCTTATTTGCGCCCATGGAGCCCGCCACACTGGACGCAATTCCCCCTACTTGCCCTAACCCCAAAGCATTTGCAGCCTCTCCTCCTGCAACTCCTCCTACCACGCTGGTGGCGATGTTCTTGGCTCCGTTAAGATGTGGATGTTCTTCTTGTCCCATTGTAAATTGATATGGCAAATTGAAGAATAATCATTGGCTTTTATACCTCTCTTGCTAGTATGGGCTTCAAATGTTGCGATGGAATTATCATGCGAGTGAAATTTCACTATGTATTAGGGTAACATTAACGTGCATCGTAGGTGGGCATCATTGCTTTCGGAGGCTTAGGAAGTGCTCCGAATTGTGGTGGTGTCTATGTAATTAGGGAACTTGGGGTCTGGGTGCAAAATAGTGCGCAATAAGCTTCACAGGTAATTGATATCCGTTGAATCAAATTGAATAAGCTTGTGAGCACAAATGTAATCAAAGTATGTCACAGTTGTTGTTGTTGTCTCGTTATCTTCAATTGAATCCTCTGATATAGCAACTGAACTTGGATGGTCCATCAACCATATTGATTTCCCTGCTGCTTATCTTAATGCTAAATTGGAAAGGGATCACCCAATTTATTTCAAACCTGCTCCAAAATATGAACTTGAAGACCCATACTAGTGGAAAAGCTTAAAATACGTAGTTTTTCAGTTGAACAATTAAAATATTGATGTTCTTACTTCTGTGTATAAACTATGAACTAAAACATAGTGGCTGTTGGAGGGAGTACCTTTGCGGACGAACATTAACTAGCTAGGTAGGTAATGAACAGTGTGAGACTCAAAGGCTTTTTCCTAAAAGAGTCTTTACTACCCACTAAAATCTCAAAAGTAAGAATTGAGCATGAGAACGCTATTTATGAATGGAACGATTTAAACTCAAGCTGAACCTGTAATTACTATTTCAGATTGGAAAAGTGTGAGAACGCTATTCACGAACGGAACTATTTACACTCAAACCGAACCTTCTTTTCTATCTCAGATTGGAAAATTATTTCGAACATGGATTTCTTGGACTTATCAGTACATTTTCGGTTTTTGAATATAATTCTTCCTTTATGTCTCTCGTTTGTTGCTCACCACGGCTCTTAATTCAGAGAGAAACCATGAAAACAACAAAATAACAAACCGATCACTTACCGCATAAAATACTCCATTTAGACTTCTACTATACCGCATTGCCTATTTTCCTTATCCTTCTAAACAATTCTTACACTGGTATCGCATTCCAAAAATTTCAAAATTGGCAATTCATTATAAAATCCATTATATTGACCAATGATTCCATTCCACTGCCCCCTTCCCATCACACCCACCCACCATTGACACCAAATTCCTTCCATTCCAATTTATTCGTTCTCTACCAAATTCCTGATCTACCAGTTCATTTGATCAATTCATCGCGAAAAAACATCATCAACATGTCAGTAGACAACAGTAAGTACACCGTTTGGACTCGAATCCACCACTAACTTCAGCTCAACCTATCGAGCCTTTCATCAAGGACTACTTGTCCTCTCTCGATATCCAATATTCAACAAACTACGGCAATGTGGAGTCTTATGCTACGCAGTTTGCAAAACAACTCAAACGGTCCAGTGCCGTCATTATGAATGGAACTCCATTGATTCCGACTACCAATAACGACTCCAAGCTTGAGTTCCAAAAGAAGTGGTTGGCTGCCCCATTGTCACAACATCAATTAAGCAGCTTTGACTGTCATTTGATTCCTGGTTCTGGAACGTATATCATCAATCTCAGTTGTAAGGTGAAGTTTGATGAAAGTGGAAAGAATAGACTTGGAGAATCCGCAGATTTGATTCAAGACCCAAGTGCTGGTACAGGAAGACTCGCCGCAAGACCCATTTGGAGCTCTTGGTTCGGTGTGAATATGATCTTGGTGGTAGATGAAAGCGTCGTGAATAATACCAATGCCGAAGTGATATCAAGCATGGACTACAGAGTCACCTATAAACCAGAGAATAGTGTGATACAGTTCTAGTGCATTGTGTGTGTGCTATTTTAACATTAATAGAATTACAATAATAAAAGGATATAAGCATAAAGAAGGTGATCAAGAGAAAGGTGAAAAGGGGGAACGAAGAAAGGGGGAACAAGAGAAAAAATAGCAGGAAAATGTAAATGAACGCATTTTGACAATTAACGGATTTTACTGGTTGAAAGAACCAGTAATATTTACTGGTAAATTATTGGCCAAGACCACACCAGTTCTAGTTTATTAAGTGAAAAACTGACTGATGATATGAATTTCCAGTTTAAAAATCATTTATTAGCTTCTCGAGGAAATAGTAATAAGGTCTACATTTCAAAATCTTAGCTAATATATAGAATAATCGCGGTCTATTCACTAGACATCATAAGTCTCGATATAGTTATTCAACAATTCACCCAAATAAACATCAGAGTATTCTTCCACTTCGGTGGGTACATCGTAGCCAACGGACTTCAAAGCCCACAACACGTTAGAGGTAATAAAATCATAAAAGACCAAATCCACTTCAGTTTCTGGATCGGTGGATTCGTTAATTTGAACAGAAGCAACAACATTGGTGAGCGGGAAATTCACAGTTGGCTTATGAAGGGTGTCATCACCCTTAGTTCCAAAATCATCATGGGTGACGTAACCTTTAGTAAGCTTGGCCTTGAGCTTGGAGGAGTGCACATCCTTTTCTTGAGCTTCACCAACCTTAACTTGATTGTTATTCAATTTAAAGAAGAATTGGGAGTTTTGTAAATCGTTAATTTGATTGGTTTGTTCAGGAAGTTCATACTTTTTCGTACCATTATGCTTCTTGTGATCGTGATCGGTACCATTATGCTTCTTGTGATCGTGATCGTGATCGGTGCCATTATGCTTCTTATGATCCTTGTGATCTTTATGACCCTTGTGATCTTTGTGCTCCTTGTGCTCTTTGTGATCTTTGTGATCTTTGTGTTCCTTGGGTTCCTTGTGCTCCTTGTGTTCCTTGTGTTCCTTGTGGTCTTCATGACCTTCATGTTCTTTATGTTCCTTGTGCTCCTTGTGCTCTTTATGTTCATGTTCATCATGCTCACCGTGTTCACCATGATGTTCGCCATGTTCTCTGTGTTCGCCATGTTCTCTGTGTTCATCATGTTCTCTGTGTTCACCGTGATGTTCACCGTGTTCTTTATGTTCACCATGTTCTCTGTGTTCATCATGTTCTCTGTGTTCACCATGATGCTCACCGTGTTCTTTATGTTCACCGTGTTCTCTGTGTTCACCATGATGTTCACCGTGTTCTCTGTGTTCATCATGTTCTCTGTGTTCACCATGATGCTCACCATGTTCTTTATGTTCACCATGGTGTTCACCGTGTTCGCCATGTTCTTTATGTTCCTTGTGATCATAGTGTTCACCATGTTCTTTATGTTCACCATGTTCTCTGTGTTCACCATGTTCTTTATGATCTTTATGACCCTTGTGCTCCTTGTGATCATAATGTTCTTCATGTTCTCTGTGTTCACCATGTTCTTTATGTTCACCGTGTTCTTTATGTTCTTTATGTTCACCATGATGTTCACCATGATGTTCACCATGTTCTCTGTGTTCACCGTGTTCTTTATGTTCACCATGTTCTTTATGTTCCTTGTGATCATAATGTTCATCATGTTCACCGTGTTCTTTATGACCCTTGTGCTCCTTGTGCTCCTTGTGATCATAATGTTCACCATGTTCTCTGTGTTCACCATGTTCTTTATGTTCTTTATGTTCACCATGGTGTTCACCATGTTCACCATGTTCTTTATGTTCCTTGTGATCATAATGTTCATCATGTTCACCGTGTTCTTTATGACCTTTGTGCTCCTTGTGCTCCTTGTGATCATAATGTTCACCATGTCCTTTATGTTCTTTATGACCCTTGTGCTCCTTATGTTCAAAACGTTCTTCATCTTCTTCGTGTTCCTTGTGGCACTTTACACCAAAACGTTCTTCGTCTCTGTGGTGCTTGCTAAGAACTTGTTGGTGAGGAGGTAACAATCTAGAATTGTCAGGAGTCTCACTATCTGAAGCAATGATATAACTTGCTTCATTCAATTTAGGAGCAACTGCCAATGCAACTTTCTTTGGAACAGTCACTTTAACCCACTTATTCTCAAATGGAGAAACAATGTACATACTATCAATAGTGTAGGGACCCTTATACAAATCGTATCTAACGGACCCAGTATTGATAATAATGACTCTTTCATCATGAGCGGAGTCAAGGGTTTTTGGAACCAAAGTGGTCAAAACCTTATTAGCCAAGAAGTTGAAAATATTCTTTGGATTGTTCAAAGGAACGTAATCCACAAAGTAGTTTGAATGGACTTGTCCAAGAGGGCTGCTCAAATTCAAATCCTGTCTTGTCTTTGAAATCAATTCAGAGACCTCGGTTCCTTTCTTAGTATTGAAGCTATTGAAAGAACGTCTGGTATGGAAGAGGAACGAATCAAGGTTGAAATCGATATAAGTTCTTGAAAAAATCGATTTGGCAAGTGACTTGGTTGCTCTGTGCTTCTTTGGTCCTTCCAAGTGTTTGATATCCTGGATCTTTCCAACATTTGCTCTTGGATCCACACTGACCCATCCCACGGTCTCGCAATATCTTCCACTTTGCAAAGCGGTAGCCTTTCCGTCAAGAACAGTAAAGTCTCTAACATGGCTGTGGCCTCCAAGATATTGGATCACGGTTTCAGGGTAGTATTCTCTCAAAACATCGTTCAATTCATACAATTCGGGCCACGAATGGTCAATAGGAACGTGAGTGACAATCACGACCAAGTCCACTTTATCCTTGTGCTCTTCCAAAGTGTTTTTGAACCATTCTTGTTTGACAACTTCGCTGATTGGAGTCACCTTGGTTCCCAGGTTGTACTTCTTGAAATCAAATAAGAAACCAAACGCCAAAATGCGGATTTTTTGGTTTGGAGTCTCAAAGTACTTGAATTTGTTTCCGAAAGGAACAAAGGATCCATCCTTACTGAATTCCACGTTAGAACTGACATAGTTATCTGGGAAATGTTCAATGATGGTTTCATATTCTTGTTTGGAGTTTTCCCAAAGATACAATTCATGGTTACCAATCGTCAACAAATCGTATTCTTGTTGGATAAAAATAGGAGTAGAAGCAACCCCATTAGGCGCAGTGATATCGGAAAGTCCGTTACCATCATGGCGGTCACCGCTATCAACAACTAACAAATCCTGACCGTTCTGGTTGGCAATGTCTCTGAGATGAGTGGTGAATGAGATGAAATCTCCCCAGTTGGCGCCGTATTGTTTTTGGTTAAGATGGCCAGCGTACCATCCATGAGTATCGGTTGTATGAACAAAGTTGACGGCATTCCACTTTAAGGAGCGATGCAGCTCAAGATGGTGTTTATGAACGTTGTTGCGAGGGATATATTGATAGAAGACAAATGTTGAGAACGCTAGTGTGATGATCACAAGCGTCCGGATCCAGATCGACTGGAAGTTGCTTTTCCGTGACATAACGTATGGTGAGGTCTAGAAAACAGGCAAATCGGGCGGATATATCTATATATATGGTAGTTATGTGGTGGCTTATCTGCACGTGTAGTACCGAGATTATGTAAAATTTAGGGAGTTGGATACCGCTGCGGTCAATTGTAAATTAGTAAAAGAAGGCTTGAGGAGATCCACATCATTGGTTTGAGGAAACGGGGCTGGGGAAAAGGTGGCTATGTGCGACCACGGAATTATTAAATTCGGCCGAAGTCATTCATGATGGTTTCAAGGAGAAGAAATGTAAATATGATTTTGCGTTGATTTGCCTGACTATGATACTGTAGGGTTTTTCTTGTAAGATAAGCTGTGCGGAGTTTATTGTCATGCATGAGAAGACCTATGAACATATAATATTTTGATTGTTATTTCTCTATGCACTTTGTGAGAATTTCCTCGCTTTTTGCATTTTGCATTTTGTTCTGCCCCGTATAAACAAACAGTTTGGTATTAATATCCTGTGCTAGATCCACATTAAATGTACACTAAATCTACAGAGATTCGTTAAATGTACAGAAATTTCTGGGGTTGAAATATCCGATTCCCGGCTTTCAGAGTGTTTTGCATTATATATTCTACATTCAAGTACGAAATCCTTTATCTTGCATGTTTTCGATACTTGGAAGTATAGCTTAGGGTGTTTCTCTTATTCTTTCAAAAGGGTTGACCAGCTTTATTGAAAAATTTGAGTGAAAACAATTCAACCATACGCATAGGTTTAACATTATGTGGCTCTACAAATGCTTACTGGGTAATTAATTGTTAGTCACTCGGGACCGAGACCATCTAATGTGATGATTATAACGAAATTGGCGTTTTAAATAGGCTAAGCCTTAAGCCAGCAAGATTCATGGATAGTTGGCCATACATTCTTTATTTTGATAAATTGTGGTTGAATATTTAACCATACATTCTTGTCTTTGATAAGTTGTGGTAGAATTTTAAATTGTATTCATTCTCATCCAGAGATTAAGAAGTGACCATCGCTATTCAGAAGTAGGAATTACCTGTGTTTGTCATTTACCATGGAGTTGCTTCAAATGAGTTTCTAATATACTGTTATTAGATCCTTTTCTTTGAAAATCAATCTGTTGTTCCAATTTAGTACAAACTCTATTTTCATTGTAACAATCTTCGGAGCCGTTATTTCAACGGTTTTGAATGATTTTATAATTCTTCTCGTAGAAACGTACAGCAAGGTCCTGTTTACTCTTTTGAACCATCTATTTCCAATTCTGTGATAACAAACATAATTGGAGTTATCGTTTGTACTCGAGAGGTGGATATGTGCACTGGGTGTAAAGCCGATTAAAAGCGTTGCGGGCGAAGGCTGGGTCAGTTGCTTGACATTCTCTGCTACTTTAACCAGAAAGAAAGAAATTGCTAATATAGTTAATATCCGATTTAACTCGATTTTCGTAATATTTCAATTATATGATTACTTTGTTCCCGGATATTATAAGACGTCGATTCCCTAGAAGATTTTGATATTGTGCAAAGTTGTTCCCATAATACAAGGAAGTATAGGAATGATGATCTATTTTAGAATGATGACCTCGATTTGCTTTAGCGATACTATATTATTTTCGTTACATTCCCCAGGATCACGTACTTAACTCTATTGTTGTTCGTCAATTTATTGTAATGCTACTGATATTGGAATTATCTGCTCTACGGATGCGCTACCAGGTTTCGTATGATTCTTTGCAACAATTATCTACTTAAGTATACTGAATTTGTATAAACAACGTTTCCTAAGAGTTATGATCAGAATCCAACAAAATTGGAGTTTATAAACTCATCTTTTCTTCGTTGGTACAGTGGTATCTAAGCGACAGCATATTAATCATTTACCAATAGTTCATTTTAGTGATCTTCTTCAACTAGTGTCAATAATTAGTTTAACCAGATCTGTTGCCGTATAAAATTGAGTGTTCGAACCACACTGCCATGTACATCCGATATGGAGAAACTCGTACACTGTCTCAGATATTTGAACGCAAATCAAGACAAAACTTGAATACAGAAATACTGGATATAAACCGATTAAAAATGGTTTCGAAAATTATAACCTATTCGAATGCCTCTTTCGCTTCAGAGAAAAGTAGGCAACTGATTTCTGGAGCTGTCACTTATTTTAACACCCTATTAATTAAGTGGTCAGCCAAGAAATAAACCAGTATAACATCTAGTCCCACTGGGAGTGAAATCAATGCATTACACTCCGGAATGTTGACCACAATAAATATCAAGGACATTATTCAATTCCTTGGATTCAACGTTGGTGATACAATTTTATTGGAAGATAATCAACCGGTAATTTGGATTATCAACAATACTGCTCATCTCATAGGTAAAAAGAATATTGAGATCAATGTATATGACATGAGAGAGAAATTGATAAACTCCCGTTCCAGCTAATGTATGTTCGTTCTTCATTGAACGTCTCAGAAATCATGACCACGTTAATTGAGAACTAGTATGAAGCTTGAGTTAAATCATTTTGCTTGGTAAAATGACTTTACGAAATACTAGAAAATCGTATCCTTTCAACTACTTCAATTGTTTGCTTCAAACAATTATTAGTGCCATTGATTCTCACGGAGATTGAGCTACGCTCAACCCCTAAACTACAATCTACTATCCAAAATGTTTGTTATGTATTATACAAGCTCACTTGGTGACTCGCTTACAAACCTTGTTGGGCTCTTCTTCTGTCTCTTTCTTCAGAAATAGACAACTTGATACCCTTACCCTTTGGCAAAGAGATGTATGGCTTACCAGCTTCGTTACCGATAACGAAAACGTTAGACAATCTGGTAACGAAAGTGTTTTCCAAAGAGTCCTTGATGTGAACCAAGTCGAAACCACCTTCGTGCTTTTCTCTGTGGGTGATAACACCAACTCTACCCATGTTACGACCACCGGTAACCATGACCAATCTACCAGTGTCGAACTTGATGAAGTCAGTGATCTTACCAGTAGCCAAGTCGATCTTGACAGTGTCGTTGGTCTTGACCAATGGGTCTGGGTATCTGAGGGTTCTACCGTCGTGGGTGACAACGTATGGAACACCTCTCTTACCCAAAAGGACCTTCTTGACCTTACCCAACTTGTAAGAAGCTTCTTCAGCGGTGATTCTGTGGACAGCGAATCTACCCTTGACATCGTAAACCAATCTGAAGTGTTCGTTGGTGGCTTCCAAGGTGATAACATCCATGAAACCAGCTGGAAAAGTGGAGTCAGTTCTGACCTTACCGTCAACCTTGACGTGTTGTTGCATCAAGATAGCCTTGACTTCTCTACCGTTCAAAGCATACTTAAGTCTGTTTCTCAAGAAAACAACCAATGGCAAGGATTCTCTCAACTTGTGTGGACCGGCAGATGGTCTTGGGGCGTAGACACCGGACAATTTGTCCAACATCCAGTGGGATGGAGCGGCTAATCTCTTCAAGTGCTTCTTTGGTCCTCTACCCATTTTTGATAAGTGATGTGTATAAGGTTAGAAAAGAATGGTGAAATTTTTCAAGTAAGGTCGCAGAGCCTGGGGGACGAAACGCATGCATCACGTGCACATTCGAGGAGTCCAAAAAAGCAGTCACAGGAAAAAACTTTTAGGGTGTTTGTTGGTCACGTGTACTACTATTTCCGCAATTCCCGCAAAATACATTTGTTCTACTCAAGACTCAAGACTGAAGCCGTCGTACCATTTGTGTGTGTCACGTGCCTATTTACCCCCATCTTCCGAACCATTTCTTACCATCTGTATTCTTTAATTCGGCTGTTAACTTTTCGTCTTCAAGCATTAAGTTGTTGAGCTCCTCGTCCAAATTAGCAAACTTCTCGGTTTCTTGGCAATTTTCTAGCAAAAGTTGTTGGATACTATTTTCAATATTTGTAGGTAAAGCTGGCGATTGAATAGGAAGTGAATCTTGCGACGATGGATTTTCTGGGGAGTCGGTCTTAGCCTCGATTTCCTCAATATCATGACGTAATTGCTCGATGGCATCATTTAATTCTTCATTATCATGAAGCACCTCGGGCAATTTCACTTTGATATCCACCATCTGTTGAACGATATCTATATGATCGCTGTTTAAATCGTTATATTTAGTTTCAAGCTCTTTGATCTTGTGTCTTAAATTTCCATTTTCCACCTTAATCTTTTCAATATCTTCTGTTTTTGCTGTTTCACTAAGGTAAATGTTTTCGAATTCATTTTCATACTTAGTCAATTCCACTGGTTCCACGTTGATTTCCATAGAATCGATAACCAAGTCATTCAACTTATAATAATTGGAACTGCTGGATGTGTTGGATATAATGGAATTTCTTTTGGAACCAGGAAGAAGAGAAAATCTTTTGGATGATCTCTTGCCCGAATTAATACTATTAGGATCATCCTTATAATCAATGAATTCTTCATTGATGTAGATGTTAAACAACTTATCCTTCAAAAATCCCAATAACTTATCGAATTTTAATGCTAATAAATTGGATTCATTTTTAATCATCAAATTGACTGCAAATTTGAGAATGGATTCGATACCTTGGGTTATGATGATATCATAAATCCTCAACACAATGTCCAATGGAAACTTGTAGGCAAAGAATGTCAAGAACCACTGAGATGCATACATGGATGATTTAATGCCCTGCTTTACCAAATGGTTATAAAGAATTGGAGAATATGTTTCCAATAATCTGTCAAATTCATACAAGAATAAATGCAACCCCTTCATTTCTGGACTGAATAAGTCTCTCAATTTATAATCCTTCATCAACGTCACCAATAAACAGAAACATTCAGCGTCGCTCATATTCATTATTAATGGAATGGTGATAAAAATCATTCCTTGGGTATAGCCCACATCGGGATCGAACAAAGAATATGCTTTAATTACGTTGAACAATTCCTCACCCTTGTTGACTTGCTCAACATTGGTAAAGAAACTGGTTCTAGAGAGATCTCTCTTGATAGACTTCTCGTGGATAGAGGTTTCACTCTTCAATTGAATGTAGAATTCTTCCAATTGGAAATTCTTGGACTTGGCCACTAATTGCCAGATAATACCACGGAATTCCTTGGGAATACCCGACATGATCAATTTGTCCAATCTATCGGAATCATGCTTGATAACGGATTCGTAATCATTGACAATTTGAGTCCAGAATTCCCAATCGATTTTGTATTCGAACATATCATTGAAACCACCCACGGTATTTTTGATGTCATTGAACGTTTTCTTGATATTCTCTGTACCTGAGGTGATGGACTCTTTTTGTCTCACATCCTTGGCCATGAATTTGTTGTTCAATTGATTAAATTTGCTCTGTAACAAGTAATTGGTACTGGATTTGTCATAGGTGGAGGAAAGTCTGTTTAAGCTCTGGATGGCTTCTTCATCGGGTTGCAATATATGCACCTCTTGTTGATCCAATCTGAGACAATCTTGAATTGGTTTTCTACCCGGCAAAGAAGGAGAAAGTGGTGATGCGGGAGTGGTGGGTGTTGTAGGGCTTGCAACAGGACCATCTTCTGTGGAGTTTTCCATGAAATCTTCTGCTCCCATTGAGTTTTCCTCGGTAGAGGTCACCACGGTATCATTTAACTGTGCTGCATCTGAGAGTTTTTCTTGGGGAGAAGACTCTTCGAACGTGGAAACGACGGAGTGCTGCTCGTGGTGGTCGGACGTGGCGTCCTCGAACTCATCTGAAGACATGGTGGCGAATTGATGAGTACTGGCGGTTGTAGCGGGAGAAAACTACCGAGACACTAACAAACTTAGGGGGAAAAGAATCCTCGGGATAAACTGTTGATACAATGGCAGAAAACGGGGCCAGAAACCTCAATATATTCCGGTAATGAAAAGAGCAGATTTATCTGTGATAGCGAGAATCCGGATTACCCTGTTGTTAAGAATCAAGCGTATGTTTTTATTGATTCACCCCACAGTCACGAGAACACCGCGGTGCGACCATAATAAGACCACTGGATTCCTGGGCCGCGAGAATTGCACATGGTACTAAATAGGCACTAAGTGGGCACTAGAATCGCGACCAAAACAACACCGCTTAGAGGCAAGTGTCCGTGACACACACCAGTCTAGACCAATGTTTTACGAGTGTTTTAAGTATTGGGGAGGAGAGGCGTGACCAGAGACCCGATTTAGTATCAAAAAGTTGGCCAAAGATCAGGATCGCTGGACGGAGTGGTGTTGTCTACGGGATCATTTCCTTGTTATCATGATCTGGTACGGTGTTTTCCCATTGCTCACTACAACTAAACGATTAGCACCAGGGGAAAATGTTTTACCGGTGAGCGTAGTGAGAACGGAGAGCGTAGTGAACGTAGTGAGAAACAGTGAGGAAATTAAAGGGTGTGTGCTGAGGGACCACAATGGCACATTCCATCGAGATGAGAGAACATCGAGATGAGAGAACATCGGGATGAGAGAACATAGAGGCATCGAAACAAACACCCAGTAGGCTTAGAGATTGAATTGCTGGTCCGAACGATCGGGTTTGTGCTGGTTGGTGATCTGTAGTAGGTGGCCTCTTTGTGCGGTTCCACACAACGATGAGGCGCTGGCGTCGCAGTGCGGATATGGTCCGTACTGCACTATTTCCAGGGTGGTGGTATCACCTGTGCTACCAGGATGTCGCACATTTCCTTCGTATCAAATTCTCGCAGCGGATTAAAGTTGTCGCAGAAGTACTTTACAAAGACTTCAATCACCAATCTGATTTCTGACTTGACCCTTCAATTACTCTACATGTTGAAAATACCCATACACGTCTGTATACATAAACTTCTCGATTGTTTATTCTCAATTTTTGGATAAATCACTTGGCCTAAGAATTAAATCTCCCTAGAGAATCTACGCATAATGTCGTAGTCAATTACACGAACGAGATCGAATATTTTCAATAATAAAGAGTAGTGTTTGCTGGGTCGTTGAAATTCTAGGAAGTTCGTTGATGAAGTCAGAATTTGTCGCAAAGCGACTACTGCAGTTGCGTAAATCCAAATTATTAAATCACTAATAGAAATATTGAATAGTCGTGAGATAAATAGAATTGCGTAGTACAATGGGATCTGGGTAAAGTTTTCAAAGAGGTTGTCTCTCTAAGCAAATAGAGAAGCAATTTGTAGAGGGTTGATGCCTATTCCGAATACTCTACCAAATTGCTTGTCTATCTTCGTGAATTAATCTACAGGCGCAGTCGTAAATTTTTGGGCTAAAGTAGGTAGTAGGAATTTACCTTACTATCAATAGTGACTTATATTTACCGTCAAATTGAATATTTATCAATATTTGTAGCACCTTTCAATAGTTTCGGGTGAGAATTCAAGATCCTTACAACGCGACATTAAATTATAGCCCTTAAAGAAGAAAATTAATTACATTCATGTCATTCTCTAGCGACGAAAAATAACTAAAAAAGGCAATTGAAAACAGACTATAATGAAATTACTTCATTTACAAGATTTTTGCTGGAGTTTATTTACCTCTAATATGATCTTAATTGTGGTTAACTCGGAAATTGAAATCTGGCCTAGTGCGACATCCATATAGTAGAGGTGCGACTATCATCCTGGATACATTGTAGTCTAGAAGTACAAGTAACCTTTAAAGTTGGGACTAAAGGAATGACTTTTTTGTGTAGAGTTGTTCCTATTGGTTATTTTGTGCCACAACACTATCAAAAAAGTACATTCTACAGTAAATAACACAGAAGTCGGAGTGTAGTTCTTGGTTCCCAACTGTTTATAGTGACTCGCACTATCATTTGTGACAAGTGAGAATCTTAATAAGAATCGTAAAAAATAGTCCAAATTCGCTTGGTTCTTCCTGGGGTGTTTTGGGGAAAATGCATCGTCTACAGATAATTATGGAGCCTGCGAATTATTTCGTCTACAGACCCAAGATTATTATGGAGTCTGCGAATTATGACGAAGAAATATGGAGTCTCAAATTATTACGATGTTACTGAAAAAATCGTATTCTCGCCAAAATTATAATAAACTCATATTAAGCGTAGCTTTTAATACCTTCGGGATAACTACTCTACAGATCTACCTTTAATATTATATCTCACAATGTCATATATTCATTATTCATATCATGCTGAAACCCAATAGTACTCATCAGAGCTGGGAAACGAAACTGGCTCAGCAATTTGAATTCTTACAATCTCCTCGTTGGCCAAAGGATGGATCAACAGATCCGAAAGTAAATCGTCCGGGTCTTGGGTCTCGCTATCGGAACCCATGGATGCGTCAGATGTAAAGTACGAGCTGATGATATCACTCTGGTCAACAGCAAGTGGTGTAGCTGCAGCAGCAGTGTACTCAGGAGCGTAATTACCTTCAGAATTATCAGAATAGATAACCCCACCAGAAATGTTCTTTTCTCTGCACAATGCTTCCAATTTAGCACTATCACAGTTGGGGAAATAAACACGAAGAACATTCTTCAGTGCGATGTATTTGATGGGCAACTCACCCAACTCAAAGAGATTGGCGATGTCTTGTTTGAACTCGCGAAGCTTCTGTTCAAACGCCTTGACGCTGTGAAGCATCTCATCCAACACTTCCTCGCTAAGGAGCGTTTCATGAGGAATGTTGAGATTGAATGTGATGGGGAATTCAATGTAGGATCCTTCAATGATTTGGTTGAATTCTTCCTTTTCTTGAACAGTGGCACTGGAATCAGTCCGTGCCAATTGTAATGTCAACTTGTGATTACTGGCAGTAAGGGATAAATTCAATCTCAATGATGGATTCTTTTGTTTGGCTACAAAAGGAGCAAATCTCTTGGCCGAAGTCAACTCTGCTTCTTCACATGGATGATACCTGTCTTTGAGCTGGTTGAGAATAGATCTGTACGAGAAACTTAACTTTGACTTGTGAAGTTTCATACGATATCCATTTTGATGTGCTTGGGAAAAGTTATGGAACATAAACCCATTATTCATGCCTCTAAAAACATTTCTGGTAACATGACCATGGGAATGATAGAACTTGCCAAAGAGCTTGATTTTGGAGAAAAACTTGGCCTTGCATGTGTTTGAATTGGTAAAGTGATTGAAAGACCATGAAGTACCAGCACCTCCACCTGTTGCAAATGTACCGAAACAACGGGCACTTCCAGACACAAAGGCGCCGAAATTGAAACCACCTCTTTTTCTAACAATAGTATGTGGACAGAAGTATCCAAAAGCACTGGTGGAATAGCGTCTAAGGCTCCTTCCATTTCTGGCCGGAACACGAACAGGAACAGGAACAGGATTGGTTTCTTGTGGATGGTTGGCAAGTGCCTCTGAGAGTTCCTGAAGTGCCCTTTGGATACGTTGGGAAACGTTCCTGGTTCTCAAAGAGATGACGGTTCTGATTCTTCCCAACATTGGGGGAATGTTGATACTGATTCAGGGAATAGATGGACCCCAGCCTTTTGGGGGGCAGAAAAAGGGAAAGTGTACTATCAGCCGCTGGAAACACGCCGGATAGTTGAAAATAAGGCCTTGTGATGGCAGAAATGATAATAAATAAAGGTGTTGATGGAGTTAAAACGGAGATTGCTTGTAGTCAAAAAGGGATGATTCGTGGTGGGCGCACGCCCGCGGGTGTGCGACCTCGGGCCCGATACCTGGATGTACTGTATAGTTTATATGTTAACAATACTTACCATACTTCAGTAGTAGAGAACATTTTGGTTAATTCAGTAGATTTTGAAAGAGTATTGGACATGAAGGAGCCAAGGGGTGAAAATGGTGAGATTTGTGTTTAATTGTCGTGGCCGGATAATGTAACAATTGTCTCGGAACCAAAGTGGTGGTCACCATACGGCGCTACATGTTACATAGTAAACATCGGATAGTAACGGTTTATTCTACATTAGCTTCCGGAACATGTTTTAGACCATAACGGCGGATGTGGCTGCAGCCCAGGGTTCAGGAACGCCGGATCAACTGGCCATTTGTCACACCACATTAATCCGAGAGCATCTGACCACTTCCGAAATATTGAAATATGGTGCGTAATCTATTTCACCGATCAGGCGACTAGTGTGGTTAAAATGCTTCTATTTTGAGAGATTATAGCCACAGAGCTGTGGGTACATGTGGTGTAATTAACAGTTACAGTATTCCCAAAACAGAATCAACTGACGGGGGTTTTCGCCAGAAGACTAGGTTTCGCCAGAATATGGCCCTACGGGTGTTGTATCATTTCTTTCATATTCATTCATAGTAAGCCTTTCTATATCGCTCACTCTATACTACATAATCATAACTTTCGGATCTATCTGAATCTGCAGAGCTCAGACATTAATAATCAGAGAGTCGTCCATCACCTCATCAAAAATCAAATCGTAATTGGATTCGAAAATGTCTCCGGTAGAAGCTGCGTTGGGCCGCAATTTCTTGACGCCAAACTTGAACTCGTCTTTGTCCGAATCGGGTTCCATTTTGAAACTGACGGGTTTGCGCGATAGCACCTCATTGAACATCACATCGTTGTCTTCCAAACCCGTATCGTCTTCTGCATAATTGTACGAATTGAGCGATAAGAGTGAGCTTGGAGACGTCAAGGAATTGCTTCCTGACGTATGTGATGCGTACTGCGGAATCATGGGTTGACGCATATACGTCGAGGAAGGAGACGTGGAAGACGCTTGCTTAAACACTGAAGGCGTCACAAACTCAAAGTTGGCAGGAAGCGTTCTCTTTTTGGAGGCCTGCGACCCCGAATCTGCAGGAGTAATGGGGATATTGTTGAGAGTAAAGTCATCTATGATTTCTTGCTTGATTTTGACTCTATCGATATCCACATTGAACGTATCCACGTCCAATGAATTGACACTGGCGGACGAAACGGGGTGTGATCTAGAAGGTCTCAAAGGGTATGTAGTGTTATTAAGGTTGTAATTGTCATTTTCATTTTCATTGTCATTGTCATGATGGTCGTGGTAACGGTCGTGGTCGGACGATTCATCGACATCTCTAGCATCCGAGCAAGGCAGATGCATAGACGTATTTACTTCTGTACCAACGTGCGTGCGGAGCACGTTTCTGTACTCCAACAATGTGGACTGGTACGAATCATTGACTAGCAAGGAATCGATATTGTGGTACTGCGGAAGCAAAAACGCAATCACGTCCTGGAGCGCAGACACCTTATTTTCCACCTGGGTAAGATGGGCTCTGGTGAGAGGAGATCTCACAGTTCTGGGGCTGTAGGAACAGCACCAGCTGTGGTGGATACATTTGGAACATCTGGGGAATTCTTTCAGGCATTTCAACTTTCTCTTGCGGCACGAGTCGCAAGCTTGTTCGATGTGCAGAGGGTGTTCATCACTGGAAACTTCGGGGGAGGCAGGGGATTTTGTCGAATGGGAAGACGTCATGAGACTTTCGGGGTTGAGAAAGTCAAAAGATTCTAAATTGGAAAAACGCTGGAAAGGCAAGGAAATGCTAAGCACTAATGGACAGAACAAAAGCTGTGATAACAGCAGCAATTAGCACCGATCTATATAGATGAAAAAAGGAAGTTGCACAAAGCGCGAGGGGTTACGAGGCGTTCCCGGTAGGAAGTTCGGCGTTGAATCACCAGACACTACTGCAGCGGTGCAGCTACTGCAGCTACTGCAGCCAAGCGGATTGGACCACACGGTCACCCCACTGTCTACTCAACCACCACATGGCCGCCGACCCCTGGGGGTGTGCAGAACATCCGATCCGGGCCAGATTGGGAACGGCCCCTGGGCCCCTAGGCCCCTATGGGCCGTTTGTGGTTGCAGCACTCACCAGATGTATCGGATGTATCAGATGGTATCGTGGAATGTACAGGCTACGACGGTCCAGTCTTGACGGCAGTCTGCGCCATCCCTTCTCCTCACTTGTTTTGTTGGATTTGGTTGCTGCACGGATTCAGGGCTGCGCAACGTGCACGATGATGTCGATGTCGGAGTTCCCCTCCGTCGGAGTTGCGCGGTTCGGACTCGTTGAAGTGTTTTGGAGCAGGGAAGTGGCAGGCGTGCTTTGGGGGATGCGTTGGGGGGTGTGCGTTGGGTGATGGTGGATGGGGGAAGTTGGGGGAAGTTGGGGGCACGGTGGTTGGGTGGTGATTGAACCTTCCAATTGTGTGGGAGGCCCAACTGTTGTGGCCGTCAGCGCACTCATACCTCCGGAAAGAGGGGTACTGTACTGGCCAATCATGTAGAATGGCAGGGGATCGTCACATTCGGAAAAATCCGCTGGCCGCCGATGCGGAATTGTCGGACAATTCTAGCGGCGCGCACGTGACCGCCCATACTCCGAGCCTCGCTCGGGGGGCTGCTGCTTTGGCCTTACTGGTTTCCGTATTAGGGCCAAGTGTCTATTGTTGTGAAGACAATTTCTCGACTCCGAGATTCTGTGTCTGACTAATGGTTTAGATAATCCTACTGCTTCTTATCTATATTGAGAAAATAAATAACTAGTATCTATTAATTGATAGGCACTATCTTTACCCAGACCCGGGGGGTTAACTAGTATCTATTAATTAATAGGCCCGTACCTGCCACAATTGCAGAAATTATACTTTCTCTTGCAGGCTGCTTAAGGCAGCCTACGTAATTAATCTTTGTAGCGCAATCTAAAAAGGCACAGTTTCCCAAATTCCAAAATAGATCGGACCCTTATTTTATCAGCAAATATCCTATTATCTCTCTGGTGCATGGAACCTTGTGGAAACGTGTTCGGTAACACGTTGTTATCGCAATCAGTGTGGGGACGCTCGACACTTGGTTCCATTATCACTCGTGGGCCAGAAACTATAAATATACGAGTCCACTCCAAAAAAGGCGATTGAGTAATCTGTCAATTGTGTCCGTAGGAACCGAAAAGTGGTTATTTCCTTTGGATATAATATATATATTTTTCAGCCCCTCACACATTAATAGAGCTGGTATAATATGGGTTATCCGTGGATAGAAGCTCGTAATTGGTTATTGACTATTCATTATTCATAGGTTCATTATTCATTATTCATAGGTTCATTCATATGTTCATTCATAGGTTCAGTCATAGGTTCATAGGTTCATTCATAGGCTCATAGATTCATTCATACGTTCACTGAAACATGGGACTATTGGTTCGTCAACTCTATATTTTCCCAATTACGTTGCCTCACTTTTTATATTATCTTATCTATTCTAATCATCTAATGTGTGAAACTCCTATAGTGCGAAATCTTGAACCAATAAGATGTGTATCATCTATATGAGAGAAAACCTAAATGACTAAACAGGAAATGTTCGTAATTAGTTCATTCTTCTACATAAATTACCAAAACCGTCCCAACCGTCCCAACCGTCCTAACTGTCCTAACCGTCCTGAACCACTCACGATTTGCTCTCGAGGGTGGCTTGGCTATACATGATCATCATGATACACAAACCTGGTCAGTTTGGGGTTCAATGGGGCATGTTTCACATACCTTGCGTCATCCGACGGTCTCTCCCCCACGTTGTTGGTTCCCAATAAAGACTGTATGCTCAACAACACCGATTCAACTGAGCATGCTGGTGTCCAGTCCTCTCCTAGTAAATTTAGGCAGATATGACCGTTGGAGTAAATATGCGGATGGATAGGAACCTTAGACCCTCCCTCTTCATCTTCGTACTTGATGAACTGGACTCGGGGCGAGTCCACGGGATATTGCTGTGTGATTTCGATCCGTAAAAAGTACCGATCTTCTGGTGGGTACAACGGATTGTTCTCCACCAGAATGCGAAAGATGTACTCACTCATATTGTCGGAGTGTTGTACCATCTTGATTCCAGGTAATGCATCTTTGGAAAGGCCCTTGTATTCCTTGAGGAGTCTCCGTTGGAAGGGATGTGCCATTATATCGCCCTTTCGATTTCCGATCTCACGCAAATATGTGCGCCCGTAGCAACTACAGAGTGCGGCCCTCTTACATCACTAAAGTATAGTAATTTTCAAGGATAACCCAGTGATTTAGCAGGTGGCGGGGTGTTTCGTGACATTTGCTGCCATGTGCTGTCATGTTTTCGGTTAGCGGTTGGTTTTCCGATGTGGTTATGTGACATATATGTGACATATTTGAGCACAGTCGTAAATGCGACACAATTAGCTTGTTGTAGGAATCTTAGGTTAATATCCAATACCGTATTCGGCTATGACAGTATTGTACTTATTTTCACTTGTTTTATTTTTGAAGTACATTTATTCCAGGCGTTCTATTTTTTTGCCAATCACAGGCTATTGTCAATAAGGATTTCCATGACGAAACCGGCAAAATTGCCGAACACATTAATACATTAACTTGGCACATACTTAACCCGTCAAACTTACCCTAACTCTTTTAGCACCGCAAATTCACTCAATTGTATTTTATTACATTCGTGTATTTACTATGAGCTGAGACATGTAGAGAAAGAGAATGATGGAGGGAATACCTTCACGTACGAATATTAAGTTAGCTAGGTAATAACTAGTGTGGGACTCTTATTAAAAGAGTCTTTACGTACGAACATAACTAGTCTACGTCAATTGTGAAGCATTTTCGAATTCGCTTTTCATACAGAATCCATGGGTGCGAATAACCCCCAAATCCCCCTCATTCCGCTTAAACATAATCCAACTATATTCCTGTTTAATCTACATTGATTTGTCTATCATAATATTCGTAAATAGTCTAGCTATATTCTATATGTAGTCTGGTTTAAATAATCATCCCAAGGATCAATCACTTAATAATCCCATTATGAGATATGCAATAAATATGGTACGTCCAAATAATCACAATGGCATGGCCCTTCTTTGACTCTTTTTCTGTGATCTGGGCTTAAACGCCTTCTTGGACTTATATCTAGGGGCACTTGCAACCGGCATCTCATTTGTTTGAGAAAATGTCCCTCGTAACCTTTCCAAAATAGCCTGATCAGTTTGAGTGTGGTTAAAATACTGTGATTTTTTACCCTTTTGTGTGGCTTGGGTTGCCCCTGGAGACCCTCGCTTTTTTCGATCTCTACTCAATGCTCCAAGAGTCTTTTTGAAGTAATTGAAATTGTCTAACTGATGTTTGCCAATTCCAGTCAATTTTGCAAAGGCTCCCTTGTTTGTTGGTAGTTTTATCGCCATGTCCGTCAATGTAGTATCGCTGATCACTTGCTGTAATGGAGTTGTCGTCTCAGACAGTACTTCTATTCTGATTTTCGCCAATTCACCATGTGAATATTCAATATGCTCTTTGTTGGAGTGATTTTCTACCTCGGTTCCGAACAGATTGGGTGGTAAATTAATAACACTGTTATAATCCCCATTCGACATTTGCCTTGCCGTCACAAACGAATTGGCAACGTTCATATTTTGAAACTCATTGCGTGGTTTCAATGCAACATTGTAAGTTGAACTACTTCCCGCACTTGAAGAAGTCGAAGGTCTAGTAGATACACTGAAACCTATCTTGATGAGTTTTCGACCATTTAGGACCTGATTGGCCAATCTTCCTATTCTGACATAATTGGATGCAAATCCACCCTTCATAATTTGATATTCCATTAAACAATCTTCGCTCAAAAGATAAAAAAATATTCTCTCCACATCGGTTTTCTCTAAATTACGTCCCTTCCCATGAAATGGATTGTTATTATGACCCAATTTAACAATTTTACTCGAATTAGACCCCTTGAATACATCTTGACAATGCAAAACAGTGACTTGATCATTCTGAATGGACTGTACCAAGTTGATAATATCTTTGGCGTATTGGGTGCAATTCTTTTCAACAGTTGTAATATTGCTCGAGTTAAGACAGTTATCACATTGTTTGCGACATTCTAAAGGATTGAATGATTCATTGAAATAGTGCAAAACTTGTTTTCTACGACAATCCGTTGTATTTTCACAATACTGCACCACCTGACGTAATTTTGCTAAATGATTTTCCTTCCCTTCAAAAGTCAATTCTTCGTCTCTTTGAATCATGCTTTGTAATTGTCGAGCATCTTTATATGAGTAAAACATAATACATTCTGAAGGAAGGCCATCTCTGCCGGCTCTTCCAGTCTCTTGGTAATATCCTTCCAAACTTCTTGGAATAAATAAATGGATAACAAATCTTACATTTGGTTTGTCAATACCCATACCAAAGGCAATGGTGGCACAGATGAGTTGAAGCTTACCAGTTTGCCACATATTTTGAACTGTAAACCTTGCCTGAGGTGTCATACCTGCGTGGTAGAAGGAAGTCTTTAATCCATACAGATTCAATTTGGCACTGGTTTGTTCACAAGATTGTTTAGAGTGACAATAAATGATCCCAGTCTTTCCGTGTTGTTTACTGGAAATATAATCTCGGATCCATTCAATATAATTGGTATGTTTCCATTTGATCTCATAGAATAAATTACCCCGATTAAAACTTTGCTTGAGAAACACTGGATTGGACATTTTTAAATGATGAATGATATCCATCCGAACCTTTTCATTTGCAGTGGCTGTCAAAGCCATAAGCGGCACCTTGGGAAATTTTTCTTTGAAAAATCCCATTCCTTGATAATCTGGGCGGAAATCATGTCCCCACGAACTAAGACAGTGTGCCTCATCAATCACAACTCTTGCCAATTGATTATTATCATATAATTTGCCAATTATCCTCTGAACCATGCCAGAATTATTGGCCTTTTCAGGTGATAAGTATACAATTTGAAGATGGCCATCCCTAAACAAATTCAAGGTTTGTTTGTTATCATCGCTGGAAGCTTTGGAACTAATCATTCCTGCCCTAACATTCAAATCTAATAAATGCTGAACTTGGTCCTGCATCAATGAAATTAATGGGGAAATTACAATAGTAGTTCCTTTGGTCCTTCCTCCCTGTACGAGTGCTGGAAGTTGATAGCATAATGATTTTCCTCCTCCAGTAGGCATCAATACAAACACATCTTTACTTTGTAACCCAGAACAAATAGCCTCTAATTGATTGGATCTAAATGACTTCAACTTGAATATATTATTCAATATTGTGTAAACCTCTTCAATAAAGTCTTCTGAACCTGGAGGCATATTTTCTTTATCAAATACAGGCCGGTTAGAGTCTTTATGGCTGTTGAGAATTTTCATCAATTCTGGATCATCATCGTCACTAAATCCGTCACTTTCAAACACATTTTCGATTATTTGAGATATAGGGCCAGATTCTTTGGCTAGCTTAAATTCTTCTTTAATTGGTTTAGTTACTATTTTAGAGAAATATTCATCCTCATCAGAAAATAATTCAATAATATCATCGTGATTCAATTCTCTTTCTTCATTTAATTGGGTCGTAAAGTCTTCTATCTCTTCGATATCATCGTCATTCTCTTCCCCTTCATCTGGAAAGTCATCTACCTCTTCAGTTTTAGGTTCTACCTTCAAAAAATCTTTCTGGGTAGATATTTCATCATCGATGCATTCTACTTCGGAATCATTCTCCACATCAAGTTTTTCATATTTTATGCCATAATTATTGGCCACATCTGAAGACAATCTTATATCATTTAGGATATTTGATTTTCCATCACTTTCATAGTCTGAATGATCACTATTTGCACTTTTGTACGATTCTTCGCCTCCACTTGAAATTTCCTGATCATCGATAAAACTACCTAAATCGTTCACATCATTTCGTTCCTGAGTAGGTGTTCTAAGTCCATCCATGGTTCTGTTTCCAAAATGGTCTTCTTCAACAGAAATATCAGACATTGGGTTCTGATAATTATTGTTATGAATAATTGGGCGATTTTGAGTGGTAGGGTTTATTATTCGAGGAGGTGAATTGTGCACAGATTCTTCATCCAAATCAATGGATATACTGTTTGCATTTCTTTTGGGAGTTTCAGGGACCTTGAATACTGGTTCGTTTTGTATAGAATCAGGTACGTTAACTGCTGCTGCAATTACATCATCATCTGAATCTGAAAATTCCGAAGGATTAAATGCCTCCAACGATCTAGGAATATTATTTGGGGTATTTGAAACAGGCACTTTTGTCGATATGGAGTTTGCGTTTGGTATAGATGAGATCGGAACTTTGGAGGAAGTGATAAGCATATCATTTTGTATGGGAAGAACTGGGGATACTATATTATTTTGAGTGGATGTTATCGGTCCTTCCCTAAGATTACTCGTGTTGGTCATTTGGGTTCGTGTTTTAATGATTTCCAGGTTAATCTTTGCCAACTTCGGATTGAATTGGCTTTTATAGAAATTTTGTTTGGCATCTAATGATAAGGATGTTGATTCGCTAACTTCAAATCTCTGTTCAAGTAGCTTTATCTTCTGGTCCTGAAGACGTACTAATTCTTCTAGTAAACCCGTATTTTCGAGCTGGGGAGTGCTAGAGAATGTTGATGCTTTGGAAGTTATAACGACTGATCCCGTACTTTTGGAAGTAGTATTATTAGGTAAAACTGGTGCACCATTAGAGTTGGAGCTCGGACCACCTGAAACTAGAGAGTTTAGAGTTCCCTGGACTGTCCTTTGTCTTTTGGAGGCAAAACTCGATTCGGGAACTGCTCGCTTATTTGGGATGGGAGGGGCATCTTGATCAAAAGTAAGGTCTATTATATCGTCTTCTTCCTCTATTCGACTAGATCCGTTGGATATTATGGAATTGTGGGTCTCCTGCTGTCGTATTCTTGTATTTGATGGAGGTTGAGATGTGACAGTTCTCATTGTGATATTCAGCGAGGGAGCGTCCTTTTTTGGATATTTTTTTACGGCCAAACTCACAATCGCCGGCTCAGGTATATGAGGAGACAGTTGTCTGAGCCAGGCTAGTTGTGCCAGGACGTTATTCGAGTTGATCATATGGTGTCAACAGAGGTACGCGTCTGTTTGTAATGTGAGAAGAGGTCACGTGACGCGGTTGCAAATGGTGCCTCCAGTTAAGGGTAAGAATATTTACAAATGAAGAGTAAGAATATTAAAGTACAAACGGTAGAGTAAGAGAATTTGAGCGTGTGAATTTAGTGAATTTGTTCGTATGGTTACTTTGTATTATTTTGGTTAATACGACCATTTGATTAATATCAATAGTTAATCTATTTGATATGGTTATCCACTATTAGCAATCTTGTATTTATATCTATAGGCATTATAATGGGAACCGATATGGCCAAACTAAAAACAATAATGAGTTTGTTAAACGGACGGAATAGTTTGTTAATTTTTTAGAAATTATGAGATTTTCTAAATATTTTGCTCTTCAACCTGATTAATTTTTTTTGAAGAAACAAATTATATAAACTGTGCATATTGAAAAGATTCATAGCAGTATAGCATCTGGTCATTATCCTTGTCCTCAATGAGAGTTATTTATTTAGAATTTGTTCTGGTAAACCGAAGAATTACACTTATGATTACGCAATCAACGGTAAGAGCCGGGTTTCTTGCGCCTATAGTATTTAAGTATGGTCACAGTGAAGAATGGTAAAAGAACGACTACTTTGAGTGCTACAAAATATAATTTATGGTAGATGAAGTGTATAGTATCACTTTATGACTAGTTGAGCGCTAGAGAACATTTTATGGTAGATGAAGTGCATGCTACTACTTTTATTGTAATTTGAGTGTAGAGAACATAATTCATGGTATGAAGTGTATAGTATTACTTTTATCATTTGAGTCCTGGGAAATTTGTGGTATATAAAATGTATACCACTACTTTATTGTATTTGAGTATCCTTAGTGCGATATACCAATAAACCAATCAATTGTCCCACAATAATAAAAATTGTAAGGATAATTAGATGCACTATTATATTAGTTATGAATAGTATCTCAACAAAAAAGGTGAAAACAATCACGTTATATTTTAGCTATGTTCTGAACTTTCAGTTATCTGCACAACTCAATGCAGAAGATCAGAAAGATCGGAAAATAAGATGAAAAACCACGAAATTCCGAAATGGTTCCGCAGATCGACGAAAAAGTTGAAACAGACCAACAAAGCAACATAAGGATAAATGTGGGAACAACCAGTGTTGGCAGAAAGCAGTAGTATAATTGCTACAAGAAGATGGATAGATCGGGGGATTTCGGAGAACAGCGGATATAAGCACAGGGACTTACGTAACGACTACGGTTTGTTCTTTGGCCCCCTCGACAATATAGGAAAACCCAAGGATCTACGAAAAAAAGAAAAAGCCTAGATCTAAGAAAGGATAAGGGTAACTAACTAAATTTAGTCACGGTATTGAAGTTGGCGGGGCCAACTCCCATAACTGTAGACAATAATGTGTCAATGCGTAGTAGTGTGGTGCTCCGATGACGTTTAACTGTATGTAGCCCACAGCCTTGAAAAATTTGGGGTATTCGACAAAATGGTCTATAGTTTGAAGGGTCTGAGTTGCGCCCGAACCGTTTCATTGCTGTGGACGAAATGGAGCAATTCCGCCTCGCAAGAGAAGAATTTTACAAGAAAAGTGAACAGTAATAAAAGTGTGAGGAGGGTAAAAAAGAGGAGGTTAATAAAAGTGAAGAGGTAATAAAAGTGAAGAGGGTAATACAAGTTAAGATAATAAAAGTAAAGAGGAGAGTGGAGACGATATGATTGAACAGAGGGTTGGTGAGGGTTGGTATTGTGAAAAATATCCCCACTCTCCACTCCGCACTTTGTCACTAGTCAACGCATCGCCTGTCGCTTGGACCAAATTCTCAGTACTGAGTTTCTCCACCAAACACCAATCGGCACCGATTTCCCCAGGTGTACCCCACTAAATTGCGACATCTCCACCAGGCTTCTCCACCAAATGTGGAGAGATCAACCAAACGCCTGTCTTAGCCCAGCCCAACACCAGGCTTGTTTCTCCTATTTGACATAGACTGGGGCCTTTCTAGGCACTTCTCGATCACGGAGAGTCGTGAGGGAAGCGATTACGGAGAGTCGCGAGACTTTGCTCGCGAAGCTTATCTTTATAGAGAAACTCTACTTTTCTCTACGGAAAAATCGCGGCACTTCAAATAAATTTCACGGTAGATTCTCTCACATTATTCAATATTGCCATAACAAATACCCCAGGTATAATAGAAACACACCATATAAACGCAAAACCGCTATTGTACAAGCCATAGTAAACGTAGACCATTCTACTTCCACAACAAGGTTACACAACAACGTTGCAATAGGAGGTAGCACGGATGGAGTTCCATACGACGAGAGGGGAGTGTTGGGCTCCCCTCGCCCTGGCTCCCCTCGCCCTGGTCCCCTCCTACAAGCTCACGCACCGGATTCTTCAGCGGCACACGCAGCCAATGGCCTCAAGGCCGGACTCGCGTCTCCTCCCGGAAAAAACCAACATTTGGCAGGCCCAGATAGACACGAACCTGTAGCACCACAAGGCGAGATCGGAAATCCCCAGTCCACGCATCGGACGTCATGGACTTGGTGGGCAGTTTCGGGCCACTGGGGAAACATCCCCAGCAGTGGGTCCACTCCGATCACGCCACCAGCATCTCCGGCCACATCTACGGCTGCGCGCGCCCCTATACACAAAAGCAAATGTTGATCACTTCCCCTCCCTTTGATATAAAACGGTGGGCCCAGGCTGCTGAAGCGGATTATCACCAAATCGCCAAAACCACCCAATCCACCCAAATCACCCAAATCACCCAAATGTCTCACCATATTGCCCATCTGGTTCCGTTGAGGGTGTTGCCCGTGGAAGCCACCGAAAAACCTTACTACAACTACCGCCACAAAGCCTCGTTGCCCTCCAGTATCTCCACCTCATCGTCCAGCTCTTCCACAGACTTGGCCGATTACCAGGGCGAACTTCTTCCCGACTTGTGGCAGACCTCAACCTCGTCTTCTCCTCCGCTGGTCTCCCATACAAACTTGCTTCCTAACGCTCTTTATTCCGATATTGGCGTTGCTCCGTTGCCTGCGCTCACAGAGGAGAATTTGTTGTACAGTGACCTCGCGTTTGAGTTGTTCACCTTTGAGCTGCCTCCCGCGGTC
Source organism: Suhomyces canberraensis (assembly GCA_003706525.2). Classification (NCBI taxonomy): domain Eukaryota; kingdom Fungi; phylum Ascomycota; class Pichiomycetes; order Serinales; family Debaryomycetaceae; genus Suhomyces; species Suhomyces canberraensis. The sequence continues at coordinate 934,781 of PPLP02000002.1, forward strand.
CAACAACTTCACCCTGTTCACTCCGCTCAACAAGTGCCCATTCAACAAGTACAACCCATCCAACAAGTACAATCTATACAAACGCAGCCAGTGCAGCAGCCACCTCAATCTTTACAACCACCACAGTCAGTACAACCAGTCCATCAAGTGCACCCCCCTACATCTTTACAAATACACCCTAGACAGTCTCAGCCAGTGCAAGTTCCGGTAACCGCGCCTGTGCGTCGCCACAAATCCGTGAGCTCCTCTCCAGAGTTCCACCCAAAAAACCAGCAGGTCAATACCCAGTTGTACAAGACAGAACTCTGCGTTTCATACATGAAGATGGGCATTTGCCCATACGGAAATAAATGTCAGTTTGCACACGGAGAAAACGAGTTGAAGCAGGTCGACAGACCTCCCAAATGGAGATCCAAGCCTTGTGCCAACTGGTCCAAGTTTGGAACATGTCGCTACGGCAACAGATGTTGTTTCAAACATGAAAATTGATGCATTTTTATGAATTATGATTATTTATTATTTATTCCTGCGAGCTCTAGAGCGAGCCACTATTAATGAAAAGTTCCCTCTCTGAACAATCTGAACGAACGTAGTGAGTGAATAAACCAGCGGTGGTGTATTCTGAACGAACAGAATGAGTGAATTATTCGTGGTGTAGTTTTTCCCGTGGTATTCTATCGTGGTATTCTGGTATCCAGTTGTTTTTAGCTCGGTAAGTATATTTAACCTTTCCGTAGCGTTTCAGTTCATAAATTGCTCGCAGTACCTCCCTGAAACCAGTCAAAATTAGCGAGCAACGAATATTCAATATCCGCATATCATGATAAAACGTACCATTTCCGAACCATCGATCAGCAATAATGAAATCTCCGCTAAAATTAACTCTGCCGAGCAAAGTTCCACAGGCCCGAACCGGATTTACAAGCTAGAGAGCCCTACGATGATACTATTTACTGAGATACTTCTGGTCTCTTCTTTCCAAATGATAAGTCTGGACTCATAATGATAAGTCTATAGTCATGATAAGGGATTGAAAAATTGGTGAAAAATTACTGCACCCAAAAATCCATTCAAATAGATGGGTTCAGTTTTGCACCAGTAGTAGACCAAATAGAAATAACCTCGGATATTATGCTCTTTTCGGTATCACCCCTTCATCCAGTCACACTCTCTGGACACAAGGTGGTCCGATTGGATAATTTTGCCAAGAGCAATAATTTAAATAATGACAGATTTTTCTATATCTTTTCACCATGATGTTGCAGGTACTATCACCCCACTTCTACAGTATGGTCCAATGTTATTCCCCAGAAGTACATTACTTCACATTAAATCACATTATATCACAGTATATCACATTATATCACCATACTGAAAAATCACCCTGTTTCGCACTTTTCGCAGCCAATCGGGGAGCAATCGGAATTTAAAGGAACACCACGGGTGATTCAGGAAGACTACCACTTCGGGCCAAATACGGAAAACACCTTTTGCGAGTTGACACAACGAATCGTATCCAGTAGACGGAAAAAACCGGTGAGCTCAAGTTGTCACTACTACAAAGTTTCAGCCATGGGGTATACACCTAGAGGATGGATTGGTTTGGAAAACCAAATACTAGAAGCAAGCAAATGTGTGGCACGCGATATCAAAGATGCTAAATGAGCTAATTTGGTGTGTTTTGACCAGATTACGATAGCGAGGAGTGATGTCAATAATTGTAGAATCACATGGGATTGTAGCCGTGCTCATAATTGTTGGATAGAAGGTGGAGAACTATCAGAGATATAAGATTCAGTCAGAGATATAAGATTCAGTCAGAGATATAAGATTCAGTCAGAGATATACCTCAGATACAGAAGCGTAGAGATCTAATACGGAGATACAGAAGCGTAGAGATCTTATATGGAGATACGGAAACGTAGAGATCTAGTATGAAGTGATTGGAGCTTTACGTTAAAGAGGTGAAAAAACCGTGAGGACTTCAAGGTACGTAGCCACGTAATTAGTGTGGTTGAATACCCCAAGAATTAACGAATGCTGAATAAATTATAATAGACTCGTCTTGTCGAGATTTAGATAACGGTGTTGATTGCGCAGCACTTTAGTTGACGATAAAGAATAAAGAATGTAGGATTAAGATTATAGAAAAGATTATAGAACAAAGATTATAGAATAAAGATTATAGACTAAAGATTATAGAATAAAGATTATAGAATAAAGATTATAGAATAAAGATTATAGAATAAAGATTATAGAATAAAGATTATAGAATAACGATTATGCAATAAAGATTATAGAAAAGATCATAGAGTAAAGATTATAGAATAAAAAACTTGTTGAACCGCATTATACTTCTTATTATAGAGGTGAGAATTCAATTCTTATTTGACACTACAGTCTACAGTTACCCCACAATTACACAATTTCTCGCTAGAACCTCCCAATTCCACCAATTCACCAATTGAACAGACTATCAATACATTGCCATCCTGGAAACGATTGATCAAAGCAGAAACCTCAATGCTTGCTGCAAGCACTGAGAAGTGTATCAACACAGCCTCAGACATTTAACATCACTCGATGTGTGGTGATAGGCCGCGATGTCTTCCACAGCGCCCGCGAACGAGTCCCGATGTTGCCACCGGTTGCTGCAACGGTTTAGCCCTTCTTCATCGACTGTAATAGTTGATACCGTGTGAGATTGCGGATCGAGTCCTTATATAACGGCCCCAGCCGGCCGGGTAACTAGACCGGTGGATTGGTCGCAAAAATTTTTCATACCCTGGCGCACGACCCATTACATGTATGGATCTATACTGAGTCATTAGATACTGTGATTATTAGAACTGACAACTCAATTGACCAAGCTATCCTTAGAATATACCCCATCTGGCTCCACCTCCACCCCCACCACGGTCAAATTTCGTATTTATAAGACCCTTCCCCCACCGTTTTAAGGACCATTATCATATCTCCAGATTTACTTGAAAAGGCCATAAATCAGCCATAAAAATCCACAATGTCAGAAATCAAGGATTATACAACCGCCCTTGGATCATCCCTCACCTCCATAAGGATTCCTGCTCTTCAGGAAATCCAAAAGAGCATCAACGAGGGTACAATTGCCCCAGAAGGCCTCCAAGCGGCTGCCATTAGAGTTCTCAAGACTTTCAACTATTATCAGGATGTAAACTCCAGAAACGAGGCTCTCAAGACATTAGAAACATTTATCAACCATGATCCAAAATATTTGGGTGTTTTTGTCAAATTTATTGCGGCCCAAGTCGCCCAAAAGACCGCTACTATGGCCATAACGGATTATCTTACTTTGTTGAACTGGATCAACAGGTTCCATGTACTCTCAAAAGATCCAGCATTGACCGAGTCTATCATAACAACGCAAGCTGCCGTTTTAGATCATTGTGTCAGTCAAAGTTCTGATCCTTCTGAACACCAAAAGCACAGATCTAGAGTCCACAATGCAGTCGTCACTTCTGCCACAACTTCGATCGTGGACTCTTTGAATGGTGCTGATGAGAACGAAACCGGCTCGGTCTATTATAAGGCTGTTTTGACTGGCTCTGTGTCTTCAGACGCTGCCCTCACTTTCTTGGGTGTATTGTCTGTAGCATTAGTCGATTTGTCTCCAACCAAGCCAGGGTTAGCAGAAAAAATCAGTTCCGAAGCCAAGGCTCCTGTAATTGAATATTTTACTAACCAAGTTTTGTTGGCTAAAGTGCCTCCATCTCGTCACTCATTGGACGTTTTTGGAAAGTTTGTAGAGCTTCACATTACAGACTCAGACTTTAGTGCCTTGCTTCCTACCTTGGAGAAAGCAGTCATGAGATCTTCGGAAAACACATTCGGTGTGATCTTGCCTCCATTTTTCAAGCACTTGAAGGAGGTCTCTGGTACTACATTGGTCAAATCAAAATTATTGGCATCCATTTTATCTGCTTTTAAATCTCCAAAGGAACATATTAGAGCTGGTGCATTTGAGAGTCTTACCAACATTCTTTCTCCACCATTTTCATTCAACGATGAAGATCATAAGGTGTTCATTGATGAAATTTTCAAGGCATTAAAGTCTACATCCAACGCAGATTTCAAAGCATTGATTTTGTCTTCTTTGTCATTATCCTCATCTTCGCTCACTTCCTCTTTGAAGATCATCAAAGATTTGCTTCCTTTAATTCCAAAGGACCAGAACGAAGTTTCTTTGGCAAGCTTGATCGAATCTTTTGTCACTCATACTTTTAGTGCCTTAAATGACTCTGGAGATGTGCCTGCGGAAGACTTGAAGAAGATCACTGAGCAATATAAAACTGGTTTAGCAGATAAAAAGCTTTCTTTGAGAAGACTCTGGTTCACTTCTTTGGGTGCAAAATTATACTCCTTGTCCAATGCCAATACTCGTGTTAATGATCTCATCAACCAAGTGTACCCTGTTTTTGTCAAGTCTCTTGAAGAATCTCAACAAGCACCTGTGCCTACTGTTACCAATAAGGGTATCACCAATGCATACGTCACTATTGCTTTGAGTGAAAAGTACTCTCAATCGGTGACTGTCGATGAAGGCCTTGTGTACAAGAAATCTCTTCACCCAGAAGATGACAAATCGTCTATATTGATAGATTCTAGAGTTTATACTAAATTTACTCTTGATTCGGAGTATCAATGGTTGGTCAGAGCATTGAAAGCAGTTGTCAAGAGTGCCGATAAATTAGAGTATGGTCTTACTTGGATTTATTTGTTGGTTTCCACTAATGTTCCATACAAATACAGATTACAAAGTGTCGATCTTCTCAAAGAATCTTTGAGTATCCAACCAGAATTAAGTTCTATCTTAATTAACGCAATTTTGACTTTGTTGAAAGGTGAGAAAAACGAAGAATTGGCTTTGAACCTTAAGCATTTGAACATAGTTTTGCAATTGGTAACTCAACTTAATGATCAAAGTTTGGTTGAAGACAATTTAATAAAACTTATTGTTGTAGCCAACCACTCTATTGTCCCAGTTAAGAATGGCTGGGTTGGGTTAGTCCAAAGAAATGGATTCAACATTGACATTGCCCAATTGGTTTCTTCTAGACACGAAGAAATTATTTCTAGCATTTTTGAATTATTAAATTCTGTAAAATACGATTCTGAAATTTACAAGGCAGGTATAAGGGCTCTTGGAATCATGGCATTTATTGTACCTGAAGTTGTATCTGTTAAATTGTCTGAAGTTATTCAAAGAGACCTTGATATCAGCAAGATCAAAAATATCGATTCTACCACTTTAAACATATGGAGAGGTACTGAAGGTGAATTGGTTGTCGATATTCTTAGCAATTCTGGCAACAAGAGCCAGGATAAAAACTCTAAAGATTATGAAATCAAGAAATGGGAAGAATCTCTTAAAAAGGAATTGAGTACTAAAGCAAAGGGATCAGCCAAGAAATTGACAAAGGAAGAGCACGCCTTAATTAATGAGCAATTGGTGAAGGAGTCACAAATTAGATCAGAGACCCAAGAAATCATCAATTCTGTTCTTAGATCTATTGCTATCATTAATGAATTGGTAAATAACGCTGTTCAAGTGGACAATGGTTCTAAATATTGGTATCCTGTTGCAGTTACTAAGCTCTTAGAAGTTGCTAAATTGGAAAGTACCTGTGAATTGGTAGGTTCTTTACCAGTTAACACATTCCTCAACTTATCTAAGCTTACTACTGAAAAATTGGCAAATTTGAAGGAATTTGTCGGTGTGGCAACTATTAGAATCCACGGAATTAATGGCCTTTCCTCAAACTACCTTGAAGAACCATTATTGGAATTAACAGGTAGAATTTTATACAGAATTAAGATCTTATCTGATAATCAACCTCTTGATACCTTGACTTTATCATACACCTTACCATTATTGACTAAAGTTTTGGAAATTGGAAAGCAAGTTGCCATCAAAAATTCCACCACCAAGCAGGCAGTCACTTCAGAATTTGCTGAAGAAGACCCAGAAGAAGAACAATTGTTGTTATCCATTGAAATTATTTCTACTCATTCTGAATTGTTCGAGGATGTTTCTATTCCAAGAATTAATATTCTTGAAGTATTGATCTCTTTGATGAAATTGCCATCTAAGTCCAAGATTTCCAAGGAATGCTTCTTATCCATGTGTCAATCTATTGGAATCACCTACACTGCTCAAGATTTGAAGTGCTTATGGGACGCAATTTTGACTCCACATCAATTTGTAAGAACCAGTATTTTAGAAGGAATTGACTCTGAATTTGATTTGACTGGTGAAGAGCTCAAGTACTCTAATGAATTATGGATTGCTGTACATGATAATGATGTACACTCTGCTGATTTGGCTTCTACTATTTGGGAAGATAACGATTTCAATGTGGTTGCTGATGCTCCAACTAGATTGTTAACTCTTGCTGGAAACAAGGACTCCGGATTAAGACTTTCTATTGCCAAGTCTATTGTGGATGCTGTTGAAACTATTGGTGATGATTCTTTTACATCTACATTGGATGCACTTATCGATCTTTATCATGTTAAGAAGAACCCCCCACCAGCTGTTTTGGACAGATTTGGTTTGCCTATTCAAAGTGCTGCTTCTCAAAGGGATACTTGGGAAGATAGATCCACCATTGCTTTAACTTTGAAGCTTCTTGCACCTTACTTCACAACCCAAACTATCGAGACTTTGTTCAAGTTTTTGGTCGATGAATCTGCTCTTGGTGACAAGGAAGATGTGGTTCGTCAAGAACTCTTGGAAGCTGGTGTTAGTGTTATCGATCTTCATGGACCTGCTAATATTGAGACTTTGATTCCAATTTTTGAAGCCAACTTGGGAGCTAAAGATGCTAGATCCAAGGTCCAAGACAATATTAAAGAAAATGTTATTATCTTGTATGGTGCCTTGGCTCGTCATTTAGATTCTAGTGATCCTAGATTGCAAGCTATCATTGAAAGATTAATTAAAACTCTTGACACTCCATCTGAAGACATTCAATTCGCTATCTCAGAATGTTTGGCACCTTTAGTGAAATCTTTTGAATCCGAAGTGCAAAAGCATTTTGACCTGTTATTTGAAAAATTGTTTGGTACCGATTCATATGCCAAGAGAAGAGGTGCTGCCTACGGTATTGCCGGTTTGGTCAAGGGTATTGGTATCAAGTCTTTGAGTTCTTTCGACATTGTCAGAACATTAATGGATGCTTCTGATGATAAGAAAAATCCAAAGAAGAGAGAAGGTGTATCTTTTGCTTTTGAGTGTTTATCTCAAACTTTAGGTAAGTTCTTTGAACCATATGTTATCGAGATTTTGCCTATCATTTTGAAATTCTATGGTGATACTACTGCAGAAGTCCGTGAAGCTACTGATTCTGCTGCCAAGCAAATCATGAAGAATACTACTAGTTTCGGTATTAAGAAATTGATTCCTTTGACTATTTCGAATCTTGATGATGAAGCTGCTTGGAGATCCAAGAAGGGATCTGTCGAATTATTGGGTTCCATGGCATACTTGGACCCGACTCAATTGAGTTCCTCTCTTTCCACTATTATTCCAGAAATTGTTGGTGTTTTGAATGATACCCATAAGGAAGTTAGAAAAGCGGCTGACCAAGCTTTGAAGAGATTTGGTGAAGTCATTAGAAATCCAGAAATTCAAACTATCGTTCCTGATTTGATCAATGCAATCGGTGACCCTACAAAGTACACCGATGCAGCATTGGATAAATTGATTAAAACTCAATTCGTTCATTACATTGATGGTCCGTCTCTTGCATTGATTATTCATGTAATCCACAGAGGTATGAAAGATAGATCTGCCTCCACAAAGAAGAAGGCATGTCAAATCGTTGGTAATATGGCGATTTTGGTTGATTCCAAGGACTTGATGCCATACTTGTCTCAATTGGTTGGAGAATTGGAAGAAGCAATGGTTGACCCAGTTCCTGCCACAAGATCCACTGCTGCCAGAGCCTTGGGTTCTTTGGTTGAAAAGTTGGGTGAAGAAAGATTCCCTGATTTGATTCCTAGATTGCTTCAAACCTTGCAAGATGAAACCAGAGTTGGTGATAGACTTGGATCTGCTCAAGCCTTGAGTGAGGTTATTAGTGGTTTGGGTCTCGGCAAATTGGAAGACTTATTGCCAACTATTATCAGCTCATCTACTTCCCCAAGAAACCATATTCGTGCTGGTTTCATGCCATTATTGTTGTTCTTGCCTGTTTGTTTCGGTACCCAATTTGCTCCATATTTGAACCGTATCATTCCACCTATCTTGAACGGTTTGGCCGATAATGATGAGGATATTAGAGATACTTCCTTGAGAGCAGGTAGATTAATTGTCAAGAACTATGCCAAGAAGGCCGTGGACTTGTTGTTGCCAGAATTGGAGAATGGTTTGTCCGATTCTAGTTACAGAATCCGTCTTTCATCTGTTGAACTTACTGGTGACTTATTATTCCAAATCACCGGTATTAGTGGTAAGAACGAACTTAGTGAAGAACAGGTCGATAATTCTGCTGAGCTCAACAAGACCTTGGTTGAAGTTCTTGGTCAAGAACGTCGTGATAGAATCCTTGCTTCCTTATTTGTCTGTCGTTCCGATGTTGCTGGTATTGTCAGAAGTGCTGCTGTGGATATCTGGAAGGCTTTGGTTGCCAATACTCCAAGAACTGTGAAGGAGATCTTGCCAGCCTTGACTGCAATTATTGTTCGTCGTTTGGCTTCCAATGACGTTACTCATAGAACTATTGCTGCCCAAACTTTGGGAGAAATGGTCCGTAGAGTTGGTTCCAATGCTTTGGCAAGATTATTGCCTACTCTTGAAGAGTCTTTGGATTCCAATGATGATCACACTAGACAAGGTATTTGTATTGCTTTGAACGAATTGATTCAATCCACCCAGGCTGACGGTCTTGTGCAATACCAAGATGTGTTTATTAGAATTATCAGAAACACTCTTATTGATCCTGATTCCAAAATCAGAGAAGCATCTGCTCAAGCATTCGAATCCTTACAAGAAGAATTGGGTAAGGTCGTTATTGATGAAATCTTGCCATACCTTTTGAACTTATTAGAAGGAGCAGATTCCCAAAATGCTTTGCTTGCATTGGAAGAAATCATGGCTTCCAAATCGGATGTCATTTTCCCTATTTTGATTCCTACATTATTGACTCCTCCTATGGATTCCTTCAAGGCTGGTGCTCTTTCATCTTTGGCTTCTGTTGCTGGAAGTGCATTGTACAAGAGATTATCTTTGATCATTAATACTTTGATCAATGCCATTGTTGGTGCTGATTCCGAGGACGAAAAGGATTCTATCAAGGGTGCATTTGATAATATTTTGTTGTCCATAAATGATGACGAAGGTGTTCACCCATTGATGCAACAATTGTTATCTTTGGTCAAGCACGAAGATTCAGCAAAGAGATCCGTTGTCTATGGTAGATTGGGTAATTTCTTTGCTCATACCACCTTGGATTACTCTGTCTACACCTCAGATATGATTGGACAATTTATTCTTTCTCTTAGTGATCCATCTGAAGAGGTTGTTCATGGTACATTCGAAGCATTGACAGCTTTGGTTAAGAGACAATCTAAGGAATCATTGGAAAGATTGGTCAAGCCAGCCTACCAAGCTTTGACTATCACTGGAGTCAAGGGAGAAGATTTGGAAGGTTTCAAGATTGCCAGAGGTCCAAACTGTATCTTGCCTATTTTCCTTCACGGTTTAATGTACGGCAATGCTGACCAGAAGGAAACTTCTGCTTTGGGTATTGCCAACATTATTGACAAGACTCCAGCATTGAATTTGAAGCCATTTGCCACTGTTATTACTGGTCCATTAATCAGAGTCATTGGTGAGAAGGTTTCTAGTGATATCAAGGCAGCCATTTTGATTGCCTTGAACAACTTGTTGGTGAAGATTCCTCAATTCTTGAGACCTTTCATTCCTCAATTACAAAGAACATTTGTAAGATCATTATCTGATGCTTCCAATGAAACTTTGAGAGCCAGAGCTGTGGTAGCATTGGGTACTTTGATTGGATTCCAGCCAAGAATTGATTCTTTGGTGACTGAATTGGTTTCTGGTGCCAAAACGGCAAATGACCAAGGAGTAAAGACCTCTATGTTGAAGGCAATGTTGGAAGTAGTTAACAAGGCAGGTAAGAACATGAATGAATCATCCAAGACTTCTATCATGACTTTGGTTGAAGAAGAAATCACCAGCGTGAGCGAGTCTTCTGCTGTTTCCTATGCCAGATTAGTGGGGTCTTTGGCCAGTATCTTGTCTATTGAAGAAGCTGCTAGCATCATCAAGAGTAAGATTCTTGATAAGCCAGATAATTATAATGACAAGTTCTGTATTTTGTCCATCAACTCTTTCTTGAGATACTCTCCAGGACATATTTTCAATGCTGGATTGTTGGATGAAATTATTTCATTTGTCATTGAGTGCAATGGTTCCAGAGTTCCTTACGTTAGTGACAATGGTACTATTGCCATTGGTAAGATCTTGTTATTGGTTGGCCTTACCAAATCTCCAAAGGAGGATACTTCTGAATCTGAAACTGCCTTTGCTCTTGATGACGAACAAATTTTGAAGTTGGTTAAGCAAGCCTCCATCAATGCCATACAACCGGTCTCAAACTCCGTTGATACTAGAAGATTGGCCTTGGTTGTAATCAGATCTGTTGCTAGATTCCAATACGGCATTACCAAGTCTCACTTCGATCTCTTGGTTCCAAGTGTATTCTCTTGTTTAAGAGATTCTATTATTCCTATCAAGTTGGCAGCCGAAAAGGCATACCTTTCTGTATTCAACTTGGTTGACGATGTGGAAATGAAGGATTTCCATGCTTGGTTTGAAGGAAATGATAACATCACTACAGTTACTGGAACTTCTATTGTTCCTAGATCTATTGGTGACTACACCAAGAGAGTCGCTAGTAGATTGGCAGGTGTTGAAAGAGAAAGAATCGCCGAGGGTGGTGATGAAGAAACTATGTTTAGTGACAGATTCGAAGATGAAGAAGAAATCTGGGCTGTTGGTAGTTAAGTACATAATAATAAAAAGACTTACATTTTATGATAATGCGTAAAACTTTTGCAATCTCATTAATTTCATTAATGGTGGATTGAGAAATGAATTAAACTGATGAAACATTCTGTCAATCGAATGCTTTGATTCTACTAAAATTCATAGAATTTTTGTGTATACTAGTAGACACTATTTCTTTGATGATCTTGGTATTGTCTTGTTTCGCCCATCATAATTACAAGGTATAGAAGATAGTTTTATCTTTAGGCTAGGTGTTCTACCCGAGAATAGCAAGACTTCATCAAGATTCCAAGTACTTATATTTGTGAATAGCCAATCAATAGATTATTTATATTCAATTTATTCTAATGCTCATATGAATAAGTCGAGCATTGAAAAATTCCAGAATAAGCTCGATGACCATTTCGGGTAAATAAATCTAGTACAAGACAACCAGGAGACTGTAACTTAGCTGTTAAGAAACATTACCCATTCTGATTTAAGATCTACTCGTCGGTAGTTGTGGCCTATTTTTCAAATTCCACGCTATCATATTACATTTGTGAGCAGAATAAATCAAGTTTAGCTACGCTAAAAATGACATATTTAGGAAACTCCGTTGTAGTTCACCTTATCATGAACACAGGTCATGGTCTACCCAATAGGCTAGTGATAATCACTTAATATAATTTAGTAAATTAAAATTACCTTGATCACTGAATATATTCAAAAATTCTATATAGTTGCAATCAATAACTGGAAAATACATCGGTGGCTCAACTTCATATAGTTGTTAGTTCATTTTCCGATACCTATACCTATTATACATAATATACACAGCTAATTGCCCTGACCCGAACTGAACGCTTTCCCACTCAAGGTTGGGGTTTCATTAGAGGAGTTTCCTCTCTTGAGAATATGATTAGGGGGAGTAAAGTACAGAGAATCTTTGAAAAAGTCTCTCGACAAGCTTGGCATAGACAAGTTTGCAGGTAAATCTAGGTTCAAGCTTCTTAACGAAGGTAAGGAGTTTTTGGGCTTTCTGCTTTCTGAGCCTGGCGAAGTCTTGGGAGATTCTGTAGAGTTTGGAGGAGTGGTTGGTTCAGGTCCATCTGAAGGCGGATGTTGGGACTTGACAGCTTCCGTATTGCTGGAAGATCTGAATGCAGGGGTCATGAAGAAATTGGACAAGTTGGTGGAACTATTGTTTGCGGAGATGATGGGGGTATTTGCAACCGATAAGCCCAAAACCGGGGAATTGGGCAAGGTGAAGTTGTTCTGAGATGGGTTGGGGCTATTTGGTCTGGACTTTTTCAATCTTTGCTTGACGTAGTCCATGTCTGAGGAGTCCAACGCTCTGTTTTTGGAAGGTTGAGTTTGGTGAATTGGAGTCATCATGTGGAAAGATAAGGAGTTGAGTTTTTTAGGTGCCAAACTGGTGTAGCTTTTCGACCTGTCTGGGAGCAGTTTAGCTGTAGGTTTTTCGCTGGACTTGTCGCTGGACTTGTCGCTGGACTTGTCGCTGAGCGCTGCTACGCTGGACAAATATTGGAGGTTGGACTCTTGTGCTGGAATGTGGAAGGTGGTGGAATCGGGAGATGTCGCAGTCCGATTGAGTGTGGATGTGGAAGTCCCGAAATAATCGGTGAGGGATGGTAAAGACTTTGTGTTTGTAGCGAGAAGCTTGAGCTCTTCTGAAGCAGCGCTGGCAAGGATATCCATGAAGCCACTGGCCCCAGGGGTTCCGTTGGTGGTTGCACTTGAATTCTTGGCTGTAGGCGGGCTGGTGCCCAAAGTGCTGGGGTTGGCGCTGTTGATTCCAGGGCTGCTGCCGGAACTTTCTCCATTACTTGTTGGAGATAGTCTATCGTTGTTGGCGGCAATACCGTTTGTAGAGGCCCCGGTACTCCCTGGAACGCTTCCGTTACCGTTTGTGTTGGATCCGTTCGAAACCTTGGCATGGGCGTCTACAGGTGAGCTGTCGATGTTACTGGTCGCGGCAGCACTGCTGGTGTTTGTAGTGACAGAATCGGCAGACATGGGAGTATCTTCATCATCCGGCGACTTTCTCTTTGATTTTGCGATTGCCACCGGCTCCTCGAAGTTGATGTTCTTGTTCAAGTTCTTGTTCCTCCTGGAGTTGGGGTTGGTGTGGATTCGCAAGTGACGGGTCAACTCGTCGCTTCTGCTGAATCGTTTGAAACAGCCCGGAAACGTACACGCGTGGGGCTTTTCGCCTGTGTGGGTTCGGATGTGTCTTGTTTGATGCTCAAGTCGGTGGAACGCTTTATCACAGAGTGGACACTTGTACGGTCTGGTTGTGGGATCCTTCTTTTTATCGTCGTCCATGGTGTATTTGATGATTTTATCGGAGTTTCTGGATGGGACGGTCCTTGTGCTTCTATCGGTACCGTTGGAAGATCGAGTTTCTATCTGGTAGTGATTGTATTGCTGGTGGGGTAAAATGGGAAGCTGCTGAGTAGCTTAGTGACTGGCGCTGGTGGAGGGAGCAGGAGCAGCAAACAGTGGGAGCGGTGGAGGGCGTTGTGTCTATGTATCTATGCGTATGGAGCCTACCACTAAAAAGGGCAATAATCTCTGGCTTAACCAGTTCTAGAAAAGAGGTTTGGTGATCTAAAACCCCGTACACTTCTCGCCCGCCCTCCGTCCCAAAACGTTTGGTGGGGAAGACCTAAAATTTTCGCGACCGGGTGTATGCAGGACATGGGGAAGATCATCGGTGGTTTCTTTTTTCCGCAGGGCCCCACATTTGACGGAGGTAGTCTGGGGGTGTGTTTGGAGGAGATAGAAACGGAGAGGATGCTGGGTGTTGGGGACGATTGGGGGAAGAGGGGGTGTGCGGGTTTGCATTCAGGGTCACTTTTTGGGCGCACAGGTGCGGCGGCAGCACCGTGATCGTTGTGACCCGCTACATGGATCATTCCGAGATCGGCCGAGTTCCTGCCACAACAAGTGCGGGGTGCCGTGCCGTCGGATAATCTGGCCACCATATCGTGCGTGTGGCACGTGAGCACGCTCGCGTGCTTCCGTCCTGTGCGAGTTTCCGGATCTTAGGAGTCTGGGGACATACGCCATAGGACCCATAATAAAGGAGTAGTGCCCTGGGACGCGCTCGCAACCACTTATCTGTCTTGCCGGTGATTACTCCGTTTGACGGGCCATCGAGTCCCTCCTATAGTAAAATGCCTTGGACTTGTTCATTGCATATTTCCTACCGCCAGTGCAATTACAAAGAGCAATGAGTTTCCGGCTGCAATGTAGCCAAGAAACTCGAGACGTTTCCCGTCTCATCAGCTGCACGAGCCAGAAATCCCGGCTTTCCTAGGGACCTTGAGACGAGGGCTTAGCAAGATCCGAAAATCCAAGCGAGATAGACGTGAGTGCGTAACGAGAAAAATTGATCAAGCATCAATAGGCCTATTGTTCATAGAAGCATTTCTGCTGCCATCTATTGCCGTAAGATGAATTTGAAAGATTTTTCACGAAATTGACAGCTTAAGAATTGGATGTGTTAAAAGAAACTTCTTCGTCAACTCAGAGGCTTCCAGGAATTACATTAGATTTCGAATTATAAGGGGTAATTAAACCAGAATTTAGTCAAACGCTGCTAGAGGCATAATCGGAAATGCTACCATTTCTTGACACCGATGCCCTAATTAATTTCTGATTAATTTTTCGACTATAGACGTTAACGTCAATAATTGTAACGTCAATAATTGTAACTTTTGCGACTAGATACTGCTGTATTATTGGCTCAGTTATCACACATCATACCCCAAGCACCAATTACGCGACCCCACCCATTTTCGTTCTAGTTTTCTGATTCTTATTGAGTTATCCGTGCGCAATTTAGGGGTTGGGCCCTAAAATTTGACATCGTTCCAAATCTTAACCAGTCAAGGCCGATATTGTATGACTCGTCCATAACTAATGCCGTCACGTTGTAGTGCATGAGTCTATGTTGTGCGCCAAATGCTGCTGAATATCCTGCAAGTTGATGTAATAATTCAAACACGTTTAATGAAAAAATTTATTGCCAATTGAAATATCTTATTATTTACGGATCTATGGAATCAAATGAGTAACCAGGCTCTGTTTTCGGGCTTACGTAAAAGAGTACTATTGCTATTAACTTTTTACGTGACGAAGTTTTGCAATTGTGGGGAACTGGCCGAAAAATTTCCACTAAGGTGTTGAAATCAATACATACGTCATAAACAATATATTTTGCATAATTGCACAATTTACTTGATCTTTGTAGCTCTTATCTCCCGGACTTATTTAAACCGCTCTGATTGGTGACTTCAAAAATGAAGTTAAATTGGTTACATACATTCTTCGGACCTGAATCACCGTTAGCAGGTTTTATCGCAGTTAAGTCATGAATTCACACGGAAATTTTCCCCTAGTGAGATATGCAGAAGTAGGCTCTATTCTTCAATTAATATGCAGTCTAACTACTATCAAAATGACTTCTTAAAGTCAAAGTTCAGCTCGTATAATGCTCATATGATAATTCAAAGATCCCATCAACCTCGTCATGTTCATTTGAGTTCACACGAGCTTAATTTATGATCTGCAATTATGACATTCTCTATTCAATTTTTTGGTCCGGTATGCGAAACAACGCAAATATACGACACGGATAGCCGGTATCGTCAGAATAATAGATAAAAAAAAACTTCTTGAAAGCAGGCTATTTTCAATATATATTCAGCAGTAAGAATTTTAATTCAGTTTCACTCGATACATAGAAAACATATTGGAGATCCCTGGGACAATACTTCTAGGTCCTATACTATCTACAGATTTTCGACAGTTCTATCAATTTACTACATTTGTAGATTTGATTCTATCTATCAGCCAAGTACGTCATAGCGTCCATCAAATCACGTCAATACTTTCCAATAGCGGATATGCAATTTTTTCACGACGCGTAATTGTATATATAAACGTAACCAGATTGACCGGGTTGTCAAGCGAATATACGCAACACCCAGTAATGCATACGTGTATCTCCATAAACAATACTAGTAAATCGACACCCTTTGTAAAATTATGACCAAGGGGCATATACTTCTATATGATAAGTTAAAGTAATAAATGGATCGCGTAACAGATTTCATATTTTGCCTGAAGCATTCGTAAATTAATGGAGATGCGACCTTCCCTGAATGATTCCTACTGGGTTCTTTTCATTCTATATCAATAAAATACATTCATTGGCACCAATTCTGAATCTTCGAAAACAATCTATTGGTTTCTTTGACTTGCATATTTCCGTTTCACGTGATATCTCGCGTCTGATCTAATTCAAAATACCTAGCAGTGCATTCTATGCTTTTTAATACCATCGCCAAAATAGAAAAAATTGCTTCTTTTCGGCAAGTTAATCAAGCAATTCCTCTTAAATGACTTTAAACTTGTTGTTTAATATTAAAATTTAGGATATTTCAATTTAGCCATTTCATCAATTTCAAAGGAATTTTGCAATTTTCTTTTAAATTTTAAATTGTTATATGATTATAAACTAAATATCGTATATACTGCATATAGATTTTCTTAATAGATACGGAAATCTTGATACAGTAGGGAAGGGGTATCAAGGAATCTTTTTTGAAAGGACCAATTGTTGATTTTTCAATACTTTCACCAAAAGTAATACTTGTTGGAGTAAGCATTTATGAATAGGAAAGTGGACGCGAGAGTGTCCATTTTCGGATGATTAGGTAATAGACTGTCATGCCATGAAAGTGGCGACCGCCCTGGAGACAGCGTTAAGTCCCGGAAGGTTTAAACCGGTAGTCGGAGCTGATCGCTCTGAAGACCAGTGAAAATTTTCCCCGATCGAAATAAATAAATATGGGCGGTGTCCTTATTAAAGAATTTGAGCAAGTTAAGTAAAACTAAGTGAAGATAATTTAGAAGGTTAACTAAGTGATAGTATACTTTATCTGATATTTACAAGAAACAACCAACTGTTGCATCGCTCGACTATAATTCAATCAATAGGAATCAGGCACTTATGAAAGAGTGATTAACGAGCTCGACTTCTTACTAGGAAACCGTTCGTTGTTCCGATCACCTTCATTTTACACTTAAAGAATTACCTAATACCTTGGTAATCTACTAGTGTACCTACCAATATACATACAAATTCCAACAATACTAACTACGTCGATAGTGAAAACAGAAAGTACAATAGTTCAAATGACCAAGTCTATGAACGCAACAGGTTAAAAAAAATGTGTTCAAAAAAAATGTGTTCAATAAAAATGTGTTCAAATCTTGACACTAACTAGGGTGAGCACTTAAATGTGCGGAATTGGATTTTACGTTGGATGCTCGGTTTAGTTCTATTTCTAACGCGTAAATATTTTTTGAAGTGTAAATTTCCGCGTGGAAAAATATTGATAACTCCGGCCTAGTCGTGAATTTACCTTTTCCAAAAAGATAAGATGATTCCGTTTGTCGATTTTTCTGAAAGTGAGAAAGCAATGTAGGAAAGACTTGGGAAAATTAAGAGTAAGTCCGCTTTTTGTTTGATTGTGAAGGATCTTAGCAGTATTCATCTGATATTTCTAAAAAAAAGGACTTTTGAAGTAGAGATATGCTAATTATTGATATTTTTTCTTATTTGACTTGGAGATTCGACTGTAACGGTGTTTCGTTAGTGTTTGCTTGAAGATTTAACTGTAACAGCATTCCGTTAGTGTTAGCTTGAAGATTTAACTGTAACAGTATTCCGCTAGTGTTTGCTTGAAGATATTAAAGTACCGTACAGGGAGAGATAAGGAAATCACTTAGCATTTCAAAACAAAAATCTCAAGGAAGTTTATCTAGGTGGGCCCCTATATCCATTTTTGAGAGTAGTTCGTAAAATTTAAACTACTGTGGAGTACTAGATAGAAATTTGACGATTTAATGGGAGATTAAATGAGTTCGCTCAAGTATTGTATGAAAGAACAATATTCATTCGGTAGAAAAGGACATCTTGTTTCCATAGATAAATCACCTGTGTACTAAGCTAACTTTGAAAGCATTCCAGATGGGCCACTTGAATTTTTAGTATTAATAATATAAGTTAGACCATTAATATATTCTGTTCTGGGGGAAAGGGGGACGTATTCTTTTATTCTTCACAGCTTATCAACCTGAAATTGGTTTTCCCGGAGATGGGGTAATATGGCTGGAAGAGCGCAGTACCTTTTCTGCGTCTGGTGCATTTAGGATGCCGTTCGGTCCATTAACCCACATTATTGTCTGTTTAGTGGTGCAATCCCTCAGAAGATTATATTTTGTGGCTAGCATTAGGTGATAAATTTTGTTAATTTCTAGAAATATCCTTTTAAAATAATATATATGACATTTCACTTAGAAACACCTTATTCATAATCTAATCTGTTGAATTCTATGACCAGAAATGGATTGCATCCGGTAATGAATAAAATCACCCCATGTTAGGTTCCAATGCGCCGAAAAAATAACCGATGATTCTCGTCTTTTTTAGGAGGTGCAGCATTAGCGCCACTGTAGTGCAAAAAATAGAGACTGGTAATGCATTAAGCATAAAGACGGAAAGGTCGTGCAATAACATCGACTGTCAGTTTCGATCAGTTAGAATATACAATTCAGTCAGAACTCAGGATTAATCAAGAAAAAGGGACAGAATTTTTCTTTATAGTTCCTATCTAAAGGGTATGAATGTCCAGTAACGACATTTAGCTGTTGGAGCAAAAGAGCCAGCAAGAAGTAGTCCGACCGATCTCTTGAACTATTTTCAGGAAATGCGACAGCTTAAGCCTTGTTGCGTTTCATCTTATGGTACGAGGTAATATTATTAGTTCTAATATGAAAACTTTCGTTTATAGGTGAAGACATATGGGATGACATGGAAAGGAAACAGATGGACTTTCGAAGCATAAAGTATACTTTGATATCTTTACACATGTAGTTTAGTTAATAGTGCGCAATAAGTACTTGCCAAGGCTCACAGAATTGAAATAGAACAAATCATTCATTCAGATGATAGAGTTATTGTAGGCAGTACGCTGGGGTTTACAATGATGTTTCCAGAATAGAGTTAAACCCTTCAACCGAGTGGCTCATTACTCTTTCTTTATAACCGAAAGGCTTAAGTTGAGCTTGATGCTGTATTGTACGCTTCTTCCCGGCATCGGTAATGCCGCAGATACAGAAAAAATTACTTCATACTAAACCTAGCCATTAAATAGAAATATTATCACGCAATAATGCGCTAACAATGAATACCTAGGACTAGTCTAATATAGATTTGGAATCCACAGTTTAGTAACGCAATTATGCTTTAAAAACAGTTGGTGGAGTAGCGAATTCGAGATTAAAGGTGTATAAGGCCAAAACAGAATAAGTAGGATCCAAGATAAGATTATACTATTTGGCCAAATCGAGAATTAAAGTTTATCTTGTTGACTTGGGCGGGATTTTGCATTACACGTTGAATGTGCGAGTAGCCATAATCTTAACTTGAGTGCTAGTATGCGCTTCTCGTGTTAATGCGGAAGGTGCATGCCTCGTTTCATGTCAACGAAGAATTTCACTAATGTAAAAATATATTAACCATGCGACTGTGGGAAAATATTGGGGTATAGTGTGGAGTTTACGCACAGGACCGCACTTAAGATGATTAAGTTTTCGATTATGCAATAGATAGAGTTTTGTTTGATTGCGTAGGAATAGACGGGTCGCTCGTGCGGTATTGTGAAGTGAGGTACATATTGGACCAAAAAATAGGGAGTAGCGAAGTCGAATGGTTTTCAACGTCTTCAGAATTAGATTCTTAGATTCCTTAGGTAGTATTTTTTTGTTTAATGCAGACGCATCAAAAGTACTGCGTATTATTTTTTTACGCGGACGCATCTCCCCCAAGATTCTAGAATAGAACACTTTAATTTTTGCGCACGGCACGGAGAAGAACATCATGCACATGTTGATGACCATTATCTAATAACCGACGAACGCCTCGTGCATAGAAGCATTACTAATTTTTGGAGCCAACTTCACGATCTATAAGGAAATCTCTCATTAGCCAGAAAGGTCGAGAAAAATTGCAGTCATGAGGCAGGTAGAAGTTGAATAGTTTCGGTGGTCAGTTTTATGGCCAAGGCCGTGATAACTTTATCTACAGATGCAATTTATAAAAAAATTAATATTGCCAACTAAGAAATTTTCTAAAATAATATCTAATCAAAGAATTAGGGTGCAGTTTCAACTATATTCTATGCACCTTTACGGAGGGCTCAAAATGAAATAATGGTAATTTACTACATGAATACGAACTATTCGAAGAATTTTTTAATTGAAAGAAGCCGTAAATGCGGAAGATAGATGTTATCCACATATTGATGCATACGAACGTCCCAGTTCTGTTTTTTTATCGCCAGAGTCCTGCTTTGGGTACTTATGCTTCCGTATTTAATATCACCCATATTCTCTGAATTCTGTTAATTCAATAGTTCTTCACAAAAATGTGGTTCAAAAATTACTTTCTAGCGCTACTATTGCCCTTGGCAGCAGTACTGGCCACAACAATTTCTTCAGATACCATCAGTGATGGTGCTCTCTCAATCACCATTGGTGAGATTGATATCGAACCTAATGTCTATTGGTCTATTATTGATAATGCAGTGACCGCCATTGCAGGAAATCTTATTGTTGGCAATGGCGGTGGATTTTACGTCACTTCCAACAGTGATTTAATTGCTATGACTATTGGACTTTCTGGTATTTTGAACTATATCCAAAACAACGGTACTATTTCTTTTAATTCTTTGGATTCGCTTACTAGTCCAACGTATACCCTTGTTGGTGCTTCTTTCGTTAATGATGGTGAGATGTGGATGGGTGCCGCTGGTAGTATTGGTGTCCCCATCATGGCTCTTACGGCTGCTAACTGGATTAATAACGGAATGTTGACTTTTTGGCAAAATCAAAGATCCCAAGGTATTGTCACACTTGGTGCAGCCCTTCCAATTTACAATTACGGTCAGATTTGTCTTTATAACCAAGCATACGTTCAATCAACTGCAGTTGTTGGTTCTGGATGTATTACTGCAGGTAATGACTCTAATGTTTGGATTCAAAATTCTCTTTTATCTTTCGATTCGGCGCAAACCATCTATTTGGAATCGTCAAGTTCTTCGATTCGTGTTGAAGCTTTGAGTCTTTCCCAAACATTCCTCGTTAAGGGTTATGGTAATGGTAATCTTATTGGTTTGAGTTTACCACTTAACCTACAGACCTTCATCAGTTCCCCATATAACTACGACGCCTCAACTGGTATTTTGACCCTTTACACAGGTATACTCTCTCAAAATTTCAATATTGGTCTTGGGTATATTGCAAGCAATTTCCAAGTTGTTAATGCACAATATGGTGGAATCATCACTACGGTGTTATTAGGTGGTGTGGTTTATAACGGTCCACCTCCGGCTACTTCTGCCCCAACTGCTTGTCAACCGTGCTTAGCCTTGCCACCAGTTCCAGGAATTAATTCCACTTCCAGTTCGTCGGTTCTGTCGTCATCAACTATCTTGTCATCTTCTTTGTCGTCATCGTCAACTATCTTGTCAACTTCTCTGTCGTCATCGTCAATTATCCTGTCATCTTCTCTGATCTCGAGTGTTCTCTCAACCTCTGTGTCTTCATCTTCATTAGTATCCTCTTCAAGTCTAAGTTCATCTTTGTCCTCGGTCCAATCATCCTCGAAATTGACAAACACATCATCAATTGCAACACCATCTGGAGCATCTAGCGCGGCATCTTCATCACTTACAAACACTTCCTCATCTGCTGTTCCTTCGTCTGCAGGTTTATCGAGTTTATCCTCCGCATCACCATCGTTAAGTACAGGATCAAACGCGTCTAATATCAGTGCTACTTCTACCGCTACAGGAGTATCATCAAGCTCAATTCTGTCCAATGCTACAACATCCTTAGCTTCAGCTTCTGGTTCCGGATCATCTAGTTCTATTCCATCAGCTTCAGCTTCTGGTTCCAGTTCTTCTAGTTCTGCTCCATCAGCTTCAGCTTCTGGTTCCGGATCTTCTAGTTCTGCTCCATCAGCTTCAGCTTCTGGTTCCAGTTCTTCTAGTTCTGCTCCATCAGCTTCAGCTTCTGGTTCCGGATCTAAAGTTTCTAGCTCTGCTCCATTGACAACCTACACTACCACTTTCGCATCCACCAACTCTGATGGATCTGTCTCTACTGACACCGGCGTTGTGGTAGTTAGCACCAACTCTGCTGGTCAAGAATTCACCACCACTTCTGTTCTTCCACCATTGACTACCTACACTACCACTTTCGCATCCACCAACTCTGATGGATCTGTCTCTACTGACACCGGCGTTGTGGTAGTTAGCACCAACTCTGCTGGTCAAGAATTCACCACCAC